>JAABOM020000075.1:28548686-28561172 GCA_011800125.2 Solanum clarkiae
GGTAAGGTCTGCGTACAATCTACCCTCCCCAGACCCCACGAGTGGGATTATACTGGGTATGTTGTTGTTGTTGTTGTATTTTCCAATTGGGTAGTTAAATCATTTCGAAGTATTTTCACTATCAAAATTTAATTTATCAAAAATAAATTATTATAAGAAAATTGCAATTTAGTAAGGACGTCTTTTTGTTTTTATTTTATTTTAAAGTAATATTTAGTGTGTATATATATATTGATGTTTAATTAAATTTGAATTCATATAAAAAAATATCAACGATAAAATCATTTTTGATAAATAAATTTGTTATTGGAGGAGTCTATCAGACCGACCTATATGCTGGCACAATTTTTTAAACATCTTAACATCTAATTAAATTTAAACTCGCGTAACAAAATCTTAATAATAAAAGTGTCTTTGATATATAAATTTGTTACTAGAGAAGTCCATCATTGGCACAATTTTTTTCTCAAAAATATTTGATCTTTTGTCTTGCTTTATGTACTTTGCTTTCAGGGGATGGACACTAGACATATAGCAAAGCCCAACACCTTCCATAAACTTAGTTGCAGACATTTTTAAAATATTGTAAAAGGAGGTGTCTAATTTATTTTTAACGTACGTACTCAAAAACAGAGTACTCGAAAGTCCTCCAATCCATTTAAAAAGACAAAAGATCATATGGCATTAGAGTAGCCCAAGTTCACCAAAAATTCACAAAGCTGCAATACATATTGTAAACACTCATCAAGTAAACTTAAAAACATGTACATATATCTCTACTTTACCACTTATTATATATAGTACTATCGTTTGCTCGTAGTTCTTCACCATCTTTGGACCATATTACAGAATCCAGCCAAACTTCCAACAAGCCTATGTACTATTTACATCTTTGGATCCACTCCTATAGTTTTCAACGTCTCCACACGCGGTTTCCTGCAACACAAATTGCAAATACTAAGTAAATTATGATTACTAGTATTAATAAATAATACAATTGACAATTTAACTATACTAACTTTGTATAAATGTTTCCACGAGGATCAGGAATCACACGCCTGCTATCAATATCCTGAATGTGAGCCACCTTTCTGAACAATGATTTATTGACAAACTTTTCTGCCTCTTCTGCAACATGCTCTGGTTCCACTATTTCTGGCAGAGTTTCCCTTCTCGTTTTTTTGACATGCACATTAGGGGCTCGCCGCAGCTGCTGCATCGCCGTGTGTATTCCAAAACTCGTCGACAGTCCGATCATTCCGAGCGCCATACACACTGGCACGAAGTCTCCCTTTCGTGACCTGCCATCATCAGAGAGACCAATTTAGAACAAGTTAATCTGTAAATTGTTACAATTTTTCCGTTTACAAAAATAACTCCACTTTCCAAATATCATTTTCAATTTGTGAACAGATAATAAGTACTATATGGTTTTATTCTACCTCACTCTGATCATTTGGAGTCTGCTCTTCTTATTTTTTTTTTAGGGTCGTAAAGTTGATAAAAATACATTCATTTTATTTAATAAGTAATCAATTTGTAGAAGGAATGAAATTAACTATGAAATTTGTCAATAATTTGTGACTCAAATATCACTAAAAAAACTCCTAGTTATTTGAATTTCATTGCTAACCCGTAACTAAATGGGACTAGCTTGAAAGTTTAGTTACTTAACTATAAAATTTTATCTATCACTAATTCTTTGTTTTCTAACTTTCGTGGTGCACCCCCATCATCTTATGACATGAAAGTTTGTGCTATTTGACTTACTTTCTCTTTCCTCATCGGTAAAAATTTAATTTAAAATATCTATTTTACTCTTAATAAAATATTTTACGACTACACAAACATTAATTACTTATTTAAACTATATTTTTTAAATTTTATCTGTTAACTCTTTATCAAATCAAATCATCTGAATAAAGTGGATAAAGTGAGTACTACTTTTTAAAATTTTATAATTTTTATGTCCAAACAACTATTTATTATGTAGCTAGACAAAAAAACAATCACATCCTATTTAGTGATAGATTAAATTTTGATCACTACTAGTAATCTAACGATGAATTATGCATAAAAATATATTCGAGTAATTTAGAAACGGAGTAGATTGACATAAAAGGAGAAAGATTAATCTTACTTGGGAACAATCTCTTTGAGTTGGAGGGGTGAGGCTGCCTTAAGCTTCGAAGTGGCCATTGTTGCATAATTTAGTGATGAACTTCCCTTTAAGTGATTTAGTGATGATTTTAGACCAAACTGCAACATCCAAAAATAGTTCTAGCATTAGTATAATACAGAAATTTAGTATATAATTTAGGCGATCAGGAGTCGCGATCGTGAGGCACCGCCTAAAAGATCATTGCGATCGCGACCTTATGATCACCAATTTATATTAGAATTTGGGACTTACCACTGATCTGAAAGCCATAGAAATAACAAGGAATTTATGTAAATCGAAAGTAAGTAGTTATTATTTTAGAAGTAGAAAATGGAATTGCTAATTGTTGTCTTTATCACACTTGCACTTGTGATTGTCCATTTAATATATAGTTGAAGAACAGATGGTTCGGGAGACACCTAGGACGTAATAGGACAAGGGCCCTATGATTTTTACCAAAAGGGAGTTGGCCACGTGTCAACTAGAAAATGGTCCACGTCCTTGCTAGGGATATGGAAGTCTCCTGAAGCTACTTAAAAGATTTTAATCAGATTATTAACATTAATCACTTTATTAAGCTGTAGAATTCATGGGCTTGAATGAATATTTGGGCCGGTCCGCTTGTTTGGAACAACAAATCACATGTACTCCAATAGTCCAGCAATGTTGGTGGGTTGAAACAAAACCCATTTACAAATTCTAAATTTTAAATTGCATCAATATATATTTTTCCTTTACTATGTAAGATAAATAGTTTAATATTTGAATTTGTTTTGTATAAATTTTTCTTTTTATTAATGTCATGATTTATCATGTATCAAAATCTAATGGCATCAAAGAGTAAATTAGAAGTTTTTTCACCATTTCTGAATTATATACTCTGACAATATCAAGTCATGATCGAACAATCTTTTCATGAAATACTGCATGTCCCTCTTTTATGTCGTTAGAGTTTATATATTCTAACGGTAGCAAGGAGTAACTAAGTAATGTTTAAACTAAAGCGCTTCTTCTTATTTGATACCCTAAGAGTATACATATACACTTTGATGATATCAAACATTTTACTAAAGCACTATCTCTTTCTTTTTGACACCATTAGAATGAACATATATACCCTCATGATATAAAAAATGCGAGAATAATTAAATGTAAGGTAAAACTGCATACAATAAACCCTTCTGGTCCGAACTCTTTCCTGAAACCTATATATAGTGAGATCTCTAATGCATCGAATTTGCTTCTTTTTTTAAAAAATATATAAAAATGAATGGAAGAATTTAATAGTTACTTATATAAGATAATGACACACTTGTGAGGTTAAGAGAGAAAAGTAAATCACTTTTATGAAAAGGAAGTATTTGATGCGTGGAAAAAGTAATATATAGTCCTATATACGAAAAAGACGTCTAATGTAATTTTCAAACTTTACCTTATAATATAATCATGGCCCCCTCTAAACATCAAAACGGACAAACACATAGGACATATGAAACAGAAACTAAATTTCTTGCTATTGTTAGGCCAAACAAATCTACCGGGAAAAGAAAAAGTCCTCAAACGATCTACTTCTTTCAACTAAAATCGTCTAATCATTACTTTGTTTTTAAATAATTATGTCAAATAATTTGTCGTTTAAAAAATTTAAGATTAAATTCAATTTTCCCCATTTTACTCTATAATAATTATTCAATAATTAAAAATATCTTAATTAGCACTCACTTTTAATTATTCATTATACTAAAAATGTATTTTTACTTTTTAGTTTTTACTAGTCATGTTTAATATTGTGATAAAAAGAGTATCGTGATAAAATACTTATTTTTAAAGAGTTGTGTAGAGTTCAAAGTGAAGAGCTAAAAAGCAAAGAGGACTATTTTCCTTAAAATACGTATAAAAGAAAAACACGATAAAAGTGAATAGGACCGTGCAAAAATTATGTAGACCAAAAAAAAAAAACACCATTAATTTATCGATTAGGAGAATTGTTACCTCACTACAGAGTATATACTCTTCCTCATCTTTCATTATTCATCTTTTATGTCTGTTCTAGGACATAGATATTCCAGCTAAAAAATGAAGAGTACTATTTTGTTAAGTACGTATAAAAGAAAAACACGACACATGTGAGTAGCACCATGAAAAATCACCATTAATTTATCAATTAGGAGAACTACTACCTCACTAGAGAGTATGTACTCTTCCTCATCTTTTTTTTATTCATCTTTTATGTTCATCCTAGGACATAGATATTCTAGATATCCCCTTCAATTATAAATCGCTAAAGTAAATATTTAATGAAAAAAAGTATATATTAAAACATAAATAAGAATATAATAGTAAAGAAAAATGTTAATTAACACTCACTCCATTCACTTCTAATTATTCATCGTATTAAAAATGTATTTTCACTTTCTACTTGACATTTTTAGTATTGCAATAAAATACTTACTTTAAAAAGTTGTGCAGAGTTTAAAATAAACAGCTAAAAGGTGAAGAGTACTATTTTCCTTAAAATACATATAAAAAAACACGATAAAAGTGAGTAGGGCCGGATAAAAATTGTGTAGACAAAAAAGAATCATTAATTTATCGATTAGGAGAACTGTTATTTCACTACAGATTATACATTATTCCTCATCTTTCATTATTCATCTTTTATGCCCGTCCGAAGATATAAATATTCTAGATGTCCCCTTCTATTTTGAATAGCCAAAGCAAACATTTAATATATATATTAACACATAAATAAGAATAAAATTGTCAAAAAAAAATCCTGATTAACACTAACTCCGTTCACTTTTAATTATTCATTAAGCTAAAAATATATTTCACTTTCTATTTGTCATTTTAGTACTGTAATAAAATATTTACTTTAAAGAGACGTGTAGAGTTCAAAGTAAACAACTAAAAAGAGAAGAGGACTATTTTCCTCAAAATACGTATAAAAGAAAAACACGACACAAGTGAGTAGAATTGTCCAAAATTGGTTGGAACGAACAAAAAAAAAACACCACTAATTTATTGATATTGGTTATTGATTTAACAATTCTTAATCGATTTTGTAAATATTTAATGAAAAAAGAGTACATATTAAAACATAAATAAGAATAAATAATTTATTGAAAAACTTAACTAATACTTGTTGTTCGCTTTTAACTGTTCATTATATTAAGATTATATTTTCCCTTTTTACTTGTTATTTTTAGTATTGTGATAAGAAGAGTATCGTAATAAAATACTTACTTTAAAGAGTCGCGTAGAGTTCAAAGTGAACAGCTAAAAAGTGAAGAAGACTGTTTTCCTTAATTAAAGTACGTATAAAAGAAAAACACGATAAAAGTGAGAGGACCGTGCAAAAGTTGTGTAGACAAAAAAAATCATTAATTTATTGATTAGAAGAACTGCTATCTCACTACAGAGTATTTATACTCTTCCTCATCTTTCATTATTCATCTTTTTGTCCGTGATAAGACATAGATATTCCAACTAAAAGGTGAAGAGGACTACTTTCCTTAAAGTACGTATAAAAGAAAAATACGTCAAAAGTGAGTAGTACCGTGCAAAAATCATGTAGACAAAAAACACACCATTTATTTATCGATCGGGAGAATTGCTATCTCACTCCAGAATGTATACTCTTCCTCATCTTTTATTATTCATCTTTTATGTTCGTCCTGGGCCATAGATATTCTAGATAACCCCTTATATTATGAATCGTCAAAATAAATATTTAATGAAAAAAGAGTATATATTAAAACTAAATAAGAATAAAATAGTAAAAAAAAAATTAATTAACTCTCACTCTGTTCATTTTTAATACTTTATTATACAAAAAATACATTTTCACTTTCTACTTGTCATTTTTGGTATTATGATAAAATGCTTACGTTAACGAGACGTGTAGAGTTCAAAGTGAATAGAACCATTCTTTTAAAGTACGTATACAAGGAAAACACGACACAAGTGAGTAGAATCGTCCAAAATTGGTTGGAACGAATAGAAAAAAACACCATCAATTTATTGATATTGATTTAGCAATTTTTAACCGATTTTGTAAATTTTTAGTGGGTTATGATTCGATTTTTTTATTTTGGTTGATTGTCTATAACGACCTGACCCAATATTGTGAAGTATTTTTCGCTATTGGATCTAGCTCATTACGGATTTGTCCCTTTGGTCTCATCCCAAAAGACGTCTTAGACCTGTCTTTTACTTAAAATAGTCCAGGACTCTCCCTCTATTTTTTGATGTGGTATTTGCCTAAGTGAGCAAGTCGTTACGTATCGTCGTCTCTGCACTCAGCCTCCCATAGAGACTCAACGTCCTCGCTGAGGTTTGGCCCACCACCATACTAGTCGAGAGTCATCTCTGATACCACCTGTAACGGCTTGACTCAATACTGTGAAATATTATCCGCTCTTGGGCCTAGCCCATCACGGATTTACCCCTTTGGGCGCACCTCAATAGGTGTCTCACAGTATATAGACCAATCATTTACTAGTGCAAGTATGACAATATGTAACACCTTGCTCACTTACTGTGATGTGCCTTTTGGGGTGAACCCAAAGGGACAAATCTGTGATAAGCTAAATTGAAGAACGTATTGGGCCAGGTCATTACATTGTCAAACCGACAACTTGATAAAGCTATATTAAAATTACTATTTCAATCCTAATTATGTAATAATGACTTTGACATTTTGCCAATCTTAATTTCTAAATCTTAGTATTAATTACTTTCGATCATAGACAATATAAACTAGTCTCGTTGCCTCTCTATTGCAATATCTTCTCTCTTCTCGCAACACAATAATTAGCATTACATTCTCTTCTCAATGTTAACTTTAATTGTGACAAAGACATACATTTCGCAGTTTATTGCAGAAATTTTATTAACAATTTTATCTTGAGCAAACATAACTAACGTAGAAACTTGTATTGCACATTTAATTTCTTTAGTATTTCTATTTTATGAATATTATGTATACTCCTAATTACATATAAATATTTTATGTATGCACACCCTTGCAAGTAAAAGTATTAAGTATATGACAAAAGAAGGAACTTTGTGAAAGGGAAGCTAACCAATGGAGAATTTCTTCAAGTATTTCCACACTAAACTACAGAAGCAGACATCATTCTACAGTACTATCATGTCGTATCCATGCCTTCATTTTTTTCTTTAAATAAATATAATTTCTCTTCTTCGCTGGCTTCTTCTCATACGGAGATACCGATGCTCTTTTCCTCCACCATTTCCTCCTTTTCACTGTTTTTTCCCTTCTATTAAGTTCATTTGTATCTCTCCAAAACCATGTATTTATAGGAAGTCACACAAGGGAAGAAGCTCTGGTTCTGAAGTGGAAATGGTGCTAACAACATTTACATGGAGCCGTGGTGGTACTCAAGTTTTTCTCTGCGTTTCCTTTGATGGGTAATTTTTATTTTTTCAGTTAGGACTTGTATTTTATGCGTCTACTAACAATTGACAAGATTTTTGAGTGGTGCAGATGGAGTGAGCGGATGTTGATGAATTTGGTGGAGGGTTCTGCTGCTGTTTATCAGAGGATTGTTGATGTTCCACCAGGGTATCATAAGGTATTCCCTAAAATTTTGTGTGATGATTGTGTGTATTGAGCTATAATTCTGTGCCAATTAGACCTAAAAATTGGAAGTAAGGGTTGTTTCATGAAATTTTTGTCTTACGCGGTGTATCCAAAAATGGTCTCATCTTTGTCATATAGCATATCTATAAGGGCTTAACCAAGTTCATAGAGGTAGAATTGTGGTATTTGTGAAGAAATAGAATTGTGGTATTTGTGAAGAAATGGATGAACAGGAAGAGTGTTTCAAGAATCATGGTTAGCTCTATAATTGAGGTCTTAAGTTGCTGTCCAACGAAGTGAGAAATAATTATTACCTACATTGTTTAAGGGATTGTAATGTGGATAACTGATAACCATTTATCACCTACATTGTTTGTTCCCTCCTTCACAAATTAGATGATTTCAAAAGACAATAGCAACATTAAGAAAGTAAAGTTGAATTGTCTTGTTGTAATTGGTTAGAATGATATTTCAAATAATAGCTAGATGTGTAGAAGATGGAGTGTGAGTTGATACAATAGTGGGTCAAGGCTAGAAAAACATAGGTAGTGTTACTTCTCATTAATACGAGTACTGGAGATGGCGAACTTGATATTTAGGAATTGGTCTAATGAATTGATGGATTATAACTGAAATTGAGTTGAACTTAATTCAGTCTGAGTGAATACTCCAGGAGATATGCCACTTCTCACTGTGATCCATCATACTGTTTAATCCCTGTACGCTTTTCGTGTTGTTGCATCTTAACTGCCTCTATGAAGATGCATCGATGTGCTTATTAGCATCCAAGTATCAGCAAATAGTTACGCCTGCAGATATATTATCTAGATTAAGTATTACTGCACAGACATTGGCTTTTCTCTTGATAATGATTTTTCAAGTCTAATTTCCGACGATTGTGGTATTCTTTGATTTTGATGCTCTGGCTGCTGTGTTACTGATCCAAATTTGTGTTGAATATGTTGATTCTGGTAAATAATTGATTTTAGGACCATTATTGTTTTCTCAATAAGTTAAGCATTTGGAAATTTACCTCTTTACAAGAGGGGAGTATCGAAAGTTTTACATATTATAGCTGTTACTGATCATATTATACATGCACAGCCACACCTGCTTAAAATAAAGTGAAGTGCACATTTTGTACAGAGTTGAATTTACTGGCTCCAAATGAACTATGCAGTACAAATTCATGGTTGATGGCGTTTGGCAAGTCGACCAGGACCAGCTTTGTGTTCAGGATGAATATGGTGCAATCAACAACGTAATATTTGTTAACGAACTAGATTCCATGCCTTCTGCCTTGCTGAGAGAGGATGCTCAGTCAGAGTTGGTCAACCCTAGAAGCACGCATCTAGAAGTTAGTGACAATCAAAAAGCATTTCTTACTTGATAGGGTTCATGACCCAGTTTCCTTCCATCCCTCATTCTGAGACCACTCATAATGACTTCATCGGACCATTTTCCTTCACATTTTAATTATTTATAATTTCTTTGTCATACCAACCAGGCTTCATCTTCACGCGGACCACAACTTGGACCAGTTATGCAGTTGTCGAACAATGAAATCGATGCTTCCCGCCATCATCTATTCATGTTCTTGTCATCTTCCCGAGCATATGAGCTAATTCCAAATTCGGGAAAGGTTTGGAAGTCTTTATGTATGCTTCCCCTAATATTGTGCATTTACTTAGTGGGGTCTTTAATTAAATTTGCTGACTACCTAAGTGGTGATTCTTTGTTGTAGCTCTTTGCGTTAGATACTGAAGTGGCTGTGAAACAGGCTTTTCATATCATGTATGAACAGGTTCGATTTTCTATGCACACTATTGATTGTTATCTTGGCTCCTCTTGCGTGCCTGAGACACTTCTGTCTTCATGCTCAAGTTTATAGCTGGCTATAAATACTTGTTGAAGCAAATTCTGGAAGGTGTAAGTTGTCTGGAAATTTTTATATCAGTTATGTCCAAATTAACATTTCAAGTATGGACTTGATTAGTAAATCAACACTACCGAAGATTTTCTGCACTTTATCATAACTATATTTTAATATAATGGAAAAAATGCATGAAAGTTGTCTGCGGTGGTTTAACCACGCCCTACTAGACCTTCAAATGCACTGGTTCAGAAATGTTTAACTATAATTGATAAGAGAAAGAAATTTAAAGATACTATTGGATTGAAAGTGTGAAATTCCATACAAATACTGATCTAAATAAAGTAAAATTTCTTGATTTCGAAATGGTTCTCCATGTGAGATGAATCTGTTATGTTGATTTGTTATTATTTGTTATTGAATTGTGTGGACTGGCAAATAATTGTCGTGGAGTTGCTTCTCTAAGGACCAGACCTAACTGCTGAGACATACAGTATAGACAGAATGTTTAATTTAGAAGATACAATCTATTGGATTATATGTTAATTCCATACAATATTAAACTTCCAAAAGAAACTTTTCTTGATTTCGAAATGGTTTGCCATCTGAGTTGAATCGATTTTTATTTGTTATTGAATAATGTGGATTGGTAAATAATTGTTGAATATAGCTATGCACTACGCAATACCAGCAGGGTTGCTGGACCAAACCTGACTGCTGACACATCCAAAATAGACTTAGAATACGTTGTGGGATATTGTCTCAAAGGTCATTTATTTTCTCAGAATCTATGTGAACTTAGCGGTGGAAATAAAATATCCACATACAAGGCAAAGTAGTTGGGGTTAGATCAAGTCCTATTCCCACAGTTACCTATTGTTTGGTGTTTCCATGAATCCTTTTAATTTGAAAGATTTACATGTAATAGGAAACATAAACCCTGGTTTCCGATATTAACGATAAGTTACTGAGTATTGGAAACGGATCCTAACAGAACATAATGAATATTGAGAAGTCATAGAGATGATCCTAGCTAGTCTGGGATAGAACTCTAGTTGTTTCCATTGTGTGAAGCTTGTTGTTTTATCGTCTGAAATCTTGCCTATATGGCCTATTCCAAAAAGTGACTTGTGGTTGTGGGAGACTTTTGTAAAGGTATGAGCATTTATTGTATGAAATCTTCTCCATTGCTCTTTCATATGTTCCTATATTGGTGGAAGTGTCTAGTATTCATTAGTCGTTTTTTTCTGCGTTATGGCCTAGGGGGTATGAGTGTCTTTACTTTAGTCCTTTCACCTTTGTGCTTTAGGTAATCTAGTCCTTGGTTTAGTTTCATTGAAGAAAAAATAGGAAATCAAATCTATTATTCAGTGCTGGCAAATCATGCCAAGAAAATGTCCTTGTATATTTGGTTTGGCATCTATGCAATTGTGTCAGTTGATTAATTCTAGTACCCAGTAGGAGTTCATGCTATTTTACTAGCACTAAGAATTATATTTCCTTGTCTTTAATGATTTATTTTGCTTCCTCCATTCAATTTCCATGTTGATTTTGTTTTATGCTTGGAATTTCTTGAAGTTCACTAGTTGAATATATGTTCAGCGACTTGCAGTTATGCCTCTTTGGGATGAGCGGAATGCGATGATTTCAGGAATGCTTACTGCTTCTGATTTCATTTTGATCTTGTTAAAGGTACTTTTAAATTGCTAAGAGCTAGCAACAAGTTTAAATTTTTTTTAATCGATGAGTTAAAGTGCCGAAAATTGAGCCAAAGACGAATATTTTTTGGCTTGTCTCTGAATATCTTAGCATCGGAATTCATGTTTTCTAGTAAAACCTCATAAAGTTGCTTTTTATATGGCTGATAAATTGCTTGTCCATGGAGGAACCTAATTCCCTCCCTCCTCTTCTCGTCAAGCATTTGTTCATTCAAGTGCAGCAAATAATGGACTGTGAATCATGTCAGACTTACTTTTTAATTAAATTTGAAACGAGTGACTGTCTATATTACTGCGGATCATAAACCTGCAGATGAATGTTCCTTGCATTGTATTTATGGGGAAAATTAATATAATAAGGTTTAAAATCACAAGAAAATATTGCCTTCTGAATTCCATCCGTTATGTTTAACTTTGTTTAGTTGAAATCTCCGATCATACACCTTTGACCTTTCAAATGTAATGTTAATTTGGTCCTTAGAATTGTTGTTTACTCTCTCGGTTTCAAAAGAATGACCTAGATTGACTTGGCATGGAGTTTAAGAAAGTAAAGAAGACTTTTAGTTTAAGAAAATAAAGAAGACTTTTCAATCTTATAGTCCTAAATAAAAATTGTGTCAAATGTACCACAGTGCCCTTTAATGTTGTGGCCTTAAACATGCCATGTGGAAAGTTGAAATTAAAGTTTGCCAAAAAAAAAAGAAGGGATTATTCTTTTTGTAACAGACTAAAAAGGAAAGTAGGTCATTCTTTTTGAAACAGAGGGAGACATTACTGCATTATCATCTAATACACACCTATGCTTCTTTCCTATATGTCACCCGGTCTTACTATTTTTGCAGCTCCAAGAAAGTCATCCAATGCTGACAAATGACGAGCTTGAAATGCACACAGTTTCAGCTTGGAAATACGGAAAATTGCAAATGCATGCAGAAGTATCAGGGACTTTGATACCTCCAAACAGAAGAGTACTGCAAGTATGTAGTATTTTGTGTTGCTGGAGTTTTAGCTTACTATCTTTCTTTTCTTATTGCTACATGGGATATTCATGTCTCTCACTGGAAGTTTTGGTGGGTTTTCTTTCCCTTCTTTTTTTTTTTTTTTTGGGTAGTGGGGTGGGGTGGGG
>JAABOM020000075.1:28561272-28576449 GCA_011800125.2 Solanum clarkiae
GGGGGGGGGTGGGGTTGGGGAGTGTACCGTATTTGCAGGTTAGCTAACCATGAGAAACTTGTCTTTCTTTTCTTGATCTAGAGTCTTATTCTTTCTAATCATTCATTCTATTTTCTCTGCTCTCAGGTTGGTCCTGATGAGTCACTGAAAGATGTGGCCCTAACATTATTACAAAATAAGATATCTACGGTGCCAGTTTTACATTCACCAGAAGACGGGTCATCTTCTCAGTTGTTGCATACTGCATGCCTTGCAGGAATATTAAAGCGTGTGTTTGCCTATAGCTTGCTTTCACTTATGCAGCTTTGTTTCCTCAGAAAGTTTTTGCAAGAACTTATGTTGGGTTTATTTATCTCCCTGGAAAATCTTAGACATATGCAGGAATATTAGGCACTCTCTACAGTATCTGCCTATTCTACAGCAACCAGTGGGTAATCTTCCATTTGGCACCTGGAGAAGAGAAATTGGTGGAAGGGAAAGCAGCCGTGTATTGTTGACATTACACAGCAGAGACCTCCTTAGTTCTACTCTTAAATTACTAATAGAAGGTACGCGATCGTATTTTGGAGCAATACAAAATTGTCCAGGGTAACTTGCTCACAGATAAACAGAGTTTGCAAGTGCCCAATCCTGAAGACTGTGGATTTGAGTTTTCTTTCTGATTGATCTTTAGTGGAAGGTCTAAATAAACTATGGCTAATTGATTTCATTTAAGGATATCAATGAGATCCTGGCATATAAATTCATAGCTAGCAGTTCTCACTCATGAATCATGATTTACTAATAATGCACTAATTTCAAGCAAGGTTCCTGAGAAAAGTAAGGTTTAACTTTTCTGGTTTTTCCATGGCCCCTCCGTATCTTTCTTATTCCTGGTCTATATGCATGTGATACAGACCTAATCCTTCCACTTCCACATTTCAATATAGGAATTGCTTAGTTGAATTAGAAGACCCTTCCTATTGTTATTGGGATTTTACCCTCTCCAGAAGTCAGTGATTACAGAACATGTGTTCTAAGCATATCTTTCTCTTGCTCTGACAGGTGACATAAGCTCAATACCTATCCTTGATGATAATGGAGCCCTTATAACTGTTTACTCTCGGAGGTAATTCATGCGCTTCCAATGGTAAATTTTTGAATTTTTTAATTTTCACGTGCATCATTGAAGTTACTTGTTTTAAAATAAAGTCTTGCAGATTTGTAATCTTGTCTGTCTTTATATAGTGATGTAACCTCTTTGGCAAGAGACAATGTGTATGCTCACTTTCGGCTTGACCAGATGGTAATGTCTCAAGTAAGTGCCTCTCAATCCACCATCTCTTGTTTGCTCATGATTATCATGCTTGTCTAATATAAGTGAGGTGCTACTATGCAATAGAATTGTATGAAGTACAAAAGTTGGTGAATTTTCTTAAAACATTTCAAAGTTCGTTCTTTGACATACAAAATTACTCTATGAAGACTTACATGGTAGGCCTACTTGTATGGGATATGAAGCATCTTAAACTATTATTATTTTATTACCTACCATTTGGGTTTTCCTCTTTGCTTGGAACTCTTTCATCTTGATTAATGTCAGATATTATGGGTAAAAGTACTTGGGAGTCGTTTTGGTAAACACCGTTGGTCACTTTTGATGTCTGTTATCACTTCATTCTCCGAGGAGAGGAGTTTTGGAAGTTGTAATCCTGTTTTTACCTCATATTTTTATACCTTTTCTTGAATCTTGCATATGATGCAATAATTTGAAATTGGCTTATAGGTGCTGCTGCTCTTAGATGAAGCATCCCGTGATCGTTGTAGGACATGCACATGCTTTGATTCACTGTATAGTATAATGGAGACCCTTTCAAATCCAAGTTTGTACCAATTTTTTTTCTTTCTGACAATTTTTCTTGTGAGCATCATAATCCTGTAGTTTGAATGCCTATTCTTTTTGTTTCAGCTGTGCGACGCGTTGTGGTTATTGATCCCAATAGCCGGCATGTAGAAGGCATAATCACTTTGAGAGATGTGCTTAATCTTCTTTTAGGCTGAAATTTCTCTTGTATTATTTCACAGGTATTTAGATTTTACTTCGTGAAATGACAAATCAATTTACATATTATATTTTGCACTTGCTGACTGTGAACTTTTGTCTCAAGTATTGACTTGCTAAAAAAACATAAACACTAGTACTTTTAAAAAAGGAGTGAAGTGGATCCAATTATCTTTTTTGGTCATTATTTATGGTCTGCTTATGGATTTTTAAGACGAGGGTTCACAGGAAACAGCCTCTCTACCTCTATGAGGTAGTGGTAAGGTCTGCATATATTCTATTTTCTCCGGACCCCACTTGTGGGATTCCACCGGGTATGTTGTTGTGGTTGTTGGTCATTATTTATGGTGTGCTAATCTCATTTACAATTATTTGGCAGGTGGAGTAAACTAGTACAATGACTTTGTAGGCTGCTCAATTGCTCCAAAAAAGAACTGTGAGTCACTGTCATTTGGCCAAGTGGAATGGATTTTTACAAATCATCACCAATAAAAACACTGTAAAATTGTAGCACCAAAAATGAAGTTGGTGTAGTCGAAGGAAAAAAGAGAATGCAGAAAACCTGGACTTAGATGTAACTCAAAATTTTCTTACAAGTATATAAAAATAGTATAGTTGAACCAGTACATCAGCAGCTACGCTTCATGTTGCTCCATTTAAGCTCGTCTCAGCACAGTACAAACAGGTGACTAGAAAATGATGTTAGTTTATCGATGATCTATCGTTGGTAATATTGCTTCAAACTGAGTTGCAGACAATTTAAGATAGAGTATAGGTCATTACTCTGAGGGTGCAAGTCATCCCATGATATGAACTCATGTGTTACTCCATTCAATTGAATCAAACTACAACCAGCACTCTTCTTGATCTTTGCGCGGTCTCTTTTTCTCCTTATATTAACCAAGTCATCCCAGCGGCCAGCATCTGCAAAGACATTTGCCAAGATTGAGTAAACTCCACCATCTTCAGGTTTCACCTCCATTACATTTTCAGCAGCTTTCACTGCTAGCTCGACGTGCCCATGTGTCCTACACCCACCCAGCAAACCACCCCAGACAAACACATCACCAGCCATTGGCATCGCCTCTATCATCTCCATAGCTTCTTTAACCAACCCTGCACGTGCCAACAAATCCGCCATGCATCCATAATGTTTTAGTTCTCGAGGAACACCATAAACCCCTTCCATTTCTCCAAAGAATCTTCTTGCTTCATGAATAAGACCCCCATGGTTACACCCCACCAACAGGGCCAAAAAGGTCACCCCATCAGGCTGAACACCAGTCTCTATCATTCTTGAGAAGTAATCAAATAATAACTGTCCATAGCCATGCATGGCAAATCCAACTAGCATAGCGTTCCAAGTACACACTTTCTTGCCCTTGCTAGTCTCAAATAACTCTCTAGCAATCTCAATGCAGCCACATTTGGCGTATAGATCAACCAAGCCAGTACACAAATACGAATCTATCTCAATCCCCTTCCTTTTAATATAATCATGTATCGTCTTCCCCTTCTCTAGTTCCCCCATTTGAGCACAAGCTGATAGAGCAGAAACCAACGCAACGTTATCAAACTTCACGTTTAACGTAACCATTCGATCAAATAGCTCAATGGCATCTTTACACTGGTTCATTTTTGCATATCCAGCCAAAAGGGTGCCCCAAGAAACTGCATCTCTTTTGGGCATTTCGTCGAACACTTCCCTGGCTTTCCCAATCTCACCAGCCTTCACATACCCACCAATAATTAAATTATAAGAAACAACATCTCTGTTACAACTTTCATCAAACACTTTGTGTGCATCACTAACACTACCACTCATGGTATACACATGAACAAGATTGTTACATACAAACACGTCAACTAAAAACCCAAACTTCAAGGCTTGTGAATGAAGTGTCCTACCCAGAAACAGAGTATTCAGTAAAGCACAAGCTTTGAGAACAAAAGGGAAAGTATGGGAATCTGGGGGAACTGAAATTCTCCGCATTTTGAGAAAGTAAAAGAGGGAAATGTTGGGGGAAGATAGAAGGGTGTGAGCTCGAATGATGGTGTTGTAACAGAAAGTTGATGGGTTGTGAATGCGGCTGAAAATGGCGGCAGCATAGCGAGTGGTGGGTTGTAAAGGAAGAGAAGATAGAAGGGAAGTGAAGGAATGAAGGATTTGAGTGAGGATAAGAGAGGAATTGAAAGAGAAGAGGAGGCCATTGGTGGTGAATTGAGCATGAACTTGATGAATCTGTGAAATCGTCTTGCATTGATGCTTCAGTGTAAATATCAAGAAAGATGATGATTGCTTGGGCCTTATTGGAACCATGGAGGTTCTTCGTGTTCATTGGGGAAAATCAAAATTAATCCATAACTAGCACAGTGAGTTGTTTTTTCATTCCGCGGGTTATTCACATTGGAGTCCAATTAAATTCAGATTTGTATCGAAAAGTACTATATTGGAGGTAAAATACTTGTGACTATGCACCCAAGGACACTCCAATTCGAGACTTTAGAGGTAAATACTCGTGACTATGCACCCAAGATACTCTAATTTGAGACTTCTGGTTAAGAATGAAACTGAAACGACTCTCCACCATAAAAGGATACTCCAAGTCGAGACTTCTGATTAAAAATGAAATATCATCCATCATAATCTATAAGATGATACTCCGATTCAAGACTTTTGGTTAAGAATGAAATGACACTTCACTATAAAAGGATACTCCAATTCGAGACTTCTAGTTAAGAATGAAATACCACTCTATGATAATCTATAAAAGGATACTCCGATATAAAAGGATACTCCAATTTGAAATTTCTGGCTTTGAATGAAACACCACTCCACCATAATCTATAAAAAGATACTCCATTTTGAAACTTCTAGTTAAAAATGAAATACCACTTCACTATAGTGTTAATAAAATATACTATATGATTTATTCTGACATTGTATTAAAGTGAAATAGCGGAAAAAGGGTAACAAAATTCGTGGACGGCAGGATTCGAACCTGCGCGGGCAGAGCCCACATGATTTCTAGTCATGCCCGATAACCACTCCGGCACGTCCACTTACATCCTCCTTGGGTGTCTTTAATTGTAATATAAGCAAACACATCTACCTTTTTACACAAATGCAAGTTTGCAGTATAATATGCCTTGACAGAAATAAAGTTGCTTAATAGAGGAAAGATAGAATAATAACTCAATATTATAAATTACTATTCTTATTACTGATATAAAAATCTCAATATTTTAAGATGAGATATCCTATTATGCGAGGAGTATTTCCTCCTATTATATTAGCTATTTTGCTTGAAATGTATACTTGAAAGTTGTAGTTCATTAAGTAAGGTAACATATATGTATATTTCATTGTTTATCTTCTCACAGGTAAGAATAAGAAACTAAGAATGCATATATATTAATTATTATCCATCTCAGATTCCATTTATAAGATTATATCAGGTATGTTATTATTGTTGTATATATTTGCTATTTATTGTCTTATGGACTCAAAGATTCTGATCATTATTACTACTAACTGAAATAATTTTATCCATTTAACCAATTCATGTCATTGACAAGTAAACATTGGAATGATCAAAAGATTTATTGAGATTATTCCTAGCATGAATGGGTCAGTCATCCATTTTGATGTTTTTGTCAAAAGGCAATAATTTAAGTAATTGCATGAATTTTTAAATTTCTTATTTTGAAACAGAGTCTAATGATATAGGCCTTGGTCCTGCTATGGTACTCCTATAGGCCCCCAGCTCCAAATTCCAAGGAGTAAACATCTCAATAACCCCTAAACCAACAAAATTCCAGATAGATTTAAAGTGTCATCGACAGATTCACGTGAACTCAATAATTTTTATTCAAATCTTATATATCAATATATATAATAAAAAATCAACTAAAAGTTTATACATATTTAACTACGAACTCACAACTATTACTCTATATTAACTCAAGATCATAATATAAACACAACACACACTTCAAACCCAAAATTCCCTTATATAAAAGCTCAATCATCCATTTTGAAGTGTTTGTCCAAAGGCAATAATTTAAGCAACTACATGAACTTTTTTTAATTATTATTTTGAAACAAAGTCTAGTGATAGCCATTGGTCCTACTATGGTATTCCTATAGGCCCCCAGCTCCAAATTGCAAGGAGCAAACATCTCATTAACCCCTAAATCAACAAAAACCAGATAAGCGAAGATCTAGAGTTTCATTGACAGATTCACGTGAACTCAATAATTTTTGTTCAAATCTTGTATATCAATATATATAACAGAAAAATCAACCAAAAGTTTATATATATTTGACTATAAACTCAATTGTTACTCTGTATTAACTCGAAATCATTTGAGATGAAGGTCTTTTGGAAACAGTCACTATATTTCTATGAGATAGTGGTAAGGTCTGCATATATTTTTTTCTCCCCACACTTCACTTATGAAATTTTCACCGAATATATTATCATTGTTATTGTTACATCATACACTTCAAATCCTAAATTCGCTTATGTAAAAGCTCAATCATCCACCTCAAGACAGCTGCATACATAATCCTTTATCTGGTTTGTCTATCAATAATTTCACTTTCAAAAGGAACATTATCATGGAAAATGACAAGTATTATACACTTTCCACATTTAGGTCCTTTTTACAAGGGATAAATTTATCCTCTCCCACTTAATAATGCATTATATATAGTGGCTTTCAATCTCCACAAGATTCCTTAGAACCATTTGTAATTTTATAATTTTTGGGTACTATAAGTGGACGGTGCAAAATAATTATACTCCATGAAGGGAAAGCCAATCTGCATCATATTCTACTTTTAGTATATTAGACTAATATTTTTTAAAGTTTTAACCCTAACACTTTCCACTTGCATTCCACTTGTCACCTAACTTTAACTCTTCTACTTTCCACTCCAATGAATTTTTCTTCTTTGTTTTTTGCTTTTCTCCACATGGAAAGTGAATAGATTTCCTTGGCTTTATTAATCTAATTGAGAAACTTAAATGAGGCGATGGAATCAAGATTTTCACTTAAAAAAAATTCAAATGATAAACAAGTAAATATACGGAAAAAAAATTAATGGAATCTATCATCAATAACAATATACCCGATGAAATTTCATAAGTGGGATATGGGGAGGGTAAAATGTATACTGACCTTATCGCTGTCTCATAGAGATAGAGAGATTGTTTCTGGAAGACCCTCGTCTCAAAACAATCCGGTTCCAAAAGCAGAAACTATTAAATATGAAAAAATGACTAAAGTAAAAAAGCAAATGATAATATATAAATACAAAGAGACCTAAAAACAATAATTTTGATCTTGTATGTATAATACTTCATCCTTCTCAATATATGTGATAGAGTTAAAATTTCAAGAGTTAATCAAGTTATTAACTATTGTGATTTGTAGTACTTTTTATGTAGTTTTTAGATATATAAATATTATTTTCAAAAATCTAAAGCTTTTATGTCCAACTTCATGATCAAAGTTTAGAAGTTTGAGTCTTGAAATTCAAAACTATTACATAAATTGAAACAAAGGTAAGTGTAACTTTTCAAACGGGCTTTCGGATATCCTAGCTTCACTCATGAGCGACACGGATAGTGAAGATTTATATAGCTAACATCAACTTATTGGGGATTGAGACATAATAATTGTTGCTTTATATATTTAAACTTTTAAAAGAGGGAATATAAATATTCTTAGTGGTGGATAAGCAGGAAGGCCTAATACAAAAAGAATATTACTAGGATGGGGGGGACCATGAAGATTTGTCATTTCTCTATTTTTTTTAGACTTTGGCTAGTACAGATAATATAATAGACAAATTCTTGGTTTCCAAGATTTTTACTATATAATAGGACTTGCACAAACAAGAGAAAACAACAACTCAACTCCTAGTAATTGTGAAGCACAAGAAGATGTGGAGAAAGAAGAAAAAGAAGGATTTTGATGTACTACTCGAGGAAATGGCGATCACTAGGTCACACTCTTTGGTGCATCTGATGTGAGTCGATGATACCAAGGGCGAAAAAACAGGCAAGTCATAGAGGCAAAGGGAAGGCAACGCCTTTCTTCCAGTATTTTAATTTTTCTTCTTGTATTTTCATACTGTATTACTGTCCATCATGGATAAGTTTGGTATTTTTCTAGTTTCACATGTATGTGATGTTGAGTCTTTTAGCTTTGCATTGAACTACTGTTTAACCAAATGTCCCTGTTTAGTTTGTTGCTTTATTATTAACTGTGTTGGAGACAATGCCTTCTTTTCAAGAAATAATGTCACGTTCTTACTTTTCTATTTTATCCAATGTGTTTGTGATGTCTAGTAATCAGCAGTGGATCCAGGATTTTCACTAGCATATCAGATTCAGTTGTACAAACAGTCAATTGAAACAATTCAAAACAAATAATACTACTATAAATTTCATCAGGAATTCAAAATATACAGTGTAATTTTCAAGCGAAGGAGTGTCGATCGACTTTTTTTTTTTGACAATACTGACAGGATACTCTTAACATGTTTTGATGACAATGAAACCACCCAAATTGGAAAGCAGTTAAACAACTCATCCACAAAAAAATAAATATTAATACTCCCTCCCTCTGTCTCATTTTATGTGACACTTTTTCTTTTTAGTCTGTCTAAAGAATGTCACCTTACTTTAATTTGAAATAATTTACCTTTAGAATTCCCTTTTTACCCTTAATGAAATGATTCTCAGCCACAGAAATACCTAAAGATGATTTTAGTTATAAAAGTCTTTTTTTTCTTAAACATCATGCACTTATACAAGTCAAAGGGTGACACATGGAGAAAGTATATACATATACTCATATAGGAGTATGTGTGAGGCATGACACATTGATGAACAACATATTAATTATTGTATCATTCGAGAAAACAAAATACGATTATTTGTTTGCCGTGTAATTACATGGAAAAAAATTGAAGTTGAAATAAATGTCATTCTATTTGCTTAACAAGTAAATAAGACAGTATATTTTCCATAAACTTCTAACCACAAATTATAATACTCTCAAAACATTAAAAGCAAGCAGATGTTTGATAGATTGATCGACCACATTTCAGTCATCAAGAGATCCTGATCTATTTGAAAATTGCTAGAATTGATATATCCATATATCAACTAAAATACCAGTAGAAATCGAAGACAAATCATGAAATGGTGCAAAATGAGTTTGAATATTCATCATATAGTTAAAAAATGGTAAGTATACACCTTACAATGTATATGTATATTAGTTTACAGAAGGATATTCCTATGACTCAGGACAGAAGTCTCCAAATGAAGACGATAGTCATTCCCTCAGCCGAAGAAGAAACCCCCCTTAAAATTTCTTCATCGTCGAGGGGGCATCAAATCAATCGAGTACTATTTTTTTTTTTGGACAAGTAAAAATATGTGTGATTTTGACAAGCACATCATTAATAAGGCTAATAACCTAATTCATTTTCATCGTCATCACCATCATCTCTCAGCATCAGCTGATTAACTTCCTCAAATGTGGAGGAACCTTCCAAGATTATACACCACCTAATCGAGATCCAGGCTCTTTTTCATGTATTCATAAGCGAGATAAGTAATACTTGCTGCTGGCACTACTTTTAGAAGATTCGGAAAGAGCCCTTTGTAGAACCCCCTAACACCTTCATGCTGAAATGTTCTCCGGAACACATCAGACATTCCTTTGTAAGCAGCATCAGTATTTGTACGTTGAGCTTGCATTCTGGCAGGAATTGAAATCGAGTGTGAAAGGAAAGACAAGTTGCATTGTAAAGCACAAATAGTTTATCCAAATCCTAAAAATCAAGTTGAGTCAAACATAAAGTGTTACCTTGTTCTTACGACCTGCAGAGGATAAACACATGTTGCTCCAAGCGCTCCAGAAATTGTTCCACAACCGAGCTGCACAAGAGCACCAGGTTCTGTATATTAACACAATTGTTAGAAAAATGCTAATGTCACTTCATCGGAGATGAAACGGATAGCAGTTGAAGAGTTACAAGCTATACCATTATCATGAAGAACATAAACCCTGGACAAATCCTTCAACGTTTCATAGACAGCCAAATCAATGCCTGAATATGGTATAATTCCAAGAAGAGATGGTATCAGCCCTCTATAAAAGGCCCGAGGCCCCTCCTGAATCCATATATCTTTTGATAGTTTTCCCAGGTTGGGGACCTTTCCACCTTCACTTGCATGAGTTTGTAACCGAGTCTTAACAAGATCCATGGGATAGATAGCAGTCTGTGCTACTGCACCAGCCATGCCCCCAGCCACAAGACGCTCAGAAGCTCCAATGTCACCCTGTTCCTCGCCCTTGGTCCGAACAATCACATTTTTGAACATTTCATAAGCGTAAAACTTGATTGCACTTTCAGGTGCAACCTTCATCACATTTAATCCATTGCCCCTAAAAAAACTCAATACACCACCATCCTTCCATATTTCTCGGACAGTAGAACCAATAGAAGCACGAGTAGTCTGAACTTGTAAAACTACCTTTAGCCGATCAAGGGGAGCTGTAGCAGTACGAGAAGTAGCTCCTGCAACTCCCCCAGCAATCAAATATTTAGCTGTATGAACATGCTTACTGATGCCTTCTGGTATGACAGCCTGTTCACCAATATCTACAAGACATACCCGCTCCCAGTACCGGTAAATATTCTCCAAGGTGGCCTCATGTGGATAAAGTAGAAGAAAATTCCTCCATTCTTCAAAAGTGATAATCCCATTATTATCCTTATCAACATGTTCCACAAAGCGTGCAAGTTCATCATCATCTATTTCTATCCCTGCAGAAAAAAGAAACTGCCCTCGCTTATAAGAGGAAGACAACTAACGAAATGAAATGAGGCTTGGGAACACTGAATGGCCAGGAAACAGTTGTCCAAAAGAGATGAATATTTGCCATAGCAACATAATTAACGAATAAAGATGAACTTTTGGTTTGTCAATTCAGAAGGCATTCCAATTTATCACCCAAACCTATTTTGGCCTCTTATTAAATAAAGATGAAATTAGAATAGATACTTCTAATATAAACCAAGTGGTAAACACGAAAACCCAGACAAAGAGAACTCAGCATTTATATAATAGGTGAAACCTTTATAACGAATTAAAAGCTCCATAACATGAATCACAAATTTCACAAGGCCAACCAGCACTTTACAAGAAGTACAGATATTTTCTCTCACTAGCACATTCTCAAACAGGACATAACCAGGTCTAGCAAAATGCAGGCTTGACTTAACCAAGTGTTTTTAACACATTTAAGACTTCTATTGATGAAATATGCTTTGGACGTAAAGTTTTAGAGAGAAAGAGATGACTATCGGTGACAGTCATAACTCATAACAAGATAAACAATCTAGCTTCAGGATGGTGTCTCTACAGAAAATGACCCAACAGAGTGCTGATGATCATTGGCAGTAATTGCAGGCCATATCTTTTCCCCAAGAGATTAGATAACTTGGAAAATAGGTGACAAATAAGAAGGAAATCAGCAAGAAGCCTCGGTCTGAAGAGTTATAAGACAATAAAAAGACTCATATTTCCAACATACATACTCACATGCAGTGGGGGATCCAAGATTCTTACTAGGCGGATTTGAAGAATAAAGATTTAGAACCTAGGATTCGAAGTTGGAACCTCAAGGAGAATTTTGAACCCCATCTACTGTAACTTTTTGTCGAGGGCAAACACCCTCCCATCCGCCCCTGCTCATTTTCACATGCATATGTACATTTACTCTTCTCTTTTGTTAGACTAGGCGAAAAGATCAATACACATCTCCACATGCTTTCTAGCCATGTCTAAATATAGGAATTAATGCCTTAACACATCGAGAAAGTCAATATGCGCTTAAATAAGGATAAAATCTAAATGGGAAAGAAAGATATATAATAGCATCAATCTAGTACTGCAAACTGTTATAAAGCCACCACTCACCATCATATAGAAAGGTTATCAACCATTGAATCAACAACAGTTACTAGGCTTTCTTGCAAACCAGTGTAACTTTTACACAAGAAGAATGAAGATGAACAAATCCGTAAAGATGCAAGGGCATCAGAATATGATGTAATATCAGCCAAGACAAGATAACATCACACCTACTTGATACACACAATGACTAATATAACTCTTACATAGCACCTACGGACTCTTTTTCTTTTTTGGAACTGTATTCCAAATGGAAATCTAAAATTAACTACTCATCCCCAAGGTGTATAGAATAAAAGTTTGACCTAGTACAGAAGGAAATGGATACTGAGAAACAGAAAATCAGGGCTTCCAGTCAAACAATATTAGCAACTGAAGACAAAGCTCATGCAATTTCAGTTAATGAACTGAAGCTCATGACTACATCTAAGCTCATTGCCATGCCCCATAAGGTTCCTCTGTGGCAGCTCCAAAAGACACCAAAAAAAAAAGTGTTTTTTTAGTATCAAAGAATCATGTGGCCAACAAACTACAGCATACCATATTCTAGGTGATTAGTATTAGAAAAAATGAGGAGCAAGGCATCCTTTCGAAAAGAAGGAAGCAGAAAGAGCATCGACGAACTGTCCAAGAAAAGGCACCAGGGCCAGATCAATACAGCATTCTTCCAATATGGTCAAAAAGTGTGGTTGGAACTAGGGTGATGTCACAGAATGCATGAAACATCTCCATTAATAAAACTAAGTTGGCATTGACTAAGAAGCATGGGGGGAACTTGAATTATTTCCTAATAGATTGTAGTTTCGAACCACAGTTATGATCGATGATATACCATATATAAATGGTGGAAGCAATTGAAAGTTAGATGCTAGAAAGAACAGTTTATGGAAAACTATTTGTATAATTTGGTAGAGGAATAATCAAACTCTTTAAGGAGTTGAAAGTCCAAGAATTAAAAGTTCTCTTTTGTTTGTTCTGTAAAGACAATACATATTTTGTATAGGTAACTGGCTAGATTTTTGGATACATAACTATTGACCAAACGATTCATAAGCTTTGTTAATATTAACATCATCATGGCGTATTTTCTTTATAAATCAAGACACACACATGACACATACGCAAATCATCATCAAATCATGATCTCACAAAACAAAAGTGCAAGGATGAAAATTCTAAACAGATAAATGTACTATCTCCAGCATGAATAGCTACAACAATAACATACCCAGTGGAATCCCACGAGTGGGGTCTGAGGAGGGTGAAATATACGCAGACATTACCACGAATAGCTAATAAAAGTAATTCTACATTCCACCAAGGCAGCAATTTTATCAAATAGGATTAAACTTTGAACAAGAAATCAAAGAGCAATTCAGCAACATAACAAATTACCAGCTTTTACAAGGGCATCCCAGAGCTCCTCAGGCAAGATGCATCCATTGTGCTCCACATCAATAGCCTGGAAAATCCTGTACAGCTCCAGCTCCTTATCATCCATATACTTTCTAAACTCCGAATAATCCACCCTCCCATCTTTATTTTTATCACACTCGGCCAACAATTCCCTAGCAAACTTATAGTCTGCCGGAATTTGCATAGCAAACAACCCCTTTTGGATTTTTGCAGAATCCAAGTAACCCACATTGTCGGAATCGAAAAAACTGAATAACCCTCTGATTCTAAGGTCCCTCTCTTCCTTAGTCTCCCTTAATGCTGATAAAACATGGTCCACTGAAACCGGGCCGGGTTTATTCACCGGGTTGTAGCAACCGGACCGTTCCTTAGCCGCCATTGCCGGATGATTCACATGCTTCGCTGCAACTCCAGACATACCCAACAAAAAAAAACTTCACCACATGGAATTTTCAAATAACTTCAGATCTAACAGAACAAACGCAACAGTGTTTTTCCTATAGTGGGTCAGTATAGAAACCGAATCTGTTCTCTGATAGAAAAAGAATGATTGCTATTAGAAGAGAATATTTCTGAAGGATCAAAGAAGATCCGAGGAATAGACCCGAATTATACACGGGTTTACTTTCTCTGCTTCTCCTCTTTCACGGGTCAAGAAAAGGAAGACAGAAGGAAACAGTTGAAGTTTTACCAAAGTTGAAAAGAAACTGATTATTTTATTGGAGGGGTACTGTTTAACAAACCACTTTCAAAGAAAACGTCAATGGCCGGTTTCAAACAAAAAGCCCAATTTCCAATTCCAGTTATGAGGTCCAATGGGGGGTCTAGACGAGGAGGCGGTGGTGGTGAGTCGGTGGAGATGAAGGCGCAGAGCAGCTACAGCTACTGTGTGTGTGTGTGAAATTTTTCCCCAAAAGCTGTGGAAGAAGAACTCCAGGAATGGTCACTTTACATATTGAATGGGAATATAAATTCATGCTTTCATTTTCATACACATGTTTTTTGTCTATATTTATTCCCAAGGAAAAGAAGCTCAATATATCAAGGCGCCAATAAATTTATCAAGAAAATTTTATTAAAATAATTAAATTATGATTAGTTTTGATTGAGTACATAAACATATGAAAAAATATTTTTATTAGATATTTATGTCTTAGATTTTTTTTAAAAGAGATTATGTATGTTCTGAAGTATTTATTCATCCGAGATTATTTATAAATTAATAGGTGTAAATATTAATATATAAGAAAGATAAGAACACTAATTTTGTTTTATTATAATATCTTATCTGAAGAATTTGGTCTTCTAAATTTTGAAGAACTTGATCTAAGTGTTTGATAATGTTATGAGATGGAGAAAAAGAGAAAGATATTTGTTTAATTTTATATAAAGATTTTGAGGGGCCTTTTCATGTTTAAATAGTCATTTGCTTCTTGTCTAAAATAGAATAGTAAATAACTTCCCTTTTTTTATATTTGGGATTTTTGAAACTAATTAAATTTTGTGTATAAATTTTCATTCTCATCTGAGTTATCTAATTTAGGATTTTTTAAATCAATTTTTTTTCTTAGTTGAGCTATTAAGGATAGTAATTAAATCATTTAATATTTAGGATTCTAAAATTAACTAAATATTGTGTAATAATTTTTTTATTCGAGTTATGTAATTTAGGATTTTCAAATCAATTAATCTTGTATTAGGTTTTTTTCTTGT
>JAABOM020000075.1:28587578-28597999 GCA_011800125.2 Solanum clarkiae
CTCAATTTGAGCTCAAAGAACCTGATTCTTAATGTATGAGCTGATAGGGTCAACAAAGTGAGCATGTACGAGGAAGTTTTTTTTTTTTTTTTGCATACTTACAATTGGCAAGTGTCATTCAAGTCATATGCAAGACAATTTAATGAAAACAATTAAATAACCAAGTCATATGCAAGATAATTGAAGAAGGCACTAAGAAGTTAACAAGTTATGGCTCCCTTTTGCTTCACGTATCATTTTTCATTGCTGCTTTTCCTTTTTCAAACAGCTTTGAAATGCTTTTCTTGAGCCAGGGGACCATCCGAAACAACCCCGCTACATCCATAAGGTAGGGATAAGGTCTGCCTAGTCTCTACTCTTCCCAGACTCCATTTGTGGGATTACACTAGGTATGTTATTGCGAACAATATATTTCCTTTGGGATCATGTAGTAATTCATTACAAGGGGCAGGGATTGCCAGCTCAAGCATTGAGAAAATCCAGATCCAAATTTTTGGCTGAACACTGATGCAGATGGCTTTATATGCAACTCACCCAAAAGTTTAGTGGAATCCTAATAATTTTTGTGTCATGCTTGCTTCTTTATCAAGTGCTCCCTTAGGCAATTTCACCCTGGTGATGTGATGGAAAAGTATTACTTAAAGAAATATTATGTAATCGCAATGATTCAATGCTACTATGTTCTGGCATAAGTTGCTTCTGCGGCTATCTGTTTCCCTATGTGATGTAGATAAAGTATAAAATATGCACCAATTTGCTTGTAAAAAAAAAATAATTAAGAGTAAATTCCACACTTGAACTTGGAAAATGAACACAGTGACAGTCTGTGGCTGACCAGCAAGAGAACCATCAGATTAGAGTCTAAGACTCCTGCAGATGAAATTGGTGCTTTGTTACTCTCGGTATTGAACCTCAATGGTTATAACGTTTTCATGTTCAACTTGGGATCCATACGACTTCCATTGGTTTTCTGGTCGCGTGCTAGCACTTCCTTGGTCGTTGATGAATTACATTCTTCTTCTGATGATTTGAGATTTCTTTGCTGGTTGAAAAATTAAGCTTGACAAACATCTAAGGAAAGTAGCAGCAGAACAGAGTAAAGTACCAAGGTCGATGACATGGCTTTAGAACTGATTAATAGCTTATCTAAACACGCACATTATGAAATCATTAGTTTTTGACTGAAATTAACTGGAGGATGTAG
The DNA here is from genome assembly GCA_011800125.2 of Solanum clarkiae. Classification (NCBI taxonomy): domain Eukaryota; kingdom Viridiplantae; phylum Streptophyta; class Magnoliopsida; order Solanales; family Solanaceae; genus Solanum; species Solanum clarkiae. Next base: position 28,588,783 of record JAABOM020000075.1, read on the forward strand.
CCTGCTACTTTTTTGGATAGTTTGTGGATGTTTTTTGTTTAACTTGATCATAGAACGATGTGGTTGGGTTTGGGATATAGTCAAGGGATACTTTTCGCCAGTTATTCTCATTTTTACTGTGCTTGGAGGATGTACATGGATTAGCACATCTTGATTTTTTATTTTATTTTTTTTCCTTGAGTAGACTGTGAACATAATTGTTCAGTAATTTCATTAAGTCCAGCATTGGCGTACTTAACGAGTTCTGCATCTATTTTATTTTTATAGGATAACATGCCCACCTCCTTTATTTTTTATTATTTCTTCTTCCATATAGTATGGGGCAGTGGGGTTAAGTCAGGAGAATAGTAAACTTGGCTTCAGGAGTTAGGAGCAAACATTGGTTTGGTGAGGTCTATCCTTGACTGTTTGAGCTAATACCTTGCGCTAACATGGGTGTTTTGCTTCATGGTGTTTTTGGTTCTAGTAGATGATTGTCGGTCTTCCCTGTATAAGCCTTCTCTGCATGTTTTTCATTTAGATGAATATTTCCACCAGCGAGTAGATGTTTTAGGCTCAATTAAGGACCGGGTTATCCATCATGTGGAAATGATCAGTGCAAACTCATCTAAATCACATCCATGGTGGGAGGCCGGTGTTCTGGTACTTTTAACAGCTTTGTAAGCATTGGGCTTAATCTTTCTTATTACTATTACTTACGGAGGAAGTACTGTATGATGTGAGTATTTGCTTCACTTTGTGTTTCTATTCTGCCCCCCACCCCCCTAATTAAGAGATTAAAAAAATTATGTTATGCATATCCCTTGTAGCATGTAAGATTTGAGTTGTTGGATTTATGAGTTCCTACGTATTATTTATGACCTAATTCGGACTCTAATCCCCCACCCTGCCCCACCCAAAGGGAACTCAGAAATATGTTAGGAAAAGGAAAACCAAAAAAGTTAAGGACTGTAAGATTAAGGCATACAAAAGGGAGGCAGGGAAAAAGGATTAGGAGTAAGAGGTGGGAAGGTTGGTTTGGGGACTAGAATATGACCAGTCCTGTATGATATATTCAGCAATCATAGAATATATGCACCATATTGACTTGAGGTTAACAATCATGAGAGTGTAAAAGTTCCAACTTTTGTTCAAATGCAACAGTTTGCAATGTTAACAATTGTATTCTCTGTGTGATTCTTTCGATGATATCTGCCTCATTCTTTTCATCCGCTAATATCTTTCTCAACCCTCTTTGCTTGCCCCACCCCTTCCTTCTCCAACAATAACGAAAGAAAACAAGCACAAATAATCTGTTTAGATGCAGTAGAATGGTCGTAGCTGGCCAATTCTCCTTTGTGAGATGAACTAGAGCTGTGTCTAATTCAGTTTATTCTATTTATGCCTGTAGGAGAACCCAGATTTGTGGAAGTGGCTGACTGGTCAGGAGCAACCCCCAGATGCAATAAGCAAAAATCCTGTGAGCCTTGAATCTTGTAGAATTGATACTTCATTCAATTGTTTTATTTAAATGTATACTTCATCTGATTAGTACTTGCCATATAGGTGTTTTCTGCCGTGCGTGAAAAGGTTATGAACAATCTTGACAAACATGCTTCTCCTGAGACTCGTGCTGTTCCAGGAAAACCTTGGGTGAGAGGGTGGGATGATATCAAGAGAAGCCGAGATGCCCCTATAGCTGGGAATCAGTAGTTTTTTTTTCTGCAAGAAGGTATCAAAAGAGTAACTGTTTGGTAGTCTTGTGTAAAGGACTCATTATTACTATGTATGTAGTGTGTGTATTAATAAATAATATGATCTCAGTCTGTTTGAATAAGGCCTCAGTAATGTGATGATAGATGCTGAGTGTCAGCCTGGTCTGCACCCATACTGTTATTGCTATGATAAAACCTTTGATGTAAAAGCAGTTCTTTGGTTTATATCTTGGCACGACCTAAGATATATGATATATCATATATTTCATTATTGTCTTTAATTTTAGCGCTCATTGTCTCCTCCAACCTACACACACCAAAAAAAAGAAACATGCAGATTAATTATACTTCTTCCTACATAAATTAGTACAAATAAACTGTGAAAAGGTTATATCGTATTGTACTCGAGGTATAGCTGGAAGTTGATAGTGTTAAAACAACATATGTATTCAATTGTTTCTCAAAAGAGCAAAATGGAAGTTGATAGTGTCAAAACAACATATGTATTCAATTGTTTCTTAAAAGAGCAAAATTTACGAAGGATATACAATTGACTTGTTGAAATCTTGATAAGAGGAAGGAATGTAATTGCTATATAACTATTACAGGAATATTACAACTTGATTCTTTGTGCTGTTTTACGATTTGTGTAAGTAGTTAAAAAGGGCAATGAAGGATCTATTGTATCAGGCTAATCCTGATAATTCATACCACAAGGTGCTATTGTATCAATCTAGTTTTGTATTTGTACAAATAATTTGAGGAAACATCCTACCACAACGGTCTGTTGTGTCAGTCTAATTCAACAACATATTCAGTAAAATCCCACAATGGGGTCTGGGGAAGGTAGAATATACGCAGACCTTACCACTACCATAGAAGTAGAGAGGTTGTTTCCTGGTGTTAGTCTAATTCAAAAGTTATAAATTTTTGCTTTATTTCAAAATATTAACTCAATTCATTTCTACTTGTTATTGTTTGATGTGGCACGCTCATTAAGAAAATAATTATTGATATAGGTGTTATACTACAGTATCCTTATTATTTGATGTTTTATAATAGGTCTTAAAAAATTATCTAAAAAATAATTTCAATGCTAAAGGTTATATTTGAAAAAGAAAAATTATCTTTTCTTAGTATTTTAAAAATTACAAGTAAAAACAAAAATCTATTAAACAATCATCTAGGAAATTAACAAGAACTTGAAATTTTTGGCAGAAATCCAAAATATTGCTACCTTATCTACACTTAATAAGAGCCAACACTAAAAGGGTAATACAATAATACCTCTATCTCTGCCTTCTCAATAAGAGAAATAAAAATGCTGCTTCCAGGGAAATCCACCACAATTTCCGCTCTGCTCCTCCTCGCGGCGTCTTCTCTGTGCTTCACCGTCAGGATTGCGTCAGAATCCGGCGACCCAATACCTACTCCATGGCCGGAGCAATTTCACTCGATTCTCTTCACGAACAACAGCAAGGGGAATCTCCAGATCGTTGATTTGTGGTACGATTGGCCTAACGGCCGGAACTTCAACATAATCCAAAATCAATTGGGAAAGCTCCTTTACGATTTGGAATGGGATAACCATACTTCCTTCTACTACACTCTGGACGCTAACAAGGAGTGCAGGGTCATGCATTTCCCGGTGGGAATCCTTAAACCCACTTGGCTACAAGGCGGAAATTATCTGGGACAGAGATATATGGATGGATTTCTCTGCAATGTGTGGGAAAAAGTTGATTTCATTTGGTATTATGAAGACGTTGTTACTAAGAGACCTGTTTACTGGGCTTTCTTCACAGGTAACTTAAATCAGAAACCTTTGTTGAAGTGCTTATTGATACTAATCCATGAGTAGAATTTGCTCTTACTGTTCCAAATTGTCGCAATTATGGAAGTTATTAACGAAATAAATTTGGGTTGGTGCAGGTATGATTGCACATGTAATGACATTTGAAGTAGGAAAAGTGTTAGCAGATCCAAAATGGCAAGCCCCTGCTTACTGTTTCAAAGAGGCCAAGAAAGAAGAGAGATCATCTCCTGTTGGTTTAGTCACTGATAATGATGTTTCCATTGCCAGACTCATGGGAGCAGCTATGGATTTTTCTTTACTACAATAATTCTTGTTGCGTTTACATGTACTATCAAATAATTGGTTCCTTTGGACCATTAGAAGAATGGTTACAACTTATCTGTATATATGTCTATATCAAGCTAGATTTTGAGGAATTTGTATGCAGGAGATTAGAATTGTCGAAAGGCACCTCCCTAGACACTAGTTTTCGTATAGTTGTTGTCATGTGATCGAGATGTCACAAGTTAAGCCCTAAAAACAATCTCTAACAGAAATACAAGATAAGGCTGAACCCTGCGCATGGCGGGAGCTTCAGCGCATCGGCTTTATCCTCTAGACATTCCTTATGAGATTACATTGGGTATTGTTGTTGACAAAATGATACGGTGACATCTGCATATTTGGCATACTTAAAGACTCTATTTCAGACCTTGCATGTGAATATAGGTACTGTGATTCAAACTCTGGGTTTGTTTAAACAAGACAAATTAGCAATTTCATATTTCCATCAATATAGAAAATGAATGGATAGAATAAACAATTATACATAGAAGAACTTCAATACAAAATTTAACAATCTCCTTGATCTGTTAATCAGAAGATGATGACATTTGAATCTAGGAACTGTAGTTGACATAGAAGTATAAAGCAGCAAGTGCAACAACTCCAACTCCAATAGCAATAGGCAGTACATTCCTACATCATCGAAGAATCATCGTTGGTTTGTACTCAAATTAGTTTAAGGAAGTAAACTGACAAAAAGAAGAAAAGATGGAACTTACCCAACAGCCTCATCTCTCTTCATCTGTTCTTTCCTGGCCTTACGAACCTCTGTGGAGTTAGCATCTTTAGATACTTTAGGTTCATATGGCCTGAATCTTCTTTTTGGAGCTCCGCATACTGCAATCACAAATCAAACCAAAGTCAAAGAAATCTAAATCAATAGTAATGGCTAATAGACGTTAATTTGAAAAACTTAGTAAAGAACCAAAAGGAGTGTGGTAGGATGATGGGATCCCTCTCCCTTAACTACAAGTCTCTAGTTAGAATGAAGAAGCCTACGGCCCTTAACGAGTTCTAGGCAAAGTGAATTTGGATCAGTTAGGCTGAAACCAGATGCTCATACCAAGAAAAGAAGTAACTATTCAAAAGTTTGCATCTGGATAAGGGATTAGTGGTCACTAAGTGTTGAGCAAACAGGGTGTTCATTCCCACTTGGGAGATTAGCTTTTTCTTACCTTTTTTCCTCTAATCCCACTTTCAATTCATGAATCTGTTTCATTTCCCTAAGTTCCAAATCAGATAAATCTACCAAATACTATCCAAGTCAGTGAAGAATCATCTTTTCTAAGCTATCGCCATTTATTCCAGAGGTTAAGTTTCCACTTTGATTAATCCCAAAGTTCGTTGATATTGGTAACTAATTGTGACAGAATGCTTTACTATTTCGCACACAATCACTAATCGAAACAATGTCAGATACTGAATTACTGATTTTTACGATTCAAGTATCATAACGCGGATTGTATAAATAACGTACCAGGACAGAAGTACTTGTCAGGTAATTTCTCAAAAGGAGTTTTGTCATTGTAAATGTACCTGCATCATATTCATCACAAAACATATCACATTAGCACCAATTATGAAAGCAAAATATACAGAAGAAAAAGATTCTTTGACTACTACAACCACAAAGTAGATAATATCAACCAATTTAGAACAAGTTCAATTGATCAATCAAAATGACGCACATTCTCTGATGCTCCAGCTAAATAAGCTGCGTGCAAAAAACACAATAGAGAGCCTGATAGTATAATTTGAACTTGTTGATTCTAGATCTCGAATCCATGAACAAAAGTGAGATATAAGTTAGGAAAAATAAAAATTACCCGCAATCCCGGCAAATATAGGCTTGCTTAGAGGCAAGGCGCATGACGATTTTCGGGGCAGTAGCAGGAGCTGCTCTAGAGAATGATGGACGTGGGAGCAATAGATGAATTGATGGAGAAAGAAATGAAGATTTCAGGGCTAAACCATTTGGTGCTTGTCTGAGACCACTGTAGCCACAATTTGAGGCTAGATTAGCTGGAATTCTAGTGGATGCTTGCAGGGCCATTGCTTATATCAACTGCCCTTTCTTCAAGCTCTACTCCTTTTGCTTGTTTCACTATCTGTTTGATGAAATGCCCAAAAGAAGAAAGAAGTGGTAAGAGTATAAGAAGATTGGAAATAAGTGGGTGATGTTTCAGTGGTAAAATTTGTGCTTGCGTTAGACGTGATTGCCTACGCTGTCTACAAAATTGTACGTGGAACGCGTGCCATCTTTTATTTTGTCTTCGAATCAGCTTATATATATATATATATATATATATATATATATATAACAACAACATTACCTCAAATGCCTCAAAGGCTCCCGCCCATTGCGAGGTAGGGGGGTCGAATGTATGCAGCCTGACCCCTATGTTTAAAAATATAACTTCACAATTGAAAGAAACGCAAACAGTTTAAAGAGTCATTTTGTTTTATTTCATCATACCCCAAAGCCAAAAAATAGTGAATCTTTGTCTTCATCCAAGATTTATATATATATGATTTTTGTCATATTTCAATAACAAATATGTGATTATTTTACTTATTAAAACTAAAATGTGTGAAATAAAATTACATAATATTTTAATCTTTTATAAAATATAATTATTAAATACTATATTTCTCGATCACACTAGAGGCCATACCGTGGTTGCGAACGCGTGGCTGTCATGCTCCCCACACAATACCTTTGCCACTCACTTTTTGGACTCTTTTTCTTATCTTCTTGTCTCTTCTTTTATCAAACCTACATGCTATCTTCCGACGTAAAAGATTTAATTATTTTTATCTAAACTGAAATATAAATTATGAAAAGGTGTAAATATTTGATATGAAATAAAATAAAACATCATATAGTTTATGACTTTAATGTTATAAAGAATCACAAATAATTTGTGATTTTAAAAGTGAGTTAGAAAATAAGTTACTTATAAGCTTATAAGTTATTTTTAAAATTAAAACATAATTTCCAATTTTCAAAATTAAACACAAATTTTCAGGTAAAGTGTAATTTATTCTGAAAAATGTGAATAGTAATTTTTACAATCAACCAGATTGCTTAAGAGTGAAAAGAAATGAACAACTGTACAAGTAATTTTTGTCTTCTTTTATGTTGATAAAAAAATACATAGTTACTATAATAATTTTTTTTAGTAAAAATATTTTTTTCTTTTACTTTTTCCCTTTAATATGAAGTTAATAAAATACTTTTTATAAAGCTCTTGTAATACAAATATATATACAAGCAGACGTATTGATGGAGTGTTGATTATGCATCACATTACTACTATACAATAATATCATATTTGACCATTGATATTATGACAATTTCTCAAGAAAGGTCTAATTAATATTTTAACAAAAAATTTTATCATGATTTGAAATATAGATTTGAGTATTAATATTATATCAAATTTTAAACAAAAGTCCTAAAATAAGAATTTAATAGAGATACTTAACATTAGCTTAATTGTATATAAACCTGAAGAATGTAACACAGAACACACACAAATCATATAGATTATATATACTACTCTCTACTTTTTTATCAGTGATAGAAAAATGACAAAGTCCTCAAAAAAATTTTTGATCTTCATCGTCCTTCTTGCGATTGCATAAGGTATATATTATTTTTTTTCTATAAAGAATTTTTACAATCAACAGTATAGATTTTACTAATTTTAAGTTTTTAGCACGAAAACTGTACTTTTTAAATTTTTGAATTCAAATAGACCATTCAATGTAATTTTAATAATTTTTTAGACATAAATTTATATTACTCGATTTAGATAAATATGATGTTCAAACATTGCATCCGTGGCTAGTTATATCCGTAGTAATTATTATTTATTTATATTAAAAAATTAAATTAAATTGTCAAATCTTTAAGCATTTGTAGTTACTCCCTCCATTTAAAAAAAAAAAAAAAGACCCACTTTTCTTTAAGAAAAGAATGGTTTTTTTTAGGCAAAATTTTAATTTTCAATTTTTCATGTGCTCTGTTTAAAATCACAGATTAAAAAGAATTTCGATACATTTGAACATAATTTTAATTTAACACCATGAAATTAAAAAAAAAAAATGTTCTCTTAAACTAGGTGTCAGGTCAATCTATGAAGGGAGTATATGTTTACCATCCTAACTCTCTTTTAATAGGTAATCTTACATATACACAATTAAATTTTAACTCGTCACACTTTTCAACATTGTAATTATTATATATATATATATACAATTAATATTTATTTACTCTTTTATATTTTAATTAAAATAAAAATTTTGATTCCGTGACTGACAGTTTGTATAGCACAAACATTTTGCGACGAGGTATGTGTGACTAGTGCGAAGAACGTGTGCCACATGATTACAAGCGATGCGGCATGCGAAGATCATTGCCAGGAAAATTTTGAAGCACTGTGTTCTGCCAAATGTATAGAAGATGAATACGACGAATTATGGTGTGAATTGAACTACCATCAGATTTATGTTACAAAAATAAATAAGAATTATTTCCTACATTTTAATTATTATAATGAAAATTAAAAGTGTTTATTTTTCTTCTTCATCGTCTATTTTTTTTATATATATATACAGATATTAAATTGGCATTTCAATTATATTTGTTTCTTACATTAAATATAATATCTCATAATAAATGCAATAAATTGATACTTCCTTCGTTCCAAATTCATTGAATTTTTAAGATTTTTTTCAATGTTCCTTCGTTCCAAATTCATTGAATTTTTAAGATTTTTTTCAATGTTCAATTAGTTGAATTGTTCAAAGTTCAAGAAGGATGTTTGAAATTTTTTCCATATTTGTCCTTTCATTTATTGAAGTTTTATATTTTCTAAGATATTTATAATTTTACAAAGGGCAATAGTGGAAAGCGTGATGTAAATTGTATCTTTGAATATTTTTCTTAAATGTATACATTATCTCATAAATTCAATTAAAATAGGATAGACAGAGTAATTATTATTATTGGTGATAAAAAAATGACAATGTCTTAAAAAATCTTCTTACTCTTACTTCTCCTTGTTGCCGTTGCATCTTGTATCTCTTTTTTCCTATGATAAATTATTATAGCCAAAGGTACTCATTTAAGATTTTAACTCAGTCGATTCAATCTTTAATTAAGTTCTTAGAACAAAATTTATATTTTTAAAATTTGCGGTTCAAACATATTATTTATCATAAAAATTAGTGAATTTTTACATATAAATTTAAATTATCCATCATAAAAACTAAACAACAATAACAACAACATACCCCAATGCCTCAAAAGGCTCCCGCTCATTGCAGGGTGAGGGGGAGTCGGATGTACGCAGCCTAACCCTTATGTTTAAAAACA
>JAABOM020000075.1:28615031-28634769 GCA_011800125.2 Solanum clarkiae
GTCATTTTGCTTTATTCCATCATACTCCAAGGCCAAAAAATAGTCAATCTTTGGCTCCATCCGAGATTGATGGAAATTCCAACTTCATTGTTTCTATTTCACCAAATTTGTGAAACTTGTGCTTCACTTTTGGTTAATATGAGTCAAACGTGCACGTGAGTAGTTGCTTCCATTTTTTAAGAGAAGATTGTTTGATGTCTTTAGTTATACTCATTTACTCTATAAAAGCAACTTTTGAATGAGTCAATAACTCAAATTTAAAAAATCGAACAAATTTCACATGATCACTTTTTGAATGCAATGTCCAAAATGCAATCCAATTCATATTTACACTCATAGACCCTATTACACATCACAGAAAAATGGATCAATATTGAGTGCAAAAGAAGCCATGTGGTCTTAACTACTATGAGTGAGGTAGGTAAGTAGGTGAACCGACCACCCACAACTTATTGCCCTATATTCTTCGCTTCAACTTTTGAAGGGGAGCGTATGAATAATTGGTAAAAGTTATCTTTGGTCACGTGATCAAGCATTGAAAATAATTTCTTACAGAAATATAAAATAAAATTATGTAAAATAGACTTTTGTGATCTATCTCTTTCTCATATCCTACACATAGCGAATACTTTAATGCACAAAAAACTATTAGATATTACTTATACCAACGTGTCATCTCCAAATCCTCAATGTTTAAGTTTGGTGGGATGAGTTACAAAACACACACGTGCACAAATAAATAAAAATCATAAAGATATGTGTATATACGCACTAATAAAAAATCTTATTTATTTCACCGTATATATTACGTATAATATTTTCTAACGCCATTGTGGTCCCATTTGATTTTACTGTAGTACAAAGTATTACTTTTTCCAACTTCCATTTATATATTAAAGAAATCCTATTAAATTGAAGAAGAAGAAGAGGATTATTTTAATTTGAAAGTAAAGCTGGGTTCTTCCTTCTGCTAGTTATAGAAAGTAATGGAAGGAAAAAATGAGGCAGCAGGGAAGGAGCTACACTATAATAATGGAGAAGAGATCCAGTTAATACATTCCGAAGACGCCACAATCAATGAAGAAGAAAGGAACAAGATTTCTCTTGTGAGAGCTCTTGTTGAAAAGCAAGATCCATCCTCTAAGGTAATTGATCTTATTTTTAATGTTATTTTTGTTGATTAGAAGGTACTAGAGTAGTCCGATGGACTAAACCTCCCGCTATTCCAGATGGTACCAGGAGGGATAAATTGAAAGTTTATGCACATTTTGACTAATTTTATGGGCGCTACTTCCTTCACCGATCAGTTTTATTCACTAAAATTTGGACTTGATGGTTCTCAATTCACTTTATTAAATTGGTGCCAATAGTATTTACTTTGTTTGGTGTACTTATTTTGATTAAAAGAATGAGTTATTTTAATGTAAGGTCTTGATAAAATACTCACTTCAGGAGCTCACTTTTGTAGTTGAATTAGGCTCAATGTTCGTTCTCGTAACTCTGGTATCTGAGTAAGACCCATCATTGTTTAACATTATATTATGCCATAATAGATAAATATACCATTTAACTTGGTTTCAGCTTGCATTTGTACTCTCCAACTTTGAGTGTGCACAAATAAGCCTTAAATTTATATAAAGTTCTATGTGGCGTCCTACGTGGCCAATTTGCATTATATGTAATGTCATATGTGTATTACGCCACGTAGGATGTGTGTGTCAACTTGTTCAATTCTATACAAGTTTAATTGTCTACTTGTGCACATCCAAAGTTGGAGGGCGTTTGCATTATCTATACATTTGATGTCCAATTTTGGGCATGTTGAATGTATTAGTTAAGGACGAGACTATTTCCTTTCAGTTCTCATATGGTTTATAGCCATCCTATATTTTCTGAGTTTGGAGTTAGGTACAAGGTCCATTTTTTCTTATTCGATTTATGCATCAATTTGTTTTCTAGGAAGTTGATGATTTTGCAATAAGAAGGTTTCTTCGAGCAAGGGATCTGGATGTGGACAAAGCTTCAACAATGTTGTTGAAATACCTAAAATGGAGGAAAAGCTTTGTACCAAATGGGTACATTTCACCTACTGAGATTCCAAACGAGATATCACACAACAAGATGTTCTTACAAGGCGTCGACAAATTAGGACGCCCCATTGCTGTTGTTTTTGGTGGCAGACATATGCCGAACAAACAAGGAGGTCTTGAAGAGTTCAAACGTATGGCTTTTGTTGATAACATTCTACATGTCCTGCTGTCTTTTTGGTCTCTGCAATGACTTTTGAACAAATTATTTTTTCTTATAGTTAAGTCATTGTTTTGATTTACAGGATTTGTTGTCTTGGCTTTAGAAAAGCTCTGTTCAAGGTACACTATCTAATACTCCCTCGGTCGCTAAAAATATATGTCAATTTATACTTCTGCAGTTTGTTATATTTCAAATGGTGTTATAGTGAATTTGTCATTATGCTTATTGCTCTCTGAGGGGTTGTCATGTAAATATTGGACAAATAAAAATGGACGAAGCGAGTAATTGGCAAGTTTGCCTCTATTTTCTTAAACTATTATGCAAATTGCATGTCTTGATGAATCAGGACCTCACCAGGAAGGGAAAAGTTTGTGGTAATAGGGGATCTTCAAGGTTTTGGCTATTCCAACAGCGATGTTCGTGCATATCTTGGGGCTCTATCCATTTTACAGGTCTACTTATGCGTTTTCATTTGATTTTTACCTTCCATACATAGACTGTACAATTTTCTTTTATGTTATCCGAACGCCTAAATAGATGACCCATAGGTAAACCAATTTTAACCTGGAATACAAGGCACCTTTGCAGTCGTGGAGCTAAAGGGATAGTTTCAAATCCTACACATGACAGTCTTAGTAATTTTTTCAATGTTCTTGTATGAATTTCTGGTTCAACCACTGAGCTTACCTAGTAAAACAGGTTAAGACTTGAGATACACCAGTGGTCAGATAGTGTAAGAACTCTTGACAGTACCAGTATGTATATGTTACGTGTAATTCTTTTCATGTTATAGTCCATAATCTTGAACAAACAACAACATACCCAGTAAATCCCACAAGTGGGGTCTGGGGAGGGTAGAATGTACGCAAACCTTACAGTGACATAGAAGTAGAGACGCCGTTTCCTAGGATAGTTCATAATCTTGAATTTACTATTAATTGTAGGACTGCTACCCTGAAAGACTTGGAAAACTGATTGTGGTTCATGTTCCTTATCTATTCTGGACAATGTGGAAGCTTCTCTATCCTTTTATCGATAACAACACCAAGAAGAAGGTGAGGTTCTGAAATGGTTGACGTAAACAATGCTAGAGATTAGTCAAGTTAATTGCAACTGTAGTCGAGGATAGCCTGGTTAAATTTATTATTTGAACCTTGTATTAGATCATCTTCACCAAATTTTGTTTCCATCTCCTCTCAGATCACGTTTGTGGAAAACAAACGACTCAAGGAAACTCTACTTCAAGACATTGATGAAAGCCAGCTACCAGATATTTATGGAGGCAAAATGCCATTAGTTCCTATTCACGAAGCTTAAACAAGTAGTTACACATCGTTATTATTCAGAGCTGGTTTACGAGGAGTTTCAGGTAAATGCTCTCGATAAGAAAACTGTGTGTAATATGATTATATATTTGTATACACTATTCATTCGTAAACATCTAACTTTTACATAAAAGAGAATTGAAATATTATGTCACTCAGGCTTATAGCTCATGACATCGTCATACATAAGTGGCCTGCATATATAGTCAGAGCAGTTAAGAACTAGAATGATTTTTGAAGACAGATTATGTTCAGCATGCGCGAAATTGCTGCAGAAACTAGAGAATATTCCGAAAAAACAAGTACCTCTTCTGCAACATCTCTTGCAAACTCAATTGACTTCTAGTAAGCTAATCAGGGAGCCTGTTTTGCAGCGTTACTGTTTTAGCAAGAATCAGGACATCTGTTATTTGCTCTAACTGGCACAACGCGTAAGAGTCGAATGTTCCTAAACTTAAGATCCTTTGTAGAAACTGACTGCAGGCACGAGGATCAGACTGTCCTGCACCATGTCATAGGTTGGTTTGATTTCTCATATGGTCGGTCAGCTAATAGTTACTATCTCGTGAAGTCATATTTTTTCTTGATCTCGATCTCCTTTAGTATGGAAAGTGACTTTCTGTGGAGTATTCCCCTCTTCTTTAGGAGCCTTCTTTATATAACAATAGATTCAAATGTCATAACTTTACTAACATATTGAATTGGATATCTATGGGCATGAAGCAAAGGTCAAATGGTTCAAGCCTTGACAACGACCTCTGACAAAAATATAAAGTAAGATTGCGTATAATAAACCTTCTGATCTGACCCTTTTGGTTAATTTGTGGGTCTTGTTTTCATCCTATTGAAGATAAGATCGTATACTACACTATTAGCTCAAATTAACCTCTATGAGTCACAAGTGTATAATAAAATTAAAAATAGAGAAAATATACATATTTTATTTGTTTCAAAAAGTTATTCAACCCCTTAACTTTTCTAAGTGAAATTATTACCTCCTTAAATGATGATATGGATGGAAGAAAAAATATTTGGCAAACTATAGCTTTAGCTATCTAGCTATAAAATGTATACATAGTGTATACTTTACACCATATATAATTGAGGTGTATAACTATATATACTTTAATAGACTTTCCTAATTATGCTTAATTTAGAAATTGATTAAACTGCATTGAAATTAGATAATTAATTAATGAATATATACAAGTGACTCTTGCTTACTGTCTTTTCCCTGACCTGACATTTGCTATTAAATCAAGACCCTGAGATTTAGGACAAGCCATCATTAACATTTTGAAACGTTTTTCAGCCTTTACCAACTTTTCTTTTTGTGTTGGCGGGGTGGTCGAGGAACAACAAAAATTAATTCATCCTTCCATTTGAATTTATTTATCAAATGTTTTTTTAATTAATTTCTATTTTATTTTCATATGACGTCTCGTAATTTTAATCCCAACGACAAGTTCGTTCCAAAAAGCATTTTTTACGAGTAGCTAATTCAAGTGAGGCCTATGTATTCGCACAGCTTAGTCTCAAAAAGTTGCTTATAATAACTATTTAATTTAGAACAAAGTAACTAAAAAAAATCTTAAATTTAGAAATAATATATACTTCTTTAAGAAAAGGTTAAGTGTAAAACAACTAAATTAAAAGGATGAGTAGCCACTTGTCAAAGATCTTAAATATTCAACACTTTTAAAAAAAAAAAAAAAAACTTGTGGATTACATTACAACAACAACAACATTACCTCAATGCATCAAAGGCTCCAGCCCATTGCGGGTAAGGGAGGTCGGATGTACGCAGCCTGACCCCTATGTTTAAAAACATAGCGCGACTGTTTTCAGATGACCCATGATAAACGTCGAAAGTTGCATTGACTAACTGCTACTTCACAATTGAAAGAAGCGCAAATAGTTTAAAGAGTCATTTTGTTTTATTTCATCATACCCCAAAGCCAAAAAATAGTGAATCTTTGGCTCCATCCGAGATTGATGGATTACATTAGAGTTGAAAATATATTATATTTGATAATACTTTTTGAGAAAACTTACCTATATATATCATATTTAGAAAATATTTTTTATTTATAGCAATATAATTTTTATATATATAAAATTCACTTTTAATATACAATGCAGATCTTTACCAACAAATAAGTTAAATATATTTTAAGACATTTATAATAGATCTTTATTGCATGAAAAATGACTTCTATACATAATTTATATACATGTATAATTCATTTTCAATATATAATATAATTTTTTTAATCAAAATAATTATAATATATTTATAAACATATATAATTCACTTTACAGTTGGTATAAATAGTAAATATTTTTCAACTATGAGATATCTAGGTAACAAATAAAAAATGTATTTAAAACAGTAAATATTTCAAAACGATAATTGTTCCACTTTTTGCAAAAAAATATTTAGAACAACTTCAAAACGTTAAAAAGTGAATTGGAACATAGATTATATAACATATTTGTAAAATGAAAATATAACTTTAAGTACAACAACATACCCAGTGATGTCCCACAAGTGGGGTCTGAGGAGAGTGTATTGTACGCAGACCTTACCGCTACCTCAGAGAAGTAGAAAGGTTGTTTTCTATAAAATATAACTTTAAGTAAAATATAAAATTTTCATGATTTAATACGATTTTTAATAAATTATAAAAAAAAAGCAAATAATTTTTCTAGTCAAACAAATTCCAATGAATATTTCTTGTTAGTATGAGAAGAGACAGAAGTAAAGAAAATCCAAACAAGTTAAAGCTGGATGTTCAATTCTGGAATCTAATGACTCTCTGCAACAGAACGACAAAATTTTATAAAATCCGTACACTGCTATATCAATACGTGGCATCATTTCATTGGTTCGAATTTATAGTCCTAAAGGTTGACCAGTTCCTATTTAAAAAACAATATTTAAATATAAAAAAAAATATTTTGATAAAAATATATCATTTCCAAATTTAATATAGTTAGTTACTCCATATGGAATTGTACTTTTGAAAATGTTAAATATTTCTATTAGTCCTCAAATAGAAATAAGCACATACATTCATTAGCGGAGCTAGAATTTTAATTAACGATTTCAAAATTTAAAGAAGTAAAAATACGAACTAATTAAAAGGGGTTGATTTCTATATATATATACGAACTATATATATACTTTAACCTTATATAAAAATATAATTTTTCGCCAAAGAAGGTTCATCCGAACCCTCTCAATATATGCTGGCTCCGTCCCTGTATACATTCATACAGTGAAGTAGTTCACCTATTAATTTGAATAATTAATTTTTGATGTACAATAGATGAATAACAAATATCCCATGAAAGTCATGCAAAGCGTGGATGATAATTGATAAGTACATTATTCTTCAAAATAAATTAAAGGAACTCTTGACAGGAACATTAAATTATGAATAAATTAAGTAATAATTATTTTAGGATGGAGCAAAAATTTAAAGTTTATGAATTTCTATCCGTAATCAAATTCGAAACTCGCTTTAATTATTAAATTATGAATTTTCTTACAATAATCACCAGTGTTTATATATCCATGTGTGTGTATAATTAATTTTATCAGAAGCAGACTTGTGTGTTAGGGAGTTTCTGATAATTAAATAAATTAAAATTTTATCATGACTGTAATTTTTAAAGGGAGGCAAAAAAGAATGTCTTTTCTATTAAAAAGCTAACCCAATAAAATTCAATTTTTTCTGACCTAAAAAAATTGTTGAACCATTTGTATTAGATATTATATTATATTGTTTGACCAAGTTGATATGGATTCACATTATTTAGGCATTAATTAAATAAAAAATAGTATCTACGAATAATTTTTCTATCATCAAGATTCGAAATTGAAATTAAGTTTAGAGGTCCAAATTTCAGGTATGATTTTTCTTAAAATCTTTCTTTTTTCTATAATTGAGTATACTCCCCCCCACCCCACCCCCTTTCGTTTGCTTTAATATTTCAAAATATCCACGATTGACACATTGAAATTCCAATTCTATTTATATTATTCTCGCTAAACCTTACAATTTAATGTATATTATTAACATATAGTCGATATGAATTCAATTGAAATTCCAATACTTTTATGTGAAAATTTACTAACCATGCAGAGGTAGCGCGGTAAGGTCTGCGTACAATCTATCCTCTCCAGACCCCACTTGTGGGATCATACTGGATATGTTATTGTTGTTCATGCAGATATAGTAATAATTTTTTAAAAGTATAGTAAATATAAATCTTGAATCCATTTACATTTATTTAAAAAAAAAAAAAAAAACTGAAAGTATGCATGAATTTATGAAAAAGAGAATATATATTTGTGTTTGGAAAGTACAACATGGAAACAACCTTATTAGATTACAGAAAGATTATTAGGGTTAACCTCTTACTGCAAATATGTACTTCCCTGCATGCATATATATATATATATAACACTTTAACTTGCCAAGTGATAATTACTTTGGTCCCCTTCAACTTCAACTGAATCCTTTAATTAATTTCCTTCACGTACAGTCCCCACTTGAGCAAAATACGAAATTAATCATGGAATTTTTCAATAGTTTCTAATTAATAGCATTAGTTAACTAATTTTTTTATGATTCATTGCTAATCAGTGTCACTATATCTAAGTAGTGATAGTCAAATTAGAGTTACAAAAATAAGGTTAATATAGTAAAATATATCTTTAGTTAAATATTTATTAAGAGGTATGTCGAGTCAACAAGGTTTAATTTTCACGAGTTACTATCATATAAACTTGAGGGAGTATTACTCTTTTTCACCACATTTATTGCATAAGAGTAAATATGTAAACTAATTAGTAATGAATTATATCTTAATTTTCTAATATGCTAACAATCTTGGATCATATCTATTTTTAATAAGGATGACTTCCAAAATGAATAGGAGGGAACAATGTCATATCCGCCTTGAAAATTGACTACTCTTTCTTCGTTTATCTTTATTTTTCAACTTTAAATTGTTCACGTCCTTTTAAAAATTATGAATGACGTGGATTTTTTTTGTGGGGGGGGGGGGGGGGGGGGGTGCTATAATAGACATAATACTTGATGTTTAGTATTACATCTTGAAAAATAATTTGACTAAGAAATAACTAATACTACAACAACAATATGCCCAGTGAAACCCCACAAGTGGGTTTTGAGGAGGGTAAAATATATCCAGAACCTTATCACTACCTCACAGAGATAAAGAAGCTATTTTTGGAAGACCTTCATCTTATAAATATCAGGCCCGAAAAGTAGAAGATACTAGATATGAAAAAAAAGGACTAAAGTGGAAAGCAAATAATAATACTCCCTCTGTTTCATATTAAGTTAATTGTTAGAGAATTTTTCATGTTTCAAAATAAGTAAATTGTTCACTTTTCAAGGGATATATTGGAATTTTTTTTCAATTTTACCTTTCATTAATTAAGTTTCTAAGATTGAGTTTTGTACGAGAAATAAATGATGTATCAAATGAGTGTATGGAGTTTGAAATGGGTAAAAATGGAAAAAGATGATTAAATTTTGTCTTTTTTTTTAATATGCGTGAAATGACCCAACAATTTTTACTTAATATGAAACAGAGGGAATATATAAAAGTACTAAATACAAGACAAACACTAATAATAAAAAAAGTAAAAATATAAATATACGACTAATTCTACAAATATAATGCGAGGAGAAGCGTAGTTAGAATGACTTTCTAAAACGAGAAAGTCCGAAAAGTGATGCCCATATAGTCGAAAAATAGATCCTGGGCGTGTTTGTCTGACTAATTTGGTTGGTTCTCAATTCCCTAAAGGCCTACGCATATATCTAGTCTCATTTGAACTATTCTAGTCCTAAAAAGTAAATTATTTCAACTGTTCCATCCGTACCTTCTCTCTGTATACAAATACAGAAAAGCACATTACTGTGAACTTATCTCTGATTCCACTCCAGAAATATTACATTACCAATATATTTTTCAAATTTTAATTAATACATAGTACTATGAAACATAAACTCATCTCTATCTTCTTGTAAAGATGTATTCGGATCGATTTATTTTAGGTGTTTTTAAGTAACTTTAAAGTGTTGGATAGAGTTAAAAAGATATTTATTTCCATAAGCTAATCCAAACAGGCTCTTAATCATAAGTCATATTAGGAGAATTATTGATATTGTTTGCATAGTTTAAAATAAGTGAATCGTTTAAAGTTTAAGAGAATTGTTGTGATTTTTTCCCTCCATATTTACTCTTTTTTTACTCCCTCCATTTCATTTTATGTGTCACTCTTTGACTTGACATGATGTTTAAGAAAAAAGTAAGACTTTTGAAATTTGTGGTCTAAAATCATTTTGAGATATTTATGTGGTTCAGAATCATTTCATCAAGGGTAAAAAGGAAATTTTAAGGTTAAATTATTTCCAAGAAAAGGGTGTTTGATAAAATTAATGGGACAGAGGAAGTAATAAGTTTCTGAAGTGCTTTACATTATTGGAGAATAATCACAAGGATGATAGTGAAAAATGGCATTTTACCCTTCAAGGTGGCCTGATGATTTGGCCTCGAGACTTTTACGTTGGAGGGTTCAAGTTTAAAATTCTTTGCTGTTAAAGTAAGAGATTTACTTCCTAAACCGAACTCGCCACATCAAACTTGTTTAGTACAAGATTATCTCACGGTGTGATTTACGAGCTATTATATAGAAGTGAGAGTTTTATCTTATGCGCACCCAAAGAATAGTGACTACGAATTTTTCTTTTATCATAAAAGAAAATTGTCTTTAAATATTTTCTTGGAAAAATATGACATACCATAATAATTTACTTATTAAATGAACTAAAGAGAGTATTAAGGTAAAAAGCTTAGTATTTCAACTTATAATAGTATAGGTTAGCTACCCTAATTATCGAGTTATCAATTAGTAATACTTAGCAAATGATTTTTCTTTAATGAGTTTAAGTAATCATGCAGGTACACTATCAATATAGTAAATTTTTTCCTAATGTCAAATGTCATCCAAATATCATCTACATATACATATTTCCTTGTAATATTTTGGAACAAACCAAATTACATGTTATAAAGTTAAACGTAACCTGACAATGAAAAAATTATTATAGTAATCATGTGTATTACTAAACTCGCCTATAGTTACCGAATAAGCAAGCTAACGCATGGTGTGCAATAAATCTGCGAAGAATAGAGTATACACGAGCAGTTTTAGTAATACTATAAGTATTTTTTCCCGCTCAAAGTTAGAGATGAATTTATGCAGGTGTTAGGAGGTTAATCAGAAATCACTTAGCAAAAAATTACATCATATATATATATATAATAAATTTTTTATATTTTTATGTATATATTAATGTTGAACCACCTAAATTAAAGATTAAAGAGAATAGATAGACTGTCCAACTTGAGCCATACTATCCCTAGAAGTTCAATTCTTATTGATTACACAGAGATATTGACAGTGATCTTTTTTAGGGTTGTTTGGTATGATGTATAAGTTATAATAATTTTGGGATAAAATATAAGATTATTTTTGTTCCATGTTTGATTGGAGGTGTAAGGTAATCCTTGGATTATTTATCCTGTGATTTTTGCCTTAGTGATGGGATAAGTTCTCTCATATATATGATGGGATAACTTATTTCGAAATTAATTATCTTGGAATAACATGTAGTCAATCAGACGGCCCTCTAGGGTTACTCCAACCAAATATGGAATAAAATAATCTTATATTTCATTCCGAAATTATTATAACTTAAATCTCATATTAGAGTACTCCTTGGAGCATGTACTTGCACGTTAATTCACACATTTATATTTTTATTTTTAGGAAGTAAAACTCTTATAAATAGCAATAATTTTTTTACTCTTCCGTCCATATTAACCTAACTGTGTAGTTTTGTCTTAGCAAGTTTCATATCCTCACAACAACAAATGGACCCAGAAGCTTTCTCAGCGAATTTGTTCAAGTGGGACCCAAGATGTGCAATGCCACCACCAAGCCGGTTACTTGAACCGGTGGCGCCACCACAACCTACTCCGCCGCCTCTACCACCACCACCGCAGCTCCAGCCATCGTACTCCATGCGGAGTACGAGGGAGCTGGGTGGACTGGAAGAGCTTTTTCAAGCGTACGGCATACGCTATTACACCGCCGCTAAGATAGCGGAGTTAGGGTTTACGGTGAACACGCTATTGGACATGAAAGAAGAGGAACTTGATGATATGATGAATAGCCTTTCCCAGATATTCAGGTGGGACCTACTCGTCGGAGAAAGGTACGGTATCAAAGCGGCCATTAGAGCGGAGTGGCGGAGGCTGGAGGAGGAGGAAGCGCGGCGACGAGGTGGATCTAATGTTCTCGACGCTCTATCACAAGAAGGTCTTGTTAAATTAATTTAATTAATTGCTAGGTATTTCTACTGAATTCAACTTTGCAGTGAATTGCTAATGGTACGTGATAATTAACTTTTTCTTCAGAAATGGTTGATGTTTATGCATTTTAATATCAAATTGTATATGTTAGTACAAAAATATCTAACAAGATGATGCTTGTTGAATTAACCACTGTTATATTGAACAAGAACATAGGAAAATGCTTTTATATTTTAATTTCCTAGTGCATGCAACCAAGCAACTATAAGATAATATAGACGTTCTTGCTGCATATTCTATATTTAAGAGTGTTTCATTTTAGATGGAACTTCTATTAAACTATGGAGAGCAAAACAACAACAGCTTAGGAGCAGTGAAATTTGAAAAGTGAAGGTTGGAGATGATAGAATATACGAACAACCACAACAACTTATCCTGTAGAATCCCACCAGTGGAGTCCTGGGAGGTTAAAAATATACGCAGACCTTACCTCAATCTATGGAAGAGGATAGAATATACACATATAATATTTCTAAAATGTGATCTTACTAGTGCAGTTGTTTCAATCTCTATCTCCATCTCAATTTGTAGTTTCTTAGTGAGGATTAGATTCTCTATACTCACCTTAGTAACTTTCTTCTTCTAGTATGTAGTATTATACTTACAACATTAAAGAGAAAAGAGAGAATCAATTTTGTTAGCTATAATTTTCTCAAAATTCTTTTTGAATATTTAGGGATTGTTAACTATATGTTGATTGTACTTACTACTTATGATGATCACTCAGTCTTATAATTCTCTGTCATAAAAATTGTTTCGACTTTCATACTCTGAAATCATCGTTAGACATAAAATGAAACCGAGAAAGTATATTGATTTTATAATTATGTACTGATATGTTGAAAGCGAGCTTAGATTCTGAATTTATGGTAATTAAGTAGGGTTATCGGAGGAACCAGTGCAGCAGCATCCGGCGGAGAGAGAAGCAGCTGGAAGCGGGACATGGGAAGTGGTAGCTGCTGCAGCAGGCGGTAGCGGGAGAATGAAACAAAGGAGGAGGAGGAAGAAAAGAGGGACTTCAGATGAGGAAACGGAGGAATTAGGAGAAGACGACACTGAAGAAAATATGAACGACGGAGGAGGAGGAGGAAGCGAGCGACAAAGGGAACATCCCTTTATCGTCACAGAGCCTGGGGAAGTGGCACGTGGCAAAAAGAACGGCTTGGATTATTTGTTCCATCTCTATGACCAATGCCGTGATTTCTTGATCCAA
This sequence comes from Solanum clarkiae, assembly GCA_011800125.2. Taxonomy (NCBI): domain Eukaryota; kingdom Viridiplantae; phylum Streptophyta; class Magnoliopsida; order Solanales; family Solanaceae; genus Solanum; species Solanum clarkiae. The sequence goes on from JAABOM020000075.1 coordinate 28,628,304, forward strand.
GTTCAGAATATTGCCAAAGAAAGAGGTGAAAAATGCCCCACCAAGGTCAACTTCAACTTCCTTATAACATTTCGTGTTCTGAAATCAGTAACACTTCGTTTTTTTATTTTGTCTTCCATCAACACATGGAGTAGAGCACGTTTTTCCTTAAAATTAAATACTTTTGAAAGTATATAGTATAGTAGTTGAGAGGACCTCGTTAATTGGGCAGCTGTCCACGAGAAAACTCGACAGCTAAGGTACGGACTGATGGGCTAAACCATAAAGCTTCAATTTCAGCCCTCTGCCCCTTACTCCCATTTGTACTTTCAATCAAGTACCTACACCTGTAACCCTGCCCTTCCCACATCGATTTTCTACCCATTGACCATTCCTCCTTATGTTTGTTCTTTTATTAACCCAAAAATAATCGAGATACACACAAGCTAGCCTAATTCGACGGTTGGTTGAACATGCAGGTGACGAATCAGGTGTTCAGGTACGCGAAGAAGGCAGGGGCAAGCTACATAAACAAGCCGAAAATGCGACACTATGTGCATTGCTATGCACTTCATTGCCTTGATGAGGATGCATCCAATGCTCTGAGGAGAGCTTTCAAGGAGCGAGGAGAGAACGTTGGGGCATGGAGGCAGGCGTGTTACAAGCCATTGGTGGCTATAGCTGCTCGACAAGGCTGGGATATCGATGCCATCTTCAATGCACATCCTCGACTAGCCATTTGGTACGTCCCCACCAAACTCCGCCAGCTCTGCCATTCTGAGAGAAGCAACGCTGCTGCAGCTGCTTCTAGCTCGGTTTCTGGTGGTGTTGCTGATCACCTGCCACATTTCTAAGTTGTGCTTCTGATGATGGTGTTTAATCTAACTGACTTTGCCACTATATGAACTTCCCTACTTCTTTCTACTACTGATGTAATCTTTGCGGCTTAAAGATCAAAATTTTCTGCATAACATGGGTGTGCTCATTTCACTTGTGCATATTCTGTAACTGCTTTAAGTTTAAGATATCTAACAAAGACAACAGAAAGAGTATAAAAATAGACCACAATTAAGGAAAACGAATTAAGGGATTAAATGGTACAAGTACTCTCATTGCACAAGTATTTACTGCCAATTTGATAGGTGATTGTCAAGCAATTTGTCAAATGTGGAACAAACCAATTAGGACAATAAACATTCTCAATTCAGGGGATCAAGAAGAATGAGTAGGGTATTTCCATAACACATCACCCCATGTGCTCTGCCCATCAGTTACCTCCTTAATAACAGATGCTACTTCATCCACATTCACACGAATCTGCTGCTTGCTGTCTCTTTCACGGATCGTCACAGAGGATGTTGAATCAACTGTAATGGCAAAGGGAACTCCAAGTTCATCGGTTCTTGCATACCTTTTTCCTATTGACGTACCTATAGCACAAAATCACATGGTCCGTGAAGAAACTTGTTTAGCACTTGAGGCATATTTATTGTATTAGCAGTTCATCAATCCAAAGATATATTGTAGTACGGCTGATGATGATATCTCGTATAGTAGTCAATAAAACGCTGTTGGTATACAAGGTAAACTTCAGGATATACATGAGTATTGTATAATCACAGTCAAAGGTGCACACAACTTAAGATATTAACAGATCCATTTATAATAGGAAACCAGCAGTATAACGGATAGCACACAAGGATAAATTGTAGTCCCCGTGTATGGCAAATCAAAAGAAGTCACTCAAATTATAGCATTTAGGTAATGTGAAAACAGAGGTTGTCATGCGTGTAAGCACCAACCTTAGCCACACTCTGAAGTTACAAATAGTCATATTTAGAGCGCAGAGAGAACAAAGTTGATAAGACGGAAAATATTAGCCTGGACAGGTGGACCTTAATGAACATTGAACAATACATCATGTCAATAACTCAACATTAGAATCTAATTATTAGAATTTTAGTTACTGAACATACAAATTTCCCAGTGAATTTTGTCCCCCCTTTTCTTATTCTAGTAGAGTTCCAGGCAAGATTCTACACCTAGACTTCTGCACCAGTTAGCAGCATCCTTGAACCAGTATGAGTATTATCCAACTCTATTCACTAAGGCTTAGGCAGAAGGGGGGGAAAAACCATCGTACTTCCTTTTGTCTCTAGACGAATTTGAACCCTAGTCATAGAGACGTTCATTCCAGCTTTACTGACTGCCAGATCACACCATTAGCTGAAATTCCCAATGAATATTAACCCAATGTTGGAAACCAATGTTTTAATTTGCTTAAACTATATTAGTTTAAGGCCAAAGTAGAAAACATATCTTAATAGGAGTCTACAGGAATGTTCACATATCAATTTCGTATCACAGTCCTAGGTGAAAGGACAAACAAATAATTTGTAGGCAACTGATAGGTCAGATTACTCGGTTACTCTCAGAAATGGCAAAATATGTAGACAGGTGACATGTAATAGCTATGGATGGATGGATAATAAATCTCCAAACACCCTAGATTCAGATAGCTTTTCAGGGAAAATCAAAAAGAAAATTATTGACAAATTTTGAAATTAATATTATAAATTAAATGAGTAGAAACTCATTATACTAGTCAAAAGAAAGAAAAATGGAACTCCTAAATTAAAAGTGGCTACAGCCTTAGTGCTTAGAATAACTTTCAATGATGAGGATACCTGTTATATCAATCTTATACGAGATCCCATAGATAGTCAGTGACCTGGCAATTTGTCTGGCAACTTCCTCATATTGTTGATTCTGAACCAATGGAAAAACCGTGCATTTGATAGGAGCTACGAGAGGAGGGAAACTGAAAAAGTTCATTTGTTCATCACCATCTCTGCTAGGCCTGGTGTTGAAAGAATGCTCATAGAGGCAGTATATTATCCTCCCAATACCAAAAGATGGCTCAATCACTGATGGAGTGAAAACCCTCTGGTGTTCCTTCTTTATTTCCTTGGAGATGGACACCATATTCTTGTTTATAGTGACAACCTTGTCGAGCGTACAAACATGAAATGCAGCTTCCCCCTTAGACTCTAATGTTTCTTTCATTTCCATTGCTTCTTTTTCACCCATTGCCTTGTAACAGAAACAAAAACTACACTTAATAATAATTAACCCTCATATGAAGGGCGGAAACTAAAACAGTACTGTCAGCTACCTCCAGTGCTTCAACCACCATCCTTTGGTTACCCTTAAAAGCAAGACCCAGCTCCTTTTTCACTGGAACTATAACAAGCTTCTGAAAATAGAGATAACAAAATAAGCTAGTAAGCATGTTTATGTATTTTATTCAGGGTTGGATTATAGGCGGCGATTTCTAATACACGGGGTTGAGAGAAAAAGGAACACCTCTACTTCCCTGGGCTCTGGAAATTTTTCATGGGCCACAAGAGGCACACCACTTTTATCCTGCAATAGGTACTCAGTTCAGTATAGAATAGTTTACTCGGAGAAAATACTCATTTGCATGAAACCTCGGCAAACCATAAGTAATCGGATACATCCAGAAAAGAAGAAAACAGTGAATTTGGAAATTCAAACACCAAGCAACTGATGAAGTACCATAAGAGAAGACTGGGAGGGAGGTTTGAAGAATACAAAGAACTAACAAAATGTGCCTATTTTATATTAGCCTCACCGTGTGAGCACGCAAGTCATAGGCAGATCTATCAGCTATACCAACACATTCAATCCATCCATAGGAACATTCAATTTCAGCATCCCAACAGTCTGCCGCATAATGTGCCATTTCGTTTGCAAGATGTTGGCGAAACCGTAACCGATCTTTGTCAATACCAAGATGAGTAAGAAATAGATATACTCTTCCTATAAAATATCCAAGAGTTTCATTGTTGACAATCCCCTACAGCATTAACAGTGTGATGAGTCATTTTCAAATATAGATAATGAAAATTGGAGAGATTTTATTCAAGAGAGCAGGAAGAATCAAAGGAGAAGTTAATTGTTGACTTTAGCTAACCTGGGCAACTGCTTCACCAATATGTATTCTCCTTGCTGATCTTCCAGCCACCTGGTCTTCCCTCGGGAACATCAAGAACTCCAACTTTGCAACATCGGGAAATTTTGGATGAGACTTATCCTCTGGGTCCACAAAGTGCTCAATCTCAGCCAGTGTAAATTCACGGACTCTCAGGAGACCTTGACGTGGTGAAATCTGCATATCTTGTCATCTTAAATTATTTACAAAAATGCAAACATGGTCCTTCTATGAGTTAGCAAGAGAGGTAATATAAATCAAGAAAGCTTCAGTAACATCATATAGATCAAATAAAATTGACCAAACAAGGACAAGAAAAAAAGAGAGGGGTAAAATATTAACGCATAACCGCCTAACATTTCTACACAAGACGTATTAGCATAACGCCATAGTTGCAGACTTGAAGCATCACTAATGTCTGTTTCATACCCGAGGCAGCAGATTAAGATAGAACAGTCTACAGATTCTGATCATCAGCAATGTGGACAAACTTTAGTGCCCAGACAACTACTTATTCACCCTTCCACCCTTCAGAAGTCCTCAAGTTATACTTTTGCCAGATAGATAGTAGAAAAAATACAAATATGATCAGGATACACGTCAGGAAAACAAAGGTAACAGTAAGATGTGGCTTTTAACCTCATTTCTAAAAGCTTGACCAATCTGTGCAGCCGCAAAAGGAAGCTTATTTCCATTGTAATAGTACAAGTCCCTGAAGTTGACAAAAATGCCTTGAGCAGTCTCTGGACGCATGTAACTGCACGCGAATAAAGACATAGACAGCATGTTCAAAAAATATCTCTATCGAACTAAGCAAAAGAAATAGGCTAGCATAGCTCCAAATGATATCCTTACCCAGGACTCATTCCGGATGGTCCAATTGAGGTTTGAAACATGAGGTTGAAAGGATAAGGAGCAGAAAGAGGGTTCTTGGTATCTGGAGCAGTAATGCCATATTCCTTAATCTTAGCACCAAGCTCTTCAGAAGAAAGATCGTCCAAAACAGCAAGCACGTGCTTGAATTCCGCAGCCTTTTCAGCAGGAAGATTAGGATCTCTCTCAAGCTTGTCTTTGCAAAAGTCCTTGAGTAGATGATCAGCACGATAACACGTGCCAGTCTTTTCGTCTTTCACCATCAAATCAGTGAACTTATCCACATGACCTGACGCCTTTAGCACAACCTCAGGCGTAACACATGGGCAATCAACCTCTAACATGTTCTCCTCAAGAACAAAATGCTGAATTACAAAAGCACAAGTCATCAACTGACGTCATCTTAACGCACATCATATAAACATGGCAAAACCCATTTTGTCAAAAGAAAGAAAGAACACAATACAACAACCTCCATACCAACCCATGATCATGAACATCTTTAATTAACCCATAATTACGCAGGCATTAGTTATTACATCTTCTATCCCGCATAAGACAATACATCAATTCCCTCATAACCTATACATATATTAGTTATGCAAGTTTCAAAATTGCATACGAAAAGTCCTATTACTTGTGTACCTGAATAATTTATTTCCTAACTAGTTACCAAACACTGTACAACTTAACTTACACAAATTAATTGCTTCTTTAGTAGCTACCAAAGGAACCCCACCATCTGAGCGACAACCCCTCTTTGTCTCCAAGACAAACAACCCCTTACTGTTTAATAGCCCCAATTCAGTAAAGAACATATAAAGCTGAGTCACTGAACTAGAAAACAAGAAAAGGCAAACCTGACGCCAGAAAGCGAGGACATTGGATTTAACAGCACATCCAGGAGGCCCATAATCGTAAAGGCCAGCAACCCCACGATAGATCTTGAAAGAGGGTATGTAAAAAAGACGGCGTTCGAGGGTATTAATCACAGCTTGCCGGAAAGCTTCTCTGTTCTGAGCTTCTTGGGCATGCTCCATTTTTGACAAATTTTCACTCAGACTACAGATCGATTTATCCCAAATGAATATTCAACAGTTTCTTCCCAAAAACAATAAGAAAAATATCAGAGAGAGGTAAAGATATTTTCTTTCTGCACTTACTGACACTGTGGATAACGGATTTTTTTTTTAAGGTTTTCAATATTCCCGTCCCCCCGGGGTTCTTAGGGTTATTGCTGCTAATTAACGCCAGTTTCTTCTTCGTTGTTTACTTAATCTGGTTTATATTCAATCTTATTACATCGAATTTGAGATTATTTTATTTCATCTTGCAAAATAAAATAAACTAGTTCATAAGTTATAATCTCGCAATAATTTAATTTTTGTAATAAAGGATTCTTAAAATTTTAAATATATTTGAACGAAATATATATTAAGCTTTTGAGAAGTGCTTTGAACACTTTTTGTGTTACTTAAATATTTTCAAAACTAAAAGAGTATTTCTCTACGTCTTTATTTTAGTTTTCATGCGTCTTTATTTTAGTTATCATGTTGTATTTTTCAAATACCAATTTTATTAATTTTTAAAATTAAATTA
>JAABOM020000075.1:28647963-28670379 GCA_011800125.2 Solanum clarkiae
CTAGAGAGAATATTCAACGTGATGGACTCTGAAAAATTGTTCAAAAGTCTTCTGTAATACCCTAGAATTAACTATTTATACCATTTACACAAAGACCCTAAAAATTAAATGGAAAATATGACTCAGAGCTATTACGTCTCGCGTATACCACTCGTAGGTTAGCCTAAGAATTTTAACTGGGTTTCGTAGTCAGCATTTGGTATTTTGGACTTTACTGCAACAACCCACTGTGATGAGTCTTTGCTTGGGCTACAAGTCATATGCAGGCCTTCAGTTCTTGTTTTGAACATTTGGCTGACTGTTCCTTTCTACGAAGTCCACCTATACGAGTCGTAGTGAGACTTACAACTCATAGGATGGCCTCATATGGCTAACCTTTACCTTGCAAGTTCTTGATTTTGATCACTGTTTCTTGCTACAAAGGCACCATACGACTCTTAGGTTGGGCTATGACTCGTAGGGAGGCTCATATATCCTGTACTTTAGCAAAATCTGCAATTTTCACCCAAAATCATGCTAACCTATATTTTCTGTAACAACAACACAAAAACACATAAAAACCATAAAAGGTCGCATTAATAGCTTGCAAAATCTCTTGTTTTAGGCATCAGATGTGTTGTATTTGGGCCTGTACTTCTTTGGCTCTTCAACTTATTCATTTACCACATCCTTGCCACACTCGTCTCCTTCAACCACATCCTTATCTACAATTATTTTCTCATGAATATCTTCTACAATAACCAACATAGGATATTAATAATACTCTTACCACACCCACTAGTAACCTCTGTACATTGCCCTTTATCCTCAAAACTTGGCACTGTATCGCTAGGATATGTACCACACTGATGCTGCTTAATTAGAGTCGATACTTGACCAAACTGTTGCTGAACCTGTATAATAGTGGTACAATGAGACTTTATTTAATTAATTTTTTCAATTTCTAATCGCATTCCACATAGAGATTCATCCCGTGTCTTAGCTTTCTTCAATAAATGATCAAACATCTCCTCAATTCTAAAGTTGTTTGTGCCTGCATCGTGATGGTGTGATAGCACATAAGGATCATTTCTGAAATAATCTCTACTACTCCAGTCGGTCTCTGGACCACTATTTTTCTCATAATAACCACCATGTCTTACTTTGTAAGAACATTCTCTTCCATAGGTCCAATTGTGGTTTCCTTGACCTTGGTGCCACTGTTCTTATTTGTACTATTGGACGTTGCTCGGGGAAACTCCTACTATATCAGCTAAAAACAAAGTGTCCTCCTTATAATGTAGGTCCTCATACATGGGTGTACATGAAGGCTAAAGTTTTGATTGGGATACTCCACATATTTTTTCAAAAATGCCCTTGAAAGAAACAAAAGAAAATAAAAATAAAAATACAAGTAAAATATATTAGAATTAGGAAACCAGTACTTGAACTAGCTACTAGTGAAAACAATTCAAAAACCAAGCCATATTTTGCGACAACGATGCCATATTTTTTGATGATCATGCTTCAATAGTAAAGTTGTTGCAATCAAGTATAAACCTAACCAAAGGGTCGAATACAAAAGGAATACGGGGCTTCACTATGGTGATCCACTAATAATCATTTCAAGAATGATTCACTATATTCTCTAAAATGGGAGGTTTTGTGATTCAAAATGAAGAACAAAGATAAATACCATACTATTTACGTAAGAAGACAATCAAATTGAAGGAAAACTTGAGAATTGAGTTCCCGATGATTGGTTGACTCAACTACCCTAGATAACATTAATCTAATTAGTAATGCACATGCAAGACGGTAACATAGGTTCTTCCATCCCTTTGGTGAAGATAAGGGTCAAATTTCACCATGGCACTTGGTCGACAACCATGACGTGCCAACTAATCGTTACCCGTTGTCCCATTCAACCTTCTCTTGGTCAGGTTTGGTTAAATAGATGAGAACACATCAATCAAATATCGTCATTTACTTCCCTTATCCTATGCATCACTACCTTCATCGAGATTGTGATAGTAGGCGGGGTTTGGGGTTGGACAACACCAAACGACATTCAAAGTGAAGGGAAATAAATGATACATGACAAAAGATCATCAAAGAAATGCACAATGCCTAGGTTATTTTAAGTCAACTACTGATGGTACCCATAACCCCATGTTGTGGGTGCTTAGCTACTCATGACTAAGGCAAAATCAACATCAATGAATATGAGAGACATAGTTGAGAGATTACCTAAAATAATGAAGAACAAAGATACCTTCAAGTTGAAAACCACAAGCTTGGATCAATGGAAATTAGTGCAACGCGATTTTTCTATCCCCCAAAAATGGGTCTTCAAGTTAAAAAGTGAAATCTATACTAAATCCTAGGAATATCATAGAGAGAATATTCAATGTGATGGATTTTGAAAAATTGTTTAAAAGTGTTCTGTAAAACCCTAGAATTAACTATTTATACCATCTACACAAACACCATAAAATTAAATAGAAAATATAACTCAGAGCTATTACGTTTCGCCGAAACGACTCATAGGTTGGCCTAAGAATCGTAATCGGGTTTTGTAGTCAGCATTTGGTATTTTGGACTTGACTGCTAGAACTCACTGTGATTAGTCGTTGCTTGGGCTACAACTCATATGCAGGCCTTCAGTTCTAGTTTTGAACATTTGGCTGACTGTTCCTTGCTATGAAGCCCACCTATACGAGCCATAATGAGACTGACAACTCGTAGGGTGGCCTCATATGGCTAACCTTCACCTTGCAAATTCTTGATTTTGATAACAGTTTCTTGCTACGTGGGCACCACACGACTCGTAGCTTTGGCTATGACTCGTAGGGAGGCTCAGATGTCCTGTACTTTAGCAAAATCTGCAATTTTCACCCAAAATCATGTCAACCTATATTTTCTGCAAAAACAACATAAAAATACGTAAAAACCACAAACGGTTGCATTAATAACTTGCAAAATCTCTTGTTTTAGGCATCAGATGTGTTGTATTTGGATAGCATATCAACACCCTCAACTTAGAACTATTGTTTTCCCTCAAGCGATGACTCGATCTAAGTAAACAATGAGAAACAAATAGCAACTATCTTAATAGCAAATACATCCCTTAACTCAAATTCAGGTACCCAACTCTTATTTTCAAAACCTGATATCAAAGCTACCAAGCAACCAAAACACAGTGATGCATCTGATAATCCAACTGTGACAAGTGAAGGAGTATCATCAATCCATAGTAACTAACAAGCAACATGTCAATCATGCAATGCAAATTCCCTCAAAGAAAAGAATTCCCTATATTACACTAAAAAAGCAATCAAAGTTTAGGGACTATGCAACCAATCTCGCTCTAACAAATGAAATTCATGCAAGATAACTGAAACGATAGGCCTGTCCCTTTACTCATACTCCATACTATCAACTAGTTGAATTAGGATCACGTTAGGATGTAATGGGCTTGTAATATAGGCTCATAGGGCTTTGGTGTGATATTTTAGGTAAGTAGTGATTAAAATATATCCTTGAACCACATTTTTCAACACTTTTTACCTTGATAACTCAACCATTCTCATTATATCCTCCCTCATTCTTATTTTTAAGCTTTTTCGAGTGTTCTTTTTTCCATTTTCAGCCGCGCCTCATTTTCAAACTCATTTTGCTATTAATTTCAATCCAAGGCAATTTTCTTTTCTTTTTCTCACCCGGCACATCATTTTTCTTTTCTTTCTTTCTTTCCCAACTAACCACCTCATTTTCATTACTTCACCACAATAAAAGCCACACTCAACTTAGGCTTTTAGCCTGAGGTGAAGCACCCAACACCTATTCCTTAAACCAGGGCCACTACTTGTAGCAACCCTCAAATTAGGCTTTTAGCCTCAACCAAAGCTGACATGATCAAGGATAGAGCATAAACAATATCAAGGCATTTCACAAAACAAGACAAAACAAGGCAAGGCAAGCTAGGTGTCATGGAAAAACTTGGCACTGTATTGCTAGGAAATGTATCACACTGATGCTGCTTAATTAGAGTCGATACTTGACCAAACTGTTGGTGAACCTATATAATAGTGATAGAATGAGACTTTATTTAATTAATTGTTGCAATTTCTGATCTCATTCCACATAGAGATTCATCTCGTGTCTTAGTCTTCTTCAATAAGAGATCAAACATCTCCTCACTTCTAGAGTTGTTTGTGCCTGCATCGTGATGGTGTGATGGCACATAAGGATCATTCCTGAAATAATATCTACTACTCCACTCGGTGTCTGGACCACTATTTTTCACATAATAACCACCCTGTCTCACTTTGTAAGAACATTCTCTTCCATAGGTCCAATTGTGGTTTCCTTGACCTTGACGCCACTAGTCTTGTTTGTACTATTGGACATTGCTCGGGGAAACTCCTACCAAATCAGCTGAAAACAAAGTGTCCTCTTTATAATGTAGGTCCTCATACATGGGTGTACGTGAAGGCTGAAGTTTTGATTTGGACACTCCACATATTTTTTTTAAAAAATGCCCTTGAAAGAAACAAAAGAAAATGAAAACAAAAATAAAAGTAAAATATATGAGAATTAGGAAACCAATACATGAACTAGCTACTTGTGAAAACAAGTCAAAAACCAAACCATATTTTGTGACAACAGCGCAATAATTTATGATGTTCATGCTCCAACAGTAAAGTTGTGGCAGTTAAGTATAAACCTAACCAAAGCTTAGGTTCGAACACACAAAGAATATAGGGCTTGACTATGGTGATCCACTAATAATCATTTCAAGCATCATTCACTATATTCTCTAAAATGGGATGTTTTGTGATTCAAAATGAAGAACAAAGATAAATACCACACTATTTACGTAAGAAGACAATCAAATTGAAGGAAAACTTGAGAATTGAGTTCCCCATGATTTGTTGACTCAATTACCCTAGATAACATTACTCTAATTAGTAATTCACATGCAAGATGGTAACATAGGTTCTTTCATTCCTCTGGTGAAGGTAAGGGTCAAATTTCACCATGGCACTAGGTCGACAATCGTGGCATGCCAACTAACTGTTACTCGTTGTCCCAGTCAACCTTCTCTTGGTCAGGTTTGCTTAAATAGATGAGAACACATCAATCAAATATTATCATTTACTTCCCTTTTCCTATACTGCTTTGGGTTTTGAGATGAGGGTTCTCGGAAACAGCCTCTCTACTTCCAGGAAGTAGCGGCAAGGTCTGCGTACAATCTGCCCTCCCCAGACCCCACTTGTGGGATTTTACTGGGTATGTTGTTGTTGTTGTTGAATTTGTGACCTACTATCACGTAATAACAACTTTATCAGTTAATTATTTTAAAATTAAAAGACATATAAATAAATAAAAATTTAAATTAAAAATTTTTATTGTGATAATTAAAAATAAACGGAGAGTGAACGTACTAAAGTGAGGAAGAATGATGGGTCATGAATATTGTGCGGCGGTCTTGTACGTGTTTTATTCACTTAGAAATTTGATCATTGGTCATCAACCAAAGCCGTAATTCATGACTTCTAAATTGTTTTTTTTTCAACCTTTTCATATTTGTTTTCTTTTTATATGTGTATATAAAGCTAATTAATTATTAGATACATGGAATATGCACAACTAGAATTGTTCACTTTACCCAAACTATTTTTTTTTAAAACTAAAATATAGACATGCATGTAGCTCTTCCACTTTTATTTTTTCAATAAAGCTCCATTCTGATAATGATGAAACCTCCACGCACGTTTTCATGCAAAAAAGGAAAAGCTCAGATGGATCATTATCTTTTTAACTTTTGGAAATGCATGTCAAAAAGGTGAGTTTTTTAAAAAATTTAGAAGTACTAGATTCACAAGAATGAGTGATTTTTCCTTCTTTTATTTTCAGTCCAGCGGCATGTTATTTTCCACTTTTTAGATAGACATTGATATCTAAAAATAGTCGATCTGCGTATATTTTATTTTCTTTAAATTTCACGTGTGAGATTCCATTAGATATATTGTTATTGTAGATAGAAATTGATGTATTCATTTATCTTTAACCAGTTGTTCCATGTCTTTCTATATATTTGTTACTCTTTCTATTTCGAGGTCAATTTGATTAAATTTCAAAGATAAAATTTAATATTTGAAATATAAAATTTAAATGGTTGAAATCTATAAGAAAAATGTCGTAAGTTGTAATCCTTCTCATATTAGTATGATGAAAAAAATATATTTTAAAATATTGATCAAAGTTTATATAATTTGATCTCGATAAGTGAAATAGTGATAAATAAAAATAAATGATGAAAATATTTTAGAAAATTGAAATGTAATTAATAGTTAGTTTTCACCTATATTTTTAGTCAACAATATGAAGAGATGCTAATATGGTGAAAGATAAGTATCAAATTAAAGAATAGTTTAGTCATATTATCCTCTAGTCAATGTTTTCCCAGAAGAATGTGAAAACAAAACATCACAAGTATTTAGCCAAGTGTTTGTTTGACTAGATACATAATTTAAAATAATTTTCCTAAGTATGTAATGTTATTTTTGTTGTTGAGTGGATAAATTAAATCTCACTTGAAAACAAGGTAAGGGCAAATGTAGTGTACTAAACCTCCTGTTATATGTATGATTTGAAAAATTATACGGTCATAAAGGTCTATTGTATGTAATTTTACTTTGCAATCAGCAAGAGATTATTTTTTTGTGATTTGAACCTGTGATTTTCTAGCCATATGACAATAACTTTTCCAGTTATTTGAAAACTAGAAAATTGGAAAAAAAAATTGCTTATAAAGTGTTGGATAATTACTTGGCTATTATTAATGGTATTTGTTGGTATCTTGAAAGAAATATGATAAAGATTACTTCAAATTTTAGCTCGTTAAGTTAGTATAATTTTTTTTATCTAGTCATTAATTTTCTTGCATGAATAATTTTGACACAGAATATTAAACTTTTTATGATATTATAAATGTTGTTCACTTAAAGATTCATGTACCATCCCATTAGTTTCCAGTTCCATCAGCTTTTAAAATGGATATAGATAAAAATAAATATATCTTACATGTTTAGATGTAGAAAAAATATTCTTAATTATTCATCATATTATCAAATTATTTGAGCCTTCAGCTATTTCAATATAAAAAATTAGTCAATCAAATAATAGATAGTAAATGAAACGGATTGAAAATAATGAATTGCTAGCCGTAAATATTACTCTTGTCAGACTTAAACCTCAGATTAAAACGAAAGGCTCAAAAAATTTTCTTCCCTTTAGGTGAAATAAATTAACCAAAGGTTAACCAAGTAAGATAAATGCGAGTTTGATCTGAATTTTATTCATTTTTGTATCATAGACCAAAAGATCTATTTTCATTCTTTATCTACTCTTTTCTTTCTGAAGTACAAAGGGAGTTATATCATCTCATGGCGGATTGGCGAATTATTAGATCAAGCTGAATTTAAACCAGTGTAAACGTATTACTAACGAATTTTCAGTCTGTCCCATTAACCGTTCGAACATCGACCTAGAAAGAATTAATTTTCGACTTATTGATATGATCAACTTCATTTCATAGTATCATATCCCCAAGGGAATTTGAATCCCCATTACATCCTTGAAAGGAAGATATCTTAAACCACTGGACAATGAGAGGTTGCTTGACCAGCGACCATCTTACTATGATATAATATGTAAATATTACATTTTCGTTTTAATCTTAATAAAATCTCAAAGTACGTACCATTCACACTATGAATAAAATTATGTAGTATTTGCAAGTATTTTTATGTAAAAAGTTGGGCACATTCATAATCTAATTTAAAAAAATTGTTGCAAGAGAATTTGAGACTAGATTCCCTTCACTTAACATCAGCAAGTCAGCATCTAGTATCAATTAATTAATTAATAAGACTTAACGGCGTTCGACAAATATAATATTATGCCTAAATATAGTCCAAGTGAAAGGAATTAAGCATCGTTACTTAATTAGCAACCACTAATTACTTGCGTGGACCCTCCTTTTTAATTAATTACCTACCTTGCCATGCAAAAGATGCAATTAATTACTAGCCAACTTAGTTCACCTAAGCTAGCTAGCTACACATAATGAAAATTCTACTCGCTGTGTATTTAGCTCCTTAGATTAATTAATTAGGCACCAACAACAACATTACCCTAATGCCTCAAAGGCTCCCCATCCATTGTGAGGTAAGGGGGGTTAGATGTATGCAGCCTGACCCCTATGTTTAAAAACATAGCGCGACTATTTCCGGAGGACCAATGATGAGCGTCGAAAGTTGCATTGACTAACTGCTACTTCACAATTGAAAGAGACAATTTAAAGAGTCATTTTGCTTTATTCCATCATACCCCAAAGCCAAAAAATAGTAAATCTTTGGCTCCATCCGAGATTGATGGAAATAATTAATTAGGCACCATCATCTATTAATGTATATATGCTATATTGCTCGGATTCTCCAATAATATTATCGTACTAGTGTCAGATATTTCAAAAATGTATTATTTTTGAAGAATCTAACATGCACTTCACAACATTTTTAAAGAGTTCGAGCTACTATTTTAATGAATTGAACAAAACGCGCAACAAAAAATAATTCTTGAATTATGAATCGTTGTATTTCTAACTCCTACGTTATAATCTCGATGAGTGAAAATCTAATTGACTATTAATCTTAAACACATAAAATCACACCGTTCATATTTTCCCATCACTTCACCATTATATATATAGATAGAGTTCATAACAAGTAGGGAAAAAGTACAAATCTTTACGAAGTTACAATAAATTGAAAGGCCACAAAAATTAAATTAAAATCATAAAATACATGAGAAAAATCCTCCATGTCATCAAACAATTAGAGAAACTGAAATCGACACAACACATCCATTGTTATTTATTTGATTTTATTCTCAACAATACGCATCACCTGATACTTTTCTCGTGATCATGTGAAGGTTTGTTTTGATAATGGACGATAGTGAAATTTGAACTCATGACCTCTCGCTCTGATACCAACATCATGCATATTAAAAGTTACTTTCCGTGCTTATACGAAGAAGAATTTCCAAAATGCGATCCGGGAAATTCCATAAAATCTTCTTTCTCTTCTTGGTCTTCATTATAGCTAGTACTTACCTGTTGCTGCTCGAATGATTGCGAAAACGAACCATACTGATAGCAAGTACTCGGTGAAACATCGAAATTCAAATCAATGTTATCGTCACTACGAAGTAGCAGATCAGCATAGTGATGAACATCAGGATAACTTTGCTGCTGCTGCTGTTGCTGGGAGTACGGATCAATCGTATTTGACGACGTGGCAGCATGTTGATCAGGAGTGAGGTAATGGAATTGTCCTTGAACTCTTTCAGGGAAATTAAGTTTAGCTTTGTTGCCTTTGAATCTAAGAGCAGCTTCATCGTAAGCTAGTGCTGCACCTTCTGCAGTGTCAAAAGTACCCAGCCAAACTCTCGCTGCTTTTACTGGGTCGCGGATTTCCGCGGCCCATTTACCCCATGGCCTCTGACGAACTCCTCTATATCGCCTTCTTCCCGTATTCCCTTCACACAATGTAAAATCCCCTTAAAATAACTTAATAGATAGATAATAAAAGTGTGAAGTTGTCTCTCACTAACTATCATTCAAGTGCTGGATCCCGATATAAATTTCTCCTCTCTAACAATTTAAAGTTTTAGATGAGACAGAAATAACAACTTATTCTTTTTTTCTCCTTATTGATATGTATGGAAGATGTCAGATACCTTGATCTTGAATGGACGATTGAGATTGATTTTTCTCAAGTGCAGTACTGGATTGTGGAATTAGGGTTAGTGGATCATCGGCAGCAGAAGAGTTTCCAATAACTTGAGAGAGGACAGAAACCATGGCAGACATATCTTGTTCGGATCGAGTTGTTGCGTATGTTGGGTAAATATTACTTGTACCTTTATTTTCCCTTTCATTGGAGCCTGATCTTCTCATCTCTTCGATCTAACAAAGCATTCAACCAAGAGCTTACCTAGCTGGCTAGTAGATATATTATGTTCAAATTAGTAAATGAGGTGAGGAAAATGGAGTAAGCTAAGAAGGAGCTCGAAGAAGATATTAGGGTTTGCTACTCTTGCTTTTGTATGTACAAAGTGTGAATACATACTAGTTTTAAATACCAATGTCAAAAAGAAAATATTCCCGAATAACTTTTTGATTTTGCGATTGTAAATTAAAGTTATGTCAAATATATTAAAATATTTTTAATCTGGTGGTCTTTAAAATTTTAAGATTAAGATATTAATAAAAAACGAAAGAGATCATTTTTTTTATACGGATCAACTTTATTTTTGGTTTTGGAAACTAGCTCAATATTCAACTTTGTCTGCTTTCTTCTTTTGTTTCATTTCATAAGGAACATCATAATATACTCCTTCCACTTCAATTTATATTGCGTAATTTGACCAAAGACAAAGTTTAACAAGCAGAAAGGAAGATCTATACAAAAATATTCTTAAATATGGAGTATATTATAACGTATGTATGATTCTAAAGCTTGTTTAATGAAACATTTTTTTATAATATTTGAATAAAATTAAAAAAAAAACATTTATAAGCATTTGCTTGTAAATCCAAAAAACAAATGTCTTAGCTTATAATTTGAGTTAAACTAAAAACTATATAAGCACATTCAAGACTTCATAAAATTTTTAAACGTGTAATCTAAAACAGGCACCAAAATTTGTGGCTATAAAAGTTCTCCAAAGCATAAAAGAATAAAAAGTCAAATCGTTTTGAAATTTTAAAAGCATGTCAATTTTCTAATTAAGACAGACAAAAAGAAAGTGTCAAATGACCTGTTTATTTTAGAGAGAGAGGGGATATATACTTGCATTTGCTTAATGAATTTTAAGGAGAATATTTCCACAGGAAGAAAATCCAAAATTTTCAATTTGATTTGGTCGTGTATTAGTTAATGCTAGAAGAAAATAAAGATCAAAGTTTAAAATATATCTAATAAATTTAAATTGCTAAACTTTATATCCAATAAGGCAAACAATTTATCATTTGATAAAGATAGATTATTAATCAAATATAAAAAAATTATAGTTCCGCTTACAGACTTAAACAAGACAGCTATTTTAGCATCGCTAGTTGCAAAGTAATCGATGACGGAAAACTGCAACGCCCTTTGAACATAAAGGAGAATGGAGTATGCAAGTATGAAGGGAAAGGACTTGCGTTTTTTTTTTAATCAACAAAATCAATTACAAGACGATGCTGAAGAAAGATATCAGCAGCTTAAACTTCTGGACAACACGAAAGCAAAATTTTAGTCTAGGGAAAGGGCAAAGGCAAAAGGACAATTTATATGTACAATTCTTATATGATCATAAAGTCGGTTGTATCTTTCTGAATCGCATGTATTCCAACAATTGAGAAGGTAACTCTGCTAAAAGCGATTGAACGACCGAGACATCTCCATCTGCAAATCAAAGCAACCGCGTCAAATCAAATAGAAACCTACTTGGCAAAGCTCTTGAGGATGTTTGATTATCCTTCTCTGCATCAGGAAGCTTATTCACTGAGAAATTTATAGTGTGTGACCTACTTTGTACATCCCGGAGGGGAACAAATTGTACTATGTCACGAACAGCAACACGTCCAGTTGTAGATTCTAGCCTCTCCCCTTTGTCAGCATCCAATATCTGTGAAAAGGAATCCACACCGGAAATGATCAACACAGTTAATGGAAATGGATGACATAAAAACCACTGCTTGCTGAGGAAACAAGTTGTTGCACTTGCATACCTCCATTTCTTTAAAGTCTGCTCCTCCAACCCCAACAATCATAATTGACAATGGCAAATCTGCTGCTTGAACAAGAGCGTCCTTTGTTTCTTGGAGATCTGTTATCACTCCATCCTGGAATTTTTCTATAATATAATCAGATAGGAAAACCTAGTACATTTAGTTATAAAAAGAAACGTCCTCAATGAATTAACCCAACTCAAATTAGATAGACAAATTTCGATTTCCAACAAAAGTTAAAAGTTTCAAGTTTCTCTACATTTAAATGCACTCCAGTGAAATTTAAAAATGTACATGCATAGAGATATATACATATATGATCATGAAGGGATCTGTTAACAATAACTGACTGTTATAACTCAAGATGATAACAGCTGATGATGTTACCTTTCTCAAGAAAAGATTATAACAGATGATGGTTAGCATTTCACTTGAAAGGTTGAGAGAGAGAGAGAGACTCATCAGGAAAGCAGAGGAAGATATAGAGCATAGAAAATGAAAAGTACCGTGATTATTAACAAAACAAAATACTTCCGCTCATTGTTCGTCAACGACTGACTTGCTATATGTGCAGCAGAAGTAATCACTGGTCCAAATAAAGTTGGACCTGCAAGTGAAACATTATGAAGGGCACTAATGTATGCCGTCATGATACCCTGGATTCCTTCCACCTAGAGTTAAAAAAAGAGCTGAAATTTATAAAGAAATAAGATACAGAAAGCTAAAGCAAGTCCATAAATGTGGTAGTACACAATGCTCTCTAAGTACCTCACAGTAAGTACTGCTACCGTTTAAGTTGAAGCAATGAGAAACTGGGCCATCAATTGGCCGTGCTCCAAAACCCCAAGCAGGAAAACGTTTGTCGGTATCATAAAACTGCAATACCTCTCCAACATCCAGGATTGCCTGAAATAGGGATTCTAGTTATGTATCTTACTGCATATGAAGGGAAATATCTGCATTTTTTATGACAAGGGAAACTTGCAGCCACTATCCTTTGGGTGTGCACAGGGTAAAAACCCCATTCCTATGCAATAGCTCACAAACCACACAAGAGAGGTAACCCGCACTAGGCAAGCCCGGTGCGACGAGCTCGACCCAAAAGGCAAACCCCTTGCTTTCGCTGGCAAGGGGTTTCGAACTTGAGACCTCCAACATGGAAGTCACCAATCCCAAATCACTGGGCCACCCTGAAGGGTTGAGGGAAATATCATTTTAACTGGGAATATTTGCTTACTCTCTGATAAGCATTTGGTCGTCCTGAAGGGTCAATATAATGCAATGAATCAGGGAGCCGTGGATTTCCATTGGAAGCTGACAAAACAATAATTCAAGCAAAAAAGAATACAAGTTAAGCAAGAGTGCAAACATTAACATACATATTTCTTTTTTTATTTTTTGATAACCAAGAAAACTTTTAAATAAGGAAACATGGTTAGTGAGGGTTCATATAACCGATCCCAACTTTCTTGGGACTGATATTCAGTTATTATTGTGATACCAAGAAATTCATCGAGTAGTTGTCCCTACCCTCCATTGACCCACAGGTCTGAAACTCGGAGAAGTAGGAGCCCACTCCTCTATCCGTCCCTCCATTGACCCACAGGTCTGAAACTCGAAGTAGTAGGAGCCCACCCCTCTACCCAGTTTGAGTCGTTGGGTGCATTTAGTTATGGCTGAATAATAATCTTTTATGCATCACATGAAACAGAAAATTATTGAGAAAATCTAACAACTTTTCCAAGGTCTTTTTGTATGGGGGGAGGGGTAGATCAGGCTGAGTTTCACATCCATAACTCTTATTTATGACAAAAACAATAAAAAATAAGAGTTGCCAATGGAGGCATTAACCCTTTGGAGTCTCAATCCAGCCCCCTGTGCATCCTAATAAGGAAGAGGTTGGAATTTGTCTAAATAAACTGTACCATTGATGAAGACGACAAAGATGAATTCCATGCATAGCTATGGGAACAAACAAAGACCAGCAAGCATCTGGTTTTATATAAATATATGTACAAATCAATGCACAACCACATACCAGTAAAGTCAATGGCCACCATGAAGTTGAGTTCATAGCCAGATGCCAAGTAATCAAGGAAGGTATACTGTATCTTCTCGGAATAGCTTTCCACAAAAAGTTGACTCTTTAGAACCTGGATGGAAATCAAGCAATTTTCATAATTAAATAAGCTTAGCTAGCAGTTGTGCTATCTGATTAACGAGTTATTTACCTTGTTTTCTTGTTTTGGCCCCGTAGCAGTTGGTATAAAAAGATTTGCACCAGTACCAGCAGAATGCAACTTTTCTAAATCTAACAGTGACTTCTGAATCTTTCTGACAATCAGTAGAAATACTGTCAGCTTCCAGTCTGTAGAGGTCAGAAATGAAGAAGAGACGAAAAATCTTACCCAATTAAATTATGCCTGCCATTGCTATTGAAGTCATAACACTCAATTATTAATGGGTTCTCCTGCATCAGTTCAAATGTTTCTAAATTGAAAATCAAAGAATAAACATTGTGCAATGCTACATACCATCCATCTAGAGTATCTGATGATTTCCGCAGGGAAAATATATTAGCAATCACATCATTTAAAACAGGCCCTCAAAATCAAAACCATTAGACACTTTGATGAATTAAGTTCGTTTGTATTGCACAAGAGTGTAAGATCCCATAGACATCTGCAGAATCGCATCAACACAAGATATAGCTATTGGTAATGCAATCATAAAGTCAAAAAAGGCAGCTGATTTCAAGTTTTAGAGAATAGATAGGTGAAATATTCTCAATAAGTGAGCAAAAGATCTGCCAAAAGTGAGTTCAAACATTTCATCATTTAAAGTATAAATTTATTTCTTCTGCACAGAACTCATATGGAAAAATACTAGCAATATTTTCTGAACTTGCCAAAAGGCTTAGGTCAGCACATTGCACCTGCGCATAACAATACCTTGTTTACTTGGAATAACATTCAATTCCTGACCAAGGAAAAAAATTCTTTAAATGATTTCCTACCCTCTTTCCAGGGTTGTATTTGGAGGGGATCATCCCAGGAAACATAACACAATCTTAAGAAAACAAAAAATTGATCACTCAAAAGAGCATCATATTGTACCTTACTTCCAATTTGTTGAATATTCAAGATCACCGGTTTCCAGTTGGGTGAATGATCATTTTGGATCACTTCTGTTTTGCAAATTGGAACGATGATTCCACTTTCAGTAGTTTTGGATACCACCAGAAAGGGATCCTGGCAAACACAAAAGAATTATGTATATCAGCATCAGACGATTCAAAATAGTTAAAAGATAATACTACTATGATGAGTCTGTACACTTTTCGAGAACAAATCCTTTGATTCCAATTCTGAACATCTTAATTTCAACTCTACAGTAGTCTTTGAGCTGACACTTTCTTCGGCAAAAACAGTAAGCTTGCCAAATTTCTTTGCATGTGCTTGACCAGAAGATTGCTCGCCACATACAAGGTCCATGCTCAGGGATCTCTCAGACTTTGCGACAATCTACAAGGAAATGTTTAACATTCATTTAATTAATAGGAAAAATAACCTCACATTACAATGTGATTACTAAAATAGTGAACAACAAAACTTACATGAATCATAAGAGAGTTGGAAAAAATAGTTTTAAGCAAGTTACACAGAGATGAAATATAAATAGGCTCAGGGCTTGTAACTTTATCTGACAGAAAAAATACATAAACCTCTAGAAAGATATAGCAAATGGTACACATGGAAAAGCAGATACACAATGGTGTAACTGCCCACCACCAGGAAATCCATTTTGAATAGTGGCAAAAATGCTATTGCACCCAAGTAGGCATTGGCATTTGGACTATGAAAAATCTATTCCAGGTCTCAACTAAAAGTTGAGTGCATATCAATAACCAAGTACTACACAATGTAATTAGTAGAAAGCCTCAAGGTGAAATGTGTCTTCTCTAAACTGTTCAGTCAGCAAACCAGTGACAGCCTTGGCAGTAAGCCCATTGTTTATACTTCAGGCAGAAAACTATGGCAATAATACAATTTCAGTAACAGAAGTTGTGATTTAAAAAGGTTGCACACCTGAGCCAATGTGCAACTGGCCTCACCAAGAAAGTCCTGATCCTCCAGTTTAAGCATCTGCATTAATTATATAATCTTCCATGAATGAGCATAAAAAGCAAATTATTTTATACCTTGCATCATCTGTAGTAATTACACCCAATATTATCAAATACGAACTGCTCTTTTATGCATCATTCGTGTAAGTTATTGAAGGTGGATGTAGACATTTTTTGGAACCAACACATGCACACAAATTATATATGCAGCTGTTTAACCAGAGGCAAAAACTACTATTTATGGTTTAGTATAACCCTCAAGTTGGAGCAGTGTTATAGGGTCAAGGTCAAAGACTAGACTTTTCTTCAACTTTTTTTTCGTGGGAGAGGGGGATATTGTTTCCCTAAAAATTGAGGAACGATTAATTGATTCAAAATTGCAGGTTCACCTGATATGATGATCACTGATCAATTAACGCCGAGACAGGGAAAACTCTAATTATCATTAACAAAATTTTGGAGGGAGAAACATAAATACCTTGACATCTTGATTATGAAATTGAGTGTCAACATCATAAACACGGAACCTGAAATAAAGCAAGCTTGTCATATAAATGTATTTGCTTGACAGAAACCAGGAATGGAGTATCAAGACTCACACCAAATTCTGCACCGTCTCAAAATAATAAGCCATAGTATATTTTGTAATCCACTTTGGGTTCAATGAGTTCAGGACTACTTCAGTACGGCTAAGCTCTTTCAGTGAACCATCTTTTTCTTTTGAATAAAGGACTGCCATAGGGTCACTCTGTAACAAACAAATACTCAGTTAAGTTAGTACCATGTTTATATTTTTAAGAAAACATGAAATTTTGTTCACAAATGCAGCACCAAGAAAGCGATGAAATTGAACAATATTTGTGACTTAACCCCTAGAGTCTATAACGTCCAAAACTAGTAACATGTCTATATTAAAAAATGGACTATGATGCTTAAAGATACAAGGCATCTCATACTTACAAGGCATAATTCATACATCTTAAAAGCACCATTTATCAAAAATGAAAGGATAAAAGAGAACAATGTAGTTTTTAAACTAAAAGATTTCCAAAGCCCAAAGAAACGGTCTCCAGAGAACTGTGAGTGATACTTAGCTGATTTACATCACATAAAATAAACTATACTTCTTAGATAGGTGGACATTAATTCTTTTAAATATTATATAAGCATTAAACACAATATTCAAATATAAAGGCCAGTCAGACATCAAAGATGAGCTCAGAGAAATACACCACACATCAATCAAGAAGTTATAGTTGGTCCAAGACCTAAGTTGCTCGGACTCGGGTGTGGATGTCTGATATGGAAACAGATATAGAGGTTGGATCCTTCCTGATTTAAAGTTTAAGATTCAAGAGTACCGATACAGGTATGGATACGGGTGTTGGAATTCAGCTAAAAATAATCCAAATATCTAAAAATAGTGTTATAAAACATGCCTAAATTATGGTGGACTACTTGGAAGGAAAAGAATGCATGAATCTTTGAGAGCAAGTTCGAAATTGCAATTATTATTAATGCATAAATATATTTCCGTGTTGTTTTTTGGTGTAATGTGGCTATTGCAAATGATATAGAGGCCAGGATAAACTTCTTGAGTTTATTGCACATTTCGTAGCGATGTAAAATCTTTAAAGCACCTTTGGTTGAAGACTTTTTAATACAAATATCTTTTAATGATAAAGAAACATATGCCTAAATTATGATTCCACCCTAGCTTTTGTTTGATTTCAGCAATCATTGTATTGAGTCTTGAATAGCTCTATCGATTTTGGTCGAAGTACCTAAAATCAATTATATATCTAGTACAGATCCCACATCCACACCCATATTATGTCGACACGGGCGTGCAGCACAAACAGTGAAGAGTCTGTGCAAGTTAGAGTCCAGGACGTCAAACCCAAAATCCAGTGTACTCATTATGGGCTTGTCCAGCAAGCAATATTTTGGAAGCTACCTGTGCAAAACAAATTAAAGACAAAAATGATAACAAACCTAGCAGACAATACTCGTATTACATGAAAAATAACCTTTATGCTCAGTACCAGTTTCTCGAGTATAGTTCCACCATTAAACTTTATGGTTTGCGGGTACCAATTTCTCGATTATAGTTTTCCACCATTAAACTTTATGGTTTGCTGGTTGTCATACAAGCTAGATTTGGAGAGTGAAGAACATAAGGTCGGACAGCATTAAACTTCATGTATGTATTAATACTGACAGCATCTGCTGAGAAAAAATAAAACGAACTCCAGAACAAAATTTAATGTATGCTCATATTGAGAAATTCCCTACTTTGTCGGATTTTACTAGGTATGTTGTTGTTGTCATATTGAGGAAATGAAGCAATTCCTGTTCAGTTACATTATTTTATCAGAATAAATAAACAAGAATCAACAACCATGCTCAACACTAACAAAGATGACGCTTCATACAATACTCTCGTTCTACAATATCAAAACACATAAAAGTCAGTGCTATTATTTACATTATCTAAGACAAGTCAAATAAGCAACAAACCTTGGAAAGAACATCACGATCACGTAAGCTGGTAGCGGATAGAGACAACTGCAAGTGTACAAATAAAAATTATAAAGTCTAAAAAATCAATATTGAAAAATAAGGAGCACATATTAATTAGAGATAATGACCAAAGCACTATAACGGTAAGTAGTTTGCACATAGTGATAGAATTGCAATATGATGATGCATAACAGAACTTCAAATGAAAGCTACATTATCAGTGTACATATGGACTAGATGAGGTGGCTTGCTTCACAAATAACCGCACTGTGATATTTATCTTTCATGAAAGTATTACATAAAAGAATATATTGCTTTTCTATCACTTGAGTTGAATAAGTATAAAAGTACTTTGCATTTTCATCTCGTAAAGTTTTGTCACAGAAATGGAATAACTTGTTGAGATCTCCTATCTTGGTATTGACTATTGTTCAACCAGAGCCATTAAATCTCCTAATAAGGAACTTACTTTTTAAGCGTTTCTTCTATTTTTTAACATCAAATGTGTGGAAGGATGTTGGAGATTTCTTATATTAGTATTACAAATAATACTGTTAAATTGCATGAATTTTCATTTTTAGTGGCTACAATGGTCAAAAGGAAACCTCGGAGTAGCTCATAAAGTTGTTGCCATGTGACCAGAGGTCACGGGCTCAAGCCTCTGGCAAAAATGCAAGATAAGGCTGAGTACAATAGACTCTTGTGGTACGCATAGCGGGAGTGATAGTGCGCCGAGTTACCTTTTTAATGGCTACAATGGTGAAGTTGGCCAAAATTTCGGGCATATATCTTGAATCAACTATCTTATGATCTACACGTTGATCAACCCAATAATAGATCAAGCTATTAACCACTAACGGATGATCTCATGTTCTTACAACTTCATTGCCCCACTAAATTCTTATTTATTCAAAAATTACGATACTTATAAACAAGAGTCTTTCTTCCTTGTAC
Organism: Solanum clarkiae; assembly: GCA_011800125.2. Lineage (NCBI taxonomy): Eukaryota > Viridiplantae > Streptophyta > Magnoliopsida > Solanales > Solanaceae > Solanum > Solanum clarkiae. Next base: position 28,667,397 of record JAABOM020000075.1, read on the forward strand.
TGATGCTAAAATATGCTCATGTGCATCAAAAGTGAAATCACCATACAAAAAGTTGTGAGAAAGAAAAAGCCTAAGCCTCCAACATATCTCCAATAAAAGAGAAGGTATTACTAAAGGGGGAAAGCGTTCTTTGTACAAGAGCTTTGGACTCAACTAGTCCAGAGTTTGTTTAGTCACACGACATCGCCAGACTAATTCTTGTGTCCTGGAAAGTGACAAATTGGAAGTATTGATGCAATACCAATGAAAATATAGTGCAGTAAGCGTGGATCTTCTTAAAAGAGAAGCATGATATCAGTGTTTCAACCTACAAAATTTGTTATTTTCCTTCATTTTTCCAATTGTTCTTTGTATTTCACCAACATGGACAGGCATTCAAGTTCCTTCAGAAATAATCTAGAAGAACGTTAACCACTGACAATGAGTAGCTAATTATAGTATGAGTCCGGATGTAACGAGTCCATCTCTACTTCGACCACCAATTAACTTTAGCAAGGGCCATCTAATCGAGCTAGTGACTCAGTAATCACGGTGTAAGTCAGTTTTTCAAACAGTCAAATGCTAAATCAACTTGGAGTCCAATCAGCTCAACTTTTCTTATCAAATTGAAAATTATCTTGATTCAACAACAAACTGGTAATACAATAACAAATATAATGCAATAGGTATAAATCTCCTTAAAGAGAGCAAGATATCCAAACGCATTTGTTCTCACTCTAACGAATTTGTTCTTTTCTTCATCTTTTCAATTTTACTTGTATTTTCCCACATAATATATACTGGCATCTAACTCCTCCGATTATTATTTAGCAGAAATTCAACAACCCACAACCATTACCTAGCAATAATACAAATTCTATATTAAGGAGTCCCTGCCTATTTCAATAACCAATTAAAATCTACAGAGGGATATCTAATCAAGCCAGCGATTCAGTAATCACGTAGTAAGTCAATCAACAGTCAATGCCTATTAAACTTGTAGTCCACTCTGCTCAAATGAATTTCCTCACCAAAGCATATCAAAATTCAACCACAAACCGGTAATCAAAATGAATTACACTGGTTAACAAAACATACAGAAAATGAGATGTGCGGGTAATCAAGTACGTAAAATTGAATGAAAATCAAAGTAAACAGATAGAAAGAGAGAGCCAAGTGCCTCGATCTGAGAGTAGAGGCCTTGGTAACCACGAGACTTAAGGAAAGCATCGACGGCTTCATTAGGAGCGTTGGCTGGATTTCCTTGATTAATTCCGGTACCTCCAACTGCCGACTGTGCACCGGCAACATCAGAGCAGCAATTTCCCATCACCGCCGCTTCCAGAATACAATTTCTCTCTCCTTAGCTGTGCGTTTGTGCGTGTATATATATATTGTAAAGTTGTAACGGCTGTTCAACAATGGATTTTACCAGAAGTGAGACAATTTTGTGGGCCAACCCTACTGCCTCGGTTTTTCCGTTTAAACAAAAGCGCGTTTTTTTTCTTCCAAATTAAAATATGACGATTTTAGGTGTTCCAGTCAAATAAAACATTTACTTGCGAGTCGTTTGGTAGAGTACAGTAGAAAAATAATGCACGCTGTATTAGTAATATTATATTTAATATATTTTTTGTGTTATATATTAATTATATAATTTATCATATATTAAGGTGTGTAGGATTTTTTTCAATAAAATCAAAATGAACTGTTCGTAAATGAAGACTTTTTTTTCTATATTTTCTTTGTTTAATTTGTTCATCCTGATTTTCAACATATATAATAATTTCCTAGCATATCTATGTTAAAGATGTCTTGCCCAGTACCAAGCATAAAGAAATTCAGAGTTTCTATAGTTTGTTTAATCCAATTTCTTAACTTTTAAAATTAATTTTTTAAAAATTTTTGAATTCACTTTAGAGATCAAATAAGTATCGTCAATTTAGAATATGATAATTAAGTGACGTATACTAGAGTATAATGTTTAATGACTTATATTTCATTTTTTCTTGGTCAACAACCAAGTATCTATTTTTAACAAATCTTTCTTTTCTTACACTCGGAGAATGCTTGTTTTCCAATTAGTCTACTTTTTTGATAAATCAATAATTGAAAGAAATAAACTTCTTTTCACGTATATATATTTACAAATTATAAATTAAAAAAAGAAACTAAGATAGTCAATATTTTTTTTGTCTGATTTCTTATTTGATTATTGAAATTCAACTAATCTAGACTCATATTGTGTAAAATAGACCATTAAAAAAATATTTTTTTACAACAAAAAAAAATTATATGCATAAGTCAAAATTAAAATACTCGGCCAATTAAGAGAAAAAAAATATCATCTACTACGCCATAATTTTTTATTTCAAGGAAACTAACAATATATTCAGTTTAAATTAAAGACTTTTAGATTCTGTTCTCTCTACCTATAAAAACAAATAGTAGTGATCCTTTAAATTTATCTACTTTTATCTTTCATGGTTAAGTCTTCCTGAATCAATTTTCCTAGTGTTTCATCATTTGAATACTAATTTAATTTTTCAAGTTTTATTATGAAATGTATAACTTCTTTAAAGGAAAATAGAAGTTTCTGTTTGGAAAGACAAACATAGTTTATGGGTTAGGTATCCTGTTGGCTATATAAAAACTGGATGAAATTTCACTCACATGTCATGTCTATCTTTATTTATATCAATTTGCATAGGTTTAGTACATATAATCAATTTTATTTAGACACTTAAATTATTTTACTCTGATTAAACATCTTAATTTCTAATAAGACACTATTTTAGTTAGATGCTTTTCATTCAATAATTAAACTAATTACGTAAAATATGTTATTTTCTTTAATTTATATGCATCAATGTCAAGTAAATATGTCTGAAGTATATGACTATTAACGCGAATATATATAATTATAATTAAAATAAATTATACTTTATATCGAATGAAAACATGCGCAAAACTCCGTTCAAAATCCAAATTGAAGGTGTAGATC
>JAABOM020000075.1:28670479-28681917 GCA_011800125.2 Solanum clarkiae
CCGTTCAAAATCCAAATTGAAGGTGTCTAATGAAACACTTTATTAGAAGTTAAAATGTCCAATTATAACCGAACCATAAATGAAATATCTTAATAAGTTTATAGAATGAGAAAGTTGTTGTCATGTGACTAGGAGGTCATGGTTTCAAGCCTTGACAACAATCACTTGCAGAAATGCATAATAAGACTGCATAAATAGACCATTAATGATGAGCGAAAATTCTAGTGTACTAGACTTGCTTAGACGAAATGAGAACATATATTAAACCTATTCTTTGTGTAATGATTACAATTATATTTACATGGGCGGAAATGAAAGATAATTGACCCCACATGCTGATTAATTATTGTATTAGCTAGAAATCAAAGACATGTGGATTGACATGTAAGCATTGCAAAGCTTTTGGGAAGCATCACTTTTTAATCTGCTCCACTTTGTTGCACCTAATTATAGGAATTAGAAGACTTCTCTGACTTTTTATATGCTTAATAACCAAGTCTAAATGGAAGAATCCACGAAACTTTAATGAATTTGCGAATATACTTTCGTAAAAGCATTTCTTTCCTCTTGAATTTCCAACAAAGTATTTTACCGATTCACCATAGTCATTTTTATATCTAATATTTTTTATTTTTATGGCTGATATATTTGAGTTAAGGATGTTCCAGAAACAGTTTCTCTATCTCTATGAAATAGTGGTAAAGTTTTTCATATATTTTACCCAAACCTCACTTGTGAATTTCACTTTGTATGTTGTTGTTTAGGTATACAAAAAATAGTTCTTACAGAAAATAATTGTCAATTTAGTGGCTTTGTTCTTAACATTAATTATTCTAGAATTAAGAGATCAATATATAGATAAAAATTTAATTACTTATAAAATTCATGACAAGTAAAATGAAATGAAAAAAATATGTACCCTGTCATCAACTTGATTATAAGTTTAGAATTTTACTTGGCGAATGCTTAAAAAACCCAATTTTAAGGCTCCCTATTACTAATCACTAAATTTTTTACTCTCTCTGTTCTATTTTTATGTGACACCTTTTGACTTACCTAATCTAAGAAAAAAAGACAGAAAAGGTATAAAGAAAAAAAGAAACAACGGCTTTCTTGACTTGGGTTATTAAACTTTTAACTTGACTTCAATCTCAATAAATAAACGATGCCTCTTAATCTTTTAATTTAGTTTGCGTTATGAAAATCTCACGAAATTCCATTGGTGTATTAATTAAAAAAAAGTGACTTTCGATGTTGAAAGATGTCTCCTCCTTTTTACTAAGTCATGGAAAGCCCCACGCCTAAAATTACATGCATAGCTCATTCAATAAAATAACCTCCATCAAATTAGTCTTTACATGCATAGCTCATTCAATAAAATAACCTCCATCAAATTAGTCTTTCTTTAAAACAAAGCAACCACGCCTCCATTTAATGAAGTGATGTATACGTCTGGCAAAGCTTTTTTACTTTTTAGACCATGATTGTTGTAGACCTAGCCCATTCATTCATCGACATAATTTTTTCTAATGGTTCGATTGTAATCTACCTCACCTCAAATTATTTTGTTTTTCTTAAAGAAGGTACAGTTTCTGGTCAACGATCAACAAGACCAGCAGGTAAACCACTAGACATGTAGTGGAGCAGATACAATTAGATAAGATGTGAATCTGACTAATAAGACGAATGGCAACCTAGTTTTCTATGTCCTGGACAACATGGACCCTCGTCTCGATTAGCTCAACAGATATTAGGTAACTCAACCCACAGAGACTGGACGGTAATAATAACTCTGACTTACTGGTTTCCCTTCAGCAGTCAATTAACTGACATATCTATGAACTAGGAGGTAAAAGGTTACCCTTTTTCACACAGCTTCTGCATTCACTCAAACACAGCACATTTAACAATTTTATGAAATCCAATTGGAACACTGAGTGCTGAAAAGGAAAGGGAAAACACATCTTTAAACAACAACATACCCCAGTGCCTCAAAAGACTCCCGCTCATTGCGGGGTGAGGGGGGTCGGATGTACGCAGCCTAACCCCTATGTTTAAAAACATAAAGCAGCTGTTTCCAGAAAACACATCTTTAAACAATTTTATGAAATCCAATGTTCAAGTCAGATGATATAGAAATGAGGACTGGGAGAGCATGGTGCCAAACAGCTTTGAAGACTCGCCTATTATGAGCTTTAATGGACAGGCAAGGTTCGTGAGAATTGTACCGTATATCAAATATGTGAATGACAGGATCAACTGAGCCAGATGTAATGTACAAACCATCAGGTGACCAAGCCTGATTTATAAGAGCCGAGTGTGCGTCACTGCTTTCTTGTTTCCATCCAAAGGAATGAATCTCTGCTTGCCTAGACCTAAAGTCAAACAAGCGAAGCTGTTTCGCTAAGGTCCTGCAGTTGATTAGAGAAAGCAAAATTAAAATAAATCAGCCTACAACAACATACTCCATGAATCCTACAAATGGGGTCTGGGAAGGATAACATTTTCCCAATTAAATCATATATGCTTTTAAGATAATAATTCAAATCAGAATGTATGACACAACGGAAAAAGTTGTTCAAAAATAGAATAGGCTTTACACTATGACAACTAAGCCTCGCTCCCAAACTATTTGAGGTTTTCTATGCGAATCTTCAATATCCATTTCACTCAGTTTGTATCCGTTCCATTTATGGCATAAATTTCAATATAAGAGGTTCTTTACATTTTCTACTAGCAAACAATATTTGAACAAACTAAACATTCTTACCGAACACCAGATCAAGCGGAAGTGTACCAACAGAACTAAACATTAGTCCAAACTAGTTGGTATCACTGATAAGGATCTTTCGCTTCCATCTTTTAAATCCTTAGTAAGTTTGCGTGGAGTCTAGGAAGATTGTAGCTCTTTTATGACAACTTTCTCCCATCTGATTTTAGGCCTAGGTCATTCGTCTTTTTTATAAATCGGTCACACACCGAAAATGTAGATGGTAACCTTGCACTAAGCCAATGCTATAGAATGAAGTTACAAGTTGTGCAATTTCCCTATCATATCTGATATTGCACATACCACATTTTGAAGGAAAAAAAGTAAAGGAACAAAAGATGACTGCAAAATACAACACATTGGGTGCTTGGAGGGCAAGGGAATAGAAAATAGCAAGAAAAACCTTTACTGTGTAAAAGAAATATCTATATAACGAAATATGCACATAATGGAAATAAAGAAACAGGCACATAATGAACATAGAATGACCATAATGGTAACTTACCCTGTCTGAATCATAAATAGATTCAAGTCACATGGATTAGGAAGAACACTCATGCATTTACTTTCTAGTTGATGCTCGTAACCTATCCTCTGAGCTGGTAAATCAAATCCAAATATACGCTTATCGGCACCAGCAGACATCACAACTTTCTTATGCTGCAGACCAGCAACTCCCATTACAGCAGAAGAATGCCGGCTATGCAATTCTTTAGGCTTCCATGATTGTCCTCCATCTTTATTGGTCCACAAGATAACTGCATGATCACTACCACCAGTAACAAAACAGCCCTCTTCCCATGGCATGAACATTATGTTGTTAATGATCCCTTTGACATGCGGCTTCTCCTCCAAGAAATCCACTTGCATATTCTGTTAATTCACCAGGATATGAGAACAGAGGAGAGAGAAAATCCAAGAGTCCCTTGACACAATAGAGGATGCAAGAGATACGATCAACAGTAGCATAACCAAGCATAAAGCTTGAAAGTATGTTAATTGTGAAAATGACAAAGACAAGAAAAGCAATGCACCTATAGTTCATTCAGTTTAGGCCGGAGGAGCAGCATACAAATATCAGGCTTACCTAATGGGTTTCCATGGTTTTCTATCTTCAATAGAGGAAAGAGATCTCAGTGTTTTTCTATGTAGATAGAGGACATATAACATCCCTCTTGGACATTTACTTTTTAACTTTAGTCTAAAAATCAAACATGCTGTAGCCTCTGTATTTTTAAACATTTGTTTCCTTTCTCAAGCAAAATCATGCAAGAGAGAAAGACAGAAATCCCTGAACCTTAGAGTCATCTCCACAGTCTTCCCTAATATTTTAAATCATGATATACCCTTGTTCCTACTACAGCAAACCTCAACCATGAGGCCAAAACAGGTCAGTCAACATGGAAAAAAGAACTTGTTTACTGCACCGACACCACTCTCCCAACTCTTGGCCAATTATCTCCTTCCAAATTTCTTTTGTTTCGCTTTATGAGATTCCATGAAATATTATAAAGCATCTAAAAATGTTGTAAGAGCTGTACGCACTCATTGAGCATTCAATTGAATAAAGTGCAGCAGAGAAACAAAGCAGTTTACAGGTGAGCCCAAGGATTTTATAGTTAGTAGTGAGAACAAAATCAAATCACGGGCTTGGACATATAAGAAGGAGATAAGGTAGTTATTCTACGTTGCTGGCATAATAAGCGCACAGATAAATGAGTAATAATCAATCAGCGAAAAAAACTAGCCCCAATTAGCATCAGATTACATAACCCAGAACATCATGACAAGCAACAAAACAATGCTCCTCCCTCTCCTCATATACACACAGAAAAGATGAAATTTTCCAAACCATAAATGATGCTCTATAAGTCAAAAGATATTGATCATGAAACATTTGACATGGCACTCTTACCAAAAACATCAACAAAACCTTCTCCAAAAATAAAATGAAAAAAATGTCTTTTCCATACATCTTGTTGCGGCAACCAAAACCTCAACATTAGATAGTTAAGTACTTCCTAAGTGAAAGCTTGATAAGCAGCTTAAGCACCCTAATCAAAAGGAATTAGAAGAGTTCCTTTTACTACAGTTCCTTTTCCTACAAGTTCTTGCTCACCGAAATTTCTGTTCTTAGTCTTGCTTGTCCTTTCATTAGTCTTGTTTGTCCTTTCATCAATTAAACCATTAGGAAATATATTCCCATTCACCACCCTATGCTTATAGATTAAGATGAGAATTGAAACAGGATTTTTCATATTTCACGCCCATGCACACGTGCTCTTTAAATCATGCAGATTTTATAGTCAAATGACAATTGCCAAATAACTTCATCAACAAATTTCCTAGAAATACCTTTTTTTCCTTGTTAAGATTCAATATTGAAATTTGTGAATCCCCACCATCAGCGTTGTACACAGAAAAAAGACTGCTGCCTTCTGGATGCCAGGCTATGTCTTCTGGCCATCTTCTACACTTGTGTGTAAAGCAGTCAGTGCTACTGAGAAGATTGGCACTTGATCTGATTACCAAAGTGACACAGCATCAAATAATGCAGAGGGAAAATGAATTATAATTATTAAAGTTATTGCTTATTAAGTTGGGGAAAAAGATACAGATGCAGCTCTAGTAGTTGGATGTTAAGAATCCAGTATACCCCTTGTCCTGCACCTGCCACAAGTTGACAACCCCATCCAGTGCACTGCATTTTAAGGAACTATGAGTAAGCATTTCTAAAGAAATTAGAATATATTCAAGACCGAATGTTCCATTCGATCCTGAAGGTTGAAAATTGTATGAGAAAGACCGAGTAACAGGCTGTTCTCAAGAGAAAGTAAGAGTACATTGCAGCATTATATCAAGGAAAGAAGGAAACAACCCATCAAATCATCTTCTAGGCAAATTAAGCTTATTATCATCTAAAATAACCAATTGCAGGTCTGCAATTTAAGAACTCGTTTTAATTGATCAGGTATGAACATCTTCAGATTGGCCACATGATCTAATCATGTGGCGTCAATGTAGGATCTCTTAACTAGATTAAAGCCATTACATACATGATGAATTCTTGCTTTCTCAAAATGTTAACGCTGGAAACTGTTACACATTGCTCCACCAGCTTCTGAATAAACTATGTATGTGTATATATGTGTGTGTGTGTGAGCGCGCGTATATATATATATATATATATAGAGAGAGAGAGAGAGAGAGACGGAGAAAGAGACAAGCTCTGTTCTACCATTAGTCTCTTTCCCCTGTTTCTCCCTCTCTAAAGGAACAAGATTTGTTCTACAGTTAGTCCATCCATAATGCATCAAAGATCTAGAAGCAATGAACGAAATGCATTCACAATCACAATTTCCATCTACAAAGAACGGATAAGCTTCTAATCTACCTGCTTGCAAAAAGTTGATCATTCGTAGGGCACAAGACAATACTTCTCATCTTTCGCTTGTGTTGACTATGTATGACACTGCATGTCTGGCAATGTAGCTTGCTTGCTGAAGAGGATCTACCTATCAATGGAATCAGCTCTTTACGCTCTATTTGTTCTACATTCACAAAACGAAGATGAAAAACAAGCTTGTCAGATGGCAATTAAAAGCATGGACATATTATGTCAGAGTGCATGTTAGCACAAGCTAGTACTGATAGATCAGATGTAACAAATAAAGTATTACCAGACTTCTGTTTTGTCGATTCAATGTCCGCAGCTCTGATATCAGGAGGGGTTTCCACGTTCTTATCTGCTTTTGACCTTACAATACGAGTATTACGAAAAGAAAAAACCGACCCTCCAGCACAAGAATCAGAACAACATGGGATGGGACTAGATTCTGCCACCTTCAAACCCAGAAAAACCTTTGGTTTCACGTTAGGCATAGTAAGTAGAGGTTCTGCTTGGGGCAGCTTTCCAGAATTATCATTGGTTTTCTGAAAAGGTCTTGCTAATTTTTTATCAAGCGTTGAAGATTTCTTAAGTAGCACGATGTTGTCTTTGTCGGATTTAGGTTTACACTCAGAGAGGCTTTCAGAAGAATCATCACTAATCTGAATAGGACTCACGGAATTTCTTTCAACTATCACTGGATTCAAGTCATTCCCATGATAACTTGTGGATGTATCCACATTGACCTGGCCCCGGAGGCGAGCAAGTTGCTGTTGTGCCTCCTCCAGTTTCTTCTCTGCTTGCTTAAGCTGTAGAATTTGAAATATTAGTTATGACCCCAAAGTAAGAGAAAGACCCAGAGATAAAACAAACACCATCCCAATTACATATTAAATTAGATATGAATCACCTGCCAGGTAATAGCAAAAGATTCAACAGATAACCCTTCGTGAGTAAAATGATTGCAGTGCAAGTACAGAGATGCATTGAGATTTATTCTATACACAATCATCCTATGGAATTTAATAGAAATGCAATCTCCAACACAAAAGAATTTTGTTACACTACAGTAAGTTTAAGTCATAGGTGGATCTGTGATCACGGGCAAAATTTGAAGCTTATTACTCAATTGGACATTCAAGTATCCTCCTTTTGCCAAGCAACAGAAAATACATGAAGTACGCCCAGCATATAGATCTTGCAAATGTCAAGAAATTGAAAGAACAAGCCATACAATCGGCATTAACCTATAAAGCCTCTGCACAGACGTTACAAGCATAAACTCGTACGCTCAAAAGATCTGTTGGACAAGTGGATGCACATCTCTTGCAACCAGCACAGTCCTCTATTCGTGGAGAAGAAGCAATTTAAGGCCGCTATGGTGAAGACACATTGCTCTTAGGAAGCAGTTGTAATGCATCTCGACTCAAGTCCGAGTGGCGGCATACTATCTTCTAAAAAGGATAAATAGATCTTATAATGAATTCAATTTCCGATTTTCATTTAAAATTCATGTAATTAAGGGACTCTTACTTTTTAAGATTTTTTATGATATTTACAACCTAGAGCATATATTAACTCACATTTCATTTTTTATTGTTTCAATTGTAATTACAATTCATTTGATATTAGTCGATGAAATTGTAAAACTATACAATTCGTCAGAAAAGAGCATAATAGTCACATTTTATGTTTAATAAGATTATTAGTTACTCGGTGGATTTCGTCATGACATTTCCCACTCAATTGAACGGACAGCTCATATTAATTGAAGACCCCCGAATGTCATAATTTGAATATAACTTGCATTAGGGACATGATAATATCTCCTTGTCGTCTATTTGAATACTGAGAAGACCATTACAGAATCAGCAACAAAGACTCTTGCAACCACTGAATATGATCTCAACTGAACCCAAAATGTTTAGTCTGGAAGAAAGGAGAAAGCATAGTAGAGGGTTTAGGTTTCTCAAGGCGCCTATCTTCAATAAACCACTTTTATTCAGAGAGAGACAATGTACTATGAACATGTGAAATAAATCCCAAAAAGGAAAAGAATGAAAAAAGAACAAAACATAAGAAACACAGCAATTAGCCTCTTTCGGATGTATATTCGTCCTTGACAGACATGATCAGGTCTTGGTCGATCCAGATATAGCTGTATTGTTGCATAGAGGCTTCCAGGAATACAACAACAACAATTCCACAAGTGGGATCTAGGGAGGGTAGGATATGCACAAACCTTACCCCTATCTTTGTGGGGTCGAGAGGCTGTTGCATGGAAGTTAGAAGCCTCCAAGATTGATTTGTAACCGGAAAGAATTGCTACTGCAAGTCTAACAAGGCCTACGCTACTTCCATTTATTATCCAAAATGGAACTAATCATCCTTCCTACTTGGTTCTACCTGCCTACCCATATGCTGAGATAAGACGGTTCCCACCCTGGTGCCCTCTGTTCAGAAAATAGAGCTAACTGCATCAGATAAAAAACAATCACTTCTCACTAGTCCAAATCCTGGACCTGGTTCACTCTTTAAAGAAGCAGTTCTTCATCCAATTTCATACATTAAATTGTGTATAAAAACAAGTCTGTCCTCCTTCAAAGAAACAAACGCAGCCTAGCAAGATAAGAGTCTCAGGGTGGGTCAAGTTACATAAAGAAGGGAACTTATTTCTAAGTGCTTCAGGTAGTTCAGTGGACATACACATCCAGTTCACAGCTCCGAAAGTCCACTAACAGCATTCCTAAAGAGTGACTTGTGTCATTCTTATTGAAGCATATATTTCGAGTTCTGGTAGAAGCAACCCTCATTCATTACACAAAGCAGACTACCAAGATTTTATGGTAGCAAACCAAAAGCTCCTAGGGGCCAACAGTAGCTTCTTCTCTTTTTTTGTAGTCTTGTTGTGGAGAGTTATCTCCATTAGACAAAGATTTAGGGTGTGTTTGGTATGGGGAAGTGTATCAATCTTTCCCATGTTGGTTTTTGGAAAATATTTTCTCAAGAAAATAGGTTCCTTAAGAAGAAAATGGGTTAGGAAGTGGAGAAAATAAATTTCACATGAGGCATTCCGCATTTATTGTGTCTTTCCCACCCGCCAATACTCCTCATCTTTACCCCCACAGCGTAGCTCTCATTCCCACCACCCCTAACTCATAACCCCCACCTCACATGAAATTTGTCCAGATTACATACAAATTATTCTAGGATAACACTTTTTGTTTCATACCAAACACAAGAAAATAAGGAAGAAACCTACCTATTTTTCAAGAGAACATTTTCCCTCGTAGCGAGCACACCCTTAATTTGAGAAATAGTAAGTGATTCCATAAGGGTTTTCTAGGGATTTCTGAAGTATTATTATTAATCAAGGATTTCATATATAGCTAGAACGATCCTCACAAATTGCGAATACTAATTTGTTAAGAATTAATTGGATTGAGGGTATGGCATCATCATTCCTTGGAATTGAAATATCTGCGAGATAAAAGTCTTATGCATGCACACACCACACTCCACACAAAACTGAAAGTCTCCTATAAAACATAGACATTGAAGTTCATTGTTCTAGAAAAGTTCAAAGAAACAGAGATTTAAAGACTTGTGGGATAAAGCACTGATTTTGCTTCTTGGGGTTTGCTAGTAACTTTGGCTCAAAACTCAGTAACCAAAATAACCCATAAACTAAAATCCCTTGCTATGCCTCTGTTTGGAGGGTCCTTTCCATTTAAACCAAGTCTTCCACACCAAGTTCTCAAAAATCTACCTTTAGTAAAGTTCATCATTCCAGAAAACAAAAAGGAGGCAAAATCAAATTTTCCCCTCTCTCCATACCTAACCAAGTAAGAAATTTTATAGCTTTAAACTTTCACCCATTTATTAAAATTGAAAAAAAAGACATTAATAAAAGCTTGGTTAGGGTCCGAAAGAAGACAAACCTTTTCCTCATAATAAGCAATTGCTGTCCGGAATTTTTCGACGTTCTTAAAACGTTGGCGATAGAGATCCAACAGCGCTTCTTCTTCGTCCCTTCTTATAGCCTCTGCTTCTTCTTCCCACATTTTTCCCCTCTCTTCTCACTTCTCAGTGTTTATACTGCTTTCGGCTTTCACCAAGTTCAAAGTTTTCATGATACCCGCCAAGCGGCGGAGGCTATAAATTTGAATAGTGTACTATACCTTATAATAAAAAAATACATATGCTAACTTATCCTGTTATCCGTATCGTTTGGAAATTTTAGTCATTACTCCCTCCGTTTACTTTTACATGGGATAATAATTTTTCATGGCATGATATGGTTAACAAGAATATTTTATTAATTATTCTCTCTATCTCATTTTATATATGATATCATTTTTTGGTCCGTCTAAAAAAAATGTCACATTTTAAAAATATACCTTTAAAATTCTCCTTTTATCCTTAATGAAATGATTCTCAGTCACACAAATATTTAAGAATGATTTTAGACGATAAGTTTTAAAATTTTTCCTTTTCTTCTTAAACATCGTGCTAAGTTAAAGAATATCACATAAAATGGGACAGGGGAGTATATAATATGATTTGATTTTGTGGTTTCAAAATCATAAAAATCCTCAGTTTTGAAAGTTTCTCTTCCCTCTCTCGTCTTTTCTCCCACAATTCGATTTGTTTTTTGAGGTTTGTTTTAAAAAATTCTTGCTTTTTTATTTTCTAAAATTATTTGTATGGGTTGGAAATATATTTGCTTATTTTCCTACTTGATTTTTTGTATTTATTAAAAAATAATTTTATTAAGAAGTATTGATAAATTTATTATTATAATAAATAAGAGTATCATACATTATAAAACCATGACCACCCACCATCCAAATAGAGGGTTGGTTGTCAAATTTTGATATAACAAATTTTAAGTGATTGGAATATGTTATTATGCGTGACTTGGACATAGTGAAGTGCATCAAGGATGAGAAGGGCGAGGTGTTAGTGGATGACACTTCCATTAAATTGAGGTGGCAAACCTACTTTCGTACACTCTTAAATGAAAAAGAAGGTAGAGTTATCGAATTGGATAATTGGGCACACCCCGAAAATCATGGCGATGAGGGGGGCTGCGATCCGTTCGAAGTGGAGGAGGTAAAACTCGCTATGAGTAGGATGAAGAGGGGGAGGGCGATCGGACCAGATGAGATTCCAGTGGATTTTTGGAAGAACTTGGGCAAGGATGGCATAGAGTGGCTGACTAGACTGTTCAATGTTATCAGGGTGACCACCAAGATGCCGGATGAATGGAGGAAAAGC
>JAABOM020000075.1:28682017-28718500 GCA_011800125.2 Solanum clarkiae
AAGGTCTGCGTACAATCTACCCTCCCCAGACCCCACTCGTGGGATTATACTGGGTATGTTGTTGTTGTTGTTGTTGTATATGTGATACATTTTTATTAACATTTGATTTAACTAGACATGTTATGTCGGTTTGAATGTTGTATTGAATCTTTTTTAATGTGTCATGTCATTTAATAAGTAATGATACAATCATTTTCTAATATGCCACGTTATTTAACACTTAATAGTACAATTCTTTAACGTGTCATCTCATTTAACACGTAATAACACAATCTTTTTTAAAGTGTCACGTTATTTAACACGATAATATAATTTTTTTAAATGTGTCACGTCATTAGCACATAATGACTATTGCTAATATATTTATTTTTTCTCTACTACTTCACTAAATTGAAGGATTCCTCTAAGTTCTACAGTTTTTTATCTACCAATTGGAACTCTCCCTTTACCGCCTCATGGGGTAAACAATTCGACCTATTTTTATTCCAACTTTTCTGATTTATCCCAACATTCTTTACTTGTTTGTCCATTGTTGAGCAGTTAATTTTTGCACAAGGTAATTCTCGTGCAACTAGTCTCCTTTTCTGTTTGTCCATCCTTTTCAAGTATATTATCTATGTTATGTATGACTATTTGCCTGAATGCACTATTGAAGTTAAGATTCTTCGTTTGACAAATCAAATTAAAGTAGATTTTTGTTATCAATCAAAAATCATTTTAATTCCATTTCTTGATTAATTGAATTGAAGTAAATTTCTTTTTTTAATCAAATCAAAATCTTTTTAATTAGTCTTATGATGAATCGAGGTGAAGTAGATTTCCTTTGATCTATTGAATCGAGGTAAGATTCCTTTTATCAAAAATTCGGAGAATCAATCAATTTGAAGTATATTTTTTTAATCAATCAAATTGAAGTAAAGTTTTATTGATCAAAAATCAAAATCCTTTTAATTAGTTGGATTGTTTAATTGAATTAAAATCTTTTTTTAAAAAAAAAATCAAAATCAGAATCCTTTTAATTAGTCCCATGGTCAAACAAGTGTCAATCAAGAAGTGAAGTATAGATTCTTTATTTTATCAAAAAAAAGAAAAATCCTTTTGCAGTTTAGATCCTGTCAAATCAAGAATTAAAGTATGGATATTATTTATTGTTTTTTGCGCAGAGTTTTTTTTTTTAGGGGATTAAATCAAATTGAAGTGATATAACAATTTTTAATTGATTGAAATATGTTATGATATGTGTGTTATATTTTTATTAACGTTTGATTTAACTAGACATGTTATGTCGTTTTGACATGTTGTATGATTGTGTTAAATCTTTTTTAACGTGTCACTTCATTTAAAACGTAATAATACAATCTTTTCTAACGTGTCACGTTATTTAACACTTAATAATACAATTTTTCTAACATGTTTTAACTTGATATGTCATTTAACAGATAATAATACAATTTTTTTTTAAATGTCACCTTATTTAACACTTGATAATATAATTTTTTTAAACGTTTCACGTTATTAGCACGTAATATAAAACTAGGTATTCCAAAGCTCTTATTTTATTTTATTATATATTTTTTTAAAAAAAGGAAAATCAAAATTAATTTTCTCTCTTATTTATTAAAGTAATGAAGAATCAGATTACAATTATACGTATTTTTTTTCTACTACTTTAAATTGAAAGATTGCTCTAAGTTGTGCGGTGTTTATCTATCAATTGGAGCTCTCCTTTCACCGCCGCATGAGGCAAATACTTAGATCTATTTTTATTCTAACTTTTTGGATTCATTCCAATATTTCTCACTTGTTCGTTCGTTGATGAGCAGTTTATTTTTGGGTAAAGGTAATTCTTGTGCGATTGATATCACCTTTTCTGTTTGTCCATCCTTTTCATGTGTATTTTCTATGTTATATATGACTATTTTGCCTAAATGCATGTTAAAGTTTGATTTTTCGTTTGGTAAATCAAATCGAAGTAAATTTTTGTTATCAAATGAAAAACCATTTTAATTCAATTTCATAATCAATGGAATTGAAGTAAATTCCTTTTTCTCAAATTGGAACCTTTTTAATTAGTCTCATAATTAATCGAACTGAAGTTGATTTTTTTAGTCAATCGAATTCCTTTTATTAAAAATCCAAATCAGTCACAATCAGTTTGAAATATATTTTTTTCAGTCAAATTAAATTAAAATTTCTTTGATCAAAAATCAAAATCCTTTTAATTAGTTGGATGCTTTAATTGAATAAAAATACATTTTTTTCCTTCAAAAATAAAAATCCTTTTTAATTAATGGTTTTTTTCTTCAAAAATCAAAATCCTTTTAATTAGTTGGATGCTTTAATTGAATAAAAATACATTTTTTTCCTCCAAAAATAAAAATTCTATTTAATTAATGGTTAATTTTTCTTCAAAAATCAAAATCCTTTTAATTAGTCCCATGGTCAATCAAGTGCGTAGTTTAGATTCTTGTCACTTCAAGAATTGTAAGTACAGATTCTTCATCTTATCAAAAATAGAAAACCCAAGACAGGCGGGCAATATATATTTATTTTTTTAAAAGTATCCATAGGTTAAATAGACAAAAAAAAAATTTCCTTGTTAAATCATTTATTATTCAGAATTTTAGATTTTTACCAAAGTAGAAACCATTTTTACCCTAAAATTGGATCAGCCCATAAAGAACCGGAACCGTGGCCCAATAGTTGAAACAGTAGGCCCACTAATTGTTAGAGAATACAAAAGGTTAAAAACTGAATTGGTAGGGGCCGCGCGAACGCAAGCCCCCGCTGCCACAAATTATGACGTAGGCTCGAACACTTGGGCCGACCTTAGGCAGACGCCCCTCCAAAGTGCAATAGAGGTCACCAACCTAGGCCATGGGCCTTCATGATCACCCATCGACCCCGTTCAGGTAAGTATGTGTAACGTTATTCCTTCGTTTCCTCTTCCATTCATCGAGCTCTTTGTTTCTCTTTGCCTCAGCCGATGTGGGAACATTTATGCTCCTTATAAGGAAAATGACTTCCGTTATAATACCAATCCCACTTAATTTGGTAAACTTCATTGTTACTATTTAGTGGCAGTACTCCTTCAACAGTTGGTCAGTTACAGGGTAGAGGGTCAAGACACCTTTTAAATAGATGCCTTAAAAGATTAGGCAATAAAATAGAGCACCAGTATTTGGTCACTCTCCCTTCTCAGAAATGGCAATATCTTCAATGAGAGAATCAAGCAAAAGCCTTTAGACAGTATAAATGTGCTTAAAAGAAAATCTGAAAAATTAAGGAGTATCGTACCTTCTCTTAGAAACTCTGGTGCTTGAACAAGAAAGCCTTTAAAATGCAATGCCTTTCTTTGGAAGTCAATCACCAATCAACTTGGTAAAAAAAGTACAAGTAATATCCTCCAAAGATCTTTATATTGTCTTCCTGATTGACCTTTGCAGCAAAACTCAATGACATTAGGCTCAACAGAGATGAATGAGAACACCGCAACGTTAGCTGATGGACAGCAAAAACTGACTGAAGATGGCAGAAGTAAGACACCAAGACACTCGCGATGGACTAGACAAGAGACTCTTGTTCTTATACAAGGGAAAAAGATTGCGGAGGAAAGAGCTCATAGAGGGCGTAAATCCACTTCTGTTTTTGGATCAGACAAGCCGGAACCCAAATGGGATTCGGTCTCATCTTACTGCAGACAACATGGAGCAGATAGAGGACCTGTTCAATGCAGAAAACGTTGGAGTAACATGATCAGTGATTTCAAGAAAATTAAAACATGGGAGACACAGATAGATGGAAGCAGTGAATCTTATTGGATCATCAGTAACGATCTCAGGCGAGAGAGAAGGCTACCAGGTTCTTTTGACAGAAAAGTCTACAATGTCTTGGATGGGAAGGATTTCACAGCAGAAGCATATCAACTAGCTCTGGTAACCATAACTACAGATGAGAAACTTGACTATGGGATAGAAACAGTCGAAGAAGAGGAAGCAGAAGAGGTAGAAGAAGAGAATGACAATGTTTCTCATACCGGGGAGTATACTATGGAAGATGATGTTTCTCCAGCAGCGGAGGAAGTTGGAAGCAACCCACTGAAGGAACACATCGTCAAAGATAAGAAAGCTAAGTCCATTCCTTCTCCAACACCTAGATCAGGTAACATGTCTTTCAAAACTTGCTTTACTCTCAACCAAAACCTCAGGACAGAAGTTAAACTTTTTAGCATCAGAACTTATCTGTGATTATTGGAAACAACTTTGTGATGACAATTACCCTGTTGTTATATCATTATGTTAGCACAATCTTCTGTAAATATTGTGCTAAACTGTACAGAAAGAAAAAGTAAGTACATTCCTCAGTATCATTCTCAGGTACAGTTGAAGGAGAACAGCCTGGATCAAATTTCTGGAATAGCCCCATGTTTCATGACAGAGTGAAGAAAAGAAGACAATCACCAGATGGTTGTATTGATGGTAATCTGGGATATAAACTGCTGAAAACTCTGGAGCGGAACACCGACATGCTTCATTCACAACTTGATGCTCAAATGGAAAATCGTCAACGAGACAGGGAGCAGCAGAAGGAACACACTGATAGCTTGATTGCTGCTCTTAATAAGGTAGCTGATGCAGTAGCAAGAGTGGCTGATAAGATGTAATGGATAAACATACATTCTAAGATGATGCCCATGTGATAGTAGGTTTTGATTTATTTTTGTTTTTGTTTAAGTAAGGAGTATGTTTTGATTATTTATCGACTATCATTGCTCTGGACAGTGATTATGAAGTCTAGTTAGTTGCTGGTACTTGGTTCTGAATCTTCAAATCTTTTTTGACAGACGTAAGATTTTATTTACATCTGCTTTCGACTATGAGTTCCAGTCTCTTCAGTGATGAATTTAACTAGCACCAGTCTATCTGAAAAACTGATGATAATGACACGAAAAGCAAACACTTAACAAGAGAACTGACGCAATTCTTTGCTTTATCTTCTTTGTTGAGCTAGTGCTAGAAATAAACAAGATGAACAATATGCCATAGGAAAGGTTAGAGGTCCACAATTAGACCATTAGAAACTCACAGACACCTATCAATTTCATAGGGGGAGAGGCTATGTTTGAAAGGCTTCACAAGAGAACTCACCCGTTCAATCTCATCTCTAAACAGGATAAACTTGATAGTGAATTCTACTCTGTTTACTCCAATTTATATGACATTATCTCCAATTTTTATACCAAATGCTTAACCCTATTCCATCAATAGCACTATCTTATAGTTTTCATGACTTTAAGAAAATGAAGAGATGGATTTCACAACAATCAAGTGTTATTTAAGGAAAAAATGCAGCGGAGCTGCTGGCAGGAAACCACAAAAGTTAAGGATGAAAACAAACGAATCAAAGCAACCAAATGACGATTAAATTTACATTTCATGATATGTTAATAATATCGACAAAATTTTTCCAAGTCAGAAGCAGAATTTAGATAAATCGTGAACTATTATACAGGTTAGAAACAGAGTGAGATAACTCATTCATAATAAACCCTCAAAAGACTTCCTAATAACTAACCAGCAGCGAAGAAACATGGCCAAACAAATGAGATCTCACTTGCCTTTCAATCCTAAGCAGGGACAGCTTCAATAAGCTTTGCAAAGTAAAATTGTGTGGCAATCAAGCCCCTCTTGCTTATTTTCCACCCAGCTTTTTGCAGTGCCCTCTCCACATCAGCCTCTGCGTGTAGATATGCTCGTGTAGCCTTTGAAGGTCCAGGGAACAGCTCTCCAATTCTTTTTAACAAATCATAATAGAATGTCTTCGGGGCAAAGCTCAGGATCAAGCGATTCTCAGCCAATGACGCAAGATGAGCTATCATACCATCAGCCTTACTTTGTGGGTAATGTATCATAACATCTAAGCAGACCACGGTGTCATACTTCCCATCCAAACTCTCCAAGTCCTTCACTTCAAATTTTGGCATTACTGGCGGCGGGGACTGGTCATCCTTAGCCTTGGACAACTGCTCTTGCGCCTTCATTAAGATTAAGAAGTATTGTTCAGTTCTCAACTCCGAAAAAGCCATAATCCTAATACCAATACAACTTCAAAAAAAAAGTTGCTTTCTTTAAGATGAATCAAGGGCTCGTCTTGAAATCTAAGACATACTCCAAAAGATAATAGAAAAACTGCTGGTGAAAAGAAAAAGTACAAGCCAAGATTTTGCATTTCCCACACTGTAATTTAGTTTGTTCAACCTAAGGGAAGCATGCATAAATTTCTCATTCCACCACTACATAAAATGTGATGCAACAGCATAGGCAGATCCAACTCCCTGGACCTTTGACTCAAACTACTCTCTATGTCCTCGTTTATATAGGACACTTTCCTTTTTAGTCCACTCCAACATTGAACTTTTGATAATTAGAAGCAATTTTTTAGACCACAAGTTCTTTTTTCCTTCATTCCCTTAAATATATAGAGAAATTTTATAATAGTCATTGGAGTACTTATAATTCCTTGAGCCGAGGGCTAATCAGAAACGATATCTCTGCTTCTAAGATAGGGGTAAGGTCTACCTGCATTTTATCCTCCCATACTCCATTTTATGGGACTACACCGATTGTATTATTGTTGTGTTGGAGCACTCATAATAAATCAAATATGAGTTAATCTACCCATCCACAGACATAAAATTTTGAATCTGCAACAGTTATCGAACTAATAAGCTCAAATAAATAAATATATACATTCGACAAAGATCACCTGTTTTTGGGCTTCAGCTACCATGGAAGCTGAAATATCACTAGCTGATACAATAGCACCTTCTTTAGCTAACGGAATCGATAAACAACCAGTACCACAACCGGCGTCGCACACAGTAACTCCTCGGAGAGATCCCTCATCAGTCAACATTTTCATCACATTCTCAACAGTTTTCGAATGTCCCAATCTTATATCCAACTGCACTTTATTCACATCATCCGTATCACCATATATCTTCTTCCACCTCTGGAACCCATTGTTATTGAAATACTCTTTCACCACCTCCTTATCGTCGCCCCCGACCTCCTCCGCCTGAAGTTGCCGCCGGCGCTCGGGGTCAGCGAGCGAGAGAATAGCGGCCAGCGCCGCCACGGAACTACCGCCGAGTACGGCGAGAGTCGTTCCGTCCAACGGATTAGTGACCGCCGAAATGTCGGTAGCGGTGGAGAGCGGCGGAATAGCGCTGAGGACGGAGAAGCTCCGGCAGGTGGTCGACTTTGTGCATTTAGGATGATGGAGTTGGGGGTTGGGGTTTAAGGTGAAGTTAACCGGAGAAAACAACGGCGAGGAGAAAGCCATGATAATAGTTGGAGTTGAGTTTAGAGGTAAATTTAGTTCTGGTGAGAAGGTAGTTGATGATAGTGTGTAATCCGCGGGATAAGGATATGATTCGTTGCCATTCGTTAGCGTTGGGTCCCGCTGGTCACAGCATCTTCGTGGACTCATGCACGTGTATATGTATCAAATTATATTCTCTCCGTCTTTTTTATATAAAATTCGAAGTTACGTTAATCAATCAAATTATGTAATAAGTATGTGATTTAATAAAATAATATTAATATCAATACTACAATTACAATTAAAAATGTTCAATTTTCTAAGACAAAATTGATTCAAAATAAATTATTAGAAAAACGTACCTTCACTAGAAGTTATATATATATAAAAGTAATGTAAGTTTCACAAAAGACTTGTAATGCAATGTATCATCATTTGCAAAATATTTGTCGTGTGAGTAAAAGCATATACATCATCTATTATAAAAAAAAACTATTACTTTTTAATTGAAATTTAAGCTTAAGAGTATATCTTTTATCGAGTAAACTTTTTATTAGTGTATATAAAACTTTAAATTTATGTGTTTTAAGTTCTGAATTAATATTTTGTAAGTATTAAATTAATTTATTAAAGATAAATATAAAATTTAAATCTATGTTAATATATGTTATTGCACTCGTACCTTTTATTGTTTGAACACTTCTTCATCTAACACAATCTTAAATAAAGGCGTTAAGCTTATTTTAAAAAAATAATGTTATCTCACGACAAATTCATCACCCGTAGTACACTAAATATAAAATATTCTATGTACCCAAGAGTAATTTTTTTTAAAAAAAATTAGGCTATTAAGTAGTTGTGTGCCTATATGATAATATGAGGCAAATATGAAACTTGATTAGTAGTTATTCCCTGTTTTAATTTGTGAAATTGCATTGATATCATTAAGCTTTGAAACTCAAGGCTAATAAGCTAATGAAAGTTGTTTTATACCATCAAAGTATAATATACTCGTATGAATTAAAGAGAAAAAAATTGTTGAAAATTATCAGAGTATATAGATACCATACCAACAGAGTCTTAATTATTCTTAATTTATTTCATAAAAAAAAGAGTCAAATCCTGTATAATACCAATAGAGTATCAATATATTAACAGAGCATCACATAGGATTAAGTTCAATTTCATATAATACCACTATGATATCATACATCGTCGAAGTATCATAGAGTAGTGATGCTGATGTATTATGGCAAAATAAGAAAAAAGAAAGTGAAGTAAGTGAGTAAATATTTTGAGTTGAGTCAATCTTTGATAAATAATTTACAATTATGTCTATTTTGTGTATTTTTACCTCTAAAAAGCTATCAAGTTAAAGAAAAAACTTCGTATTTATAATTGTATTGTTCAATATGATCTCAACACATGAATGACTTAGACGACCACAAACAATGACTAATACTTTAATGGAGATGGGCCTACGGGACAATTAGATAGTATATTACCATCTACTGTCTTCAATGTCAATATAAGACTCGTCAAGTTACAAATAGGTGTTAGAATAAAGGTTAAGTCTTGAGTTTTGGAGAGGTTGGGGGGGGGGAGGGGTGGATTTTGAGGTGGAATCCTGTTGGATATCAAGTCCTTATGATCAATCTTAAGATTATGATTAGATCTTATTCTTGAATCAACATTGAGGGTGTAAGGCGAGATCAAAATCACAATCAAGATTATATCCTAAATCAATATTGAGACTACGTCCTGAATTCAGATCAAGTCATTTATTAAATTAGTATATGAATTGCCATCCAAAATTATAATTTTTACTTAAGTTATATCTAAATATCTTTAATTTTCTCCTCAGTAGCCCAACACAAAAGACACATTTTCCTTGCCATTGAACACACCCTCAAATTACAAATATGGTTCTCAAATAATTTCACAAAAATCCAGCCATTTTGACAATGTTTATTTCCACCAAGTACTATTTTGTTTTTTAGTCGAATAGAATATAGATAAAAAGAGAATAGTGGTGGACAAGGAAGAATGGAATGTGTAAGCATGGCGGCCAATCCCAATATAGACAAACAGTTAAAATGGATTAATCTAATTCCGTAGTCCGTAACTTGTTGTAGGACTTTAATTTTAGTGACAGCCATGAAATATCGCACCATGTTCCAGCAATACACTATTTGTTTCCTCCATTTTCGCTTCTTTCTTCTCCCTCTAAACATTTAAACCCCTTACTATTTTCATCTCTCTCTTTATCTTCAAAATCACCCTTTTCCCTTCCCAAGAATCATTCTTTTTCTTTTTTGGGAATCTTGATTATTGGACTTCTTTTTTCTTTTGGGGGATTCGAATGTAAGATGCAAGAAGGGAAGATGTTATTCGCCAGGATCGACGATTCTCCCATGTTTCGTCAACAGGTAAACAATTTCAATCTTGATTCTTGTATGGTTTTTGTAGAAAGTTGCCATCTTTGATGGTGGGTGTACAACTATTGATAGTCCCATTATGATTAGTTTGATGAAAATCCTCTCTGTGTTACCAGCTTAGCCTATTTTAATGGTAGAAATAACTGCACTATGATGCAGATGAAGAATGCTAATCAGTTTTGACTATTTGAGGTTTCTGTCTGTCTACATTACTTTAGTGTTTTGGGGTTTATGTATATGTGTGATTGTCATGTGTTGTCATTATTTGTCATATGTGTTAATTTTATCCTATTTACATACTGTCACATTTTTTTCCTTGTTAGTCTGCTCAATCTGTTTCCTTTCCTTTCCTTTTTTTTCATATCTAGTTTATTCTGCTTATGGGTTTTTGAGACGAGAGTTCCCAGAAAATAACCTCTTTACTTCTATGAGTTAGTGGTAAGGTCTGCGTACACCCAGACCCTACTTGTGGAATTCCACTGGGTATATTGTTGTTGTTGTTGTATATGTGTGATTGGTAAGTTATGTAGTGCTTTTATATCTGCTAGGATTTTGAACCCTGATCTTCAGAGTTTGCGCTGTCCACATTGACCACTAGACCACACCTTGGATGCTATCTTCGCGCTTATTCTAATGGAGACATTTTCCTTTTCTCTTTTTGTGAAATTTACTTTTGTAAAGTTATATGGTCTTAAAAGTGAAACGTAGTAAGTTGAGAACTTGTATTTGGTGATTGAGCATTTTATTGGACAGTTTGTTTGGACTGTCTTTGGGCTTAGAGGAATCTGGTTTGCCTTAGATAAACTGAGAGGCTGAGACTGTGAGGATTGGGATAGTTTACCAAAGGGTATTTTAAAGAACCAAGGAGAAACAAGTTATTCAACATTTGCTTTGGCTGAAGTATTCTTCCTTTAACAAGCATATGATTATATTTTGTTAGATGTCAAGCGCTGATTTGTGGTATATAGCTTCATGGTTAGATGGTAGCTATGGCACCAACTCCTTCAATATGGAAGTTTGTATAGGTCTGTTTGATGATATGTCAACAGTTAACTGACATATAATCTATGGCTAGTATCTCTTATCATAACTAGATCTTACATGGTAACACCTTGGCAAGAAAGTGTGTTCATACACAGTTGGTCGAGCAGGTGTTTGTGTGATACAATGATATTGGTAGTCATGCAACAATAGATGTACACATGATCAATAAAATTTGCTCATCTTTGTTGATGTTCTTTTTCCATGAGTTGGAGTCCTTAAATTTTGTTCGTGGTGGTGGAACAGATCCAATCATTGGAGGAAAGTTCTGAGACTCTGAGGGACAAATGTCTAAAGTATTATAAAGGATGTCGAAAGTACACGTAAGTTTATTTATACTGCTCTATCAATTTATTATCATATGTAATATTGCACAGGGCAGTCCATTAGCAAGCATTATGATGTATAAACTAATATATTGTTGATTCCACAAAGTTTAAGGATGCCTGGTCATAAGACTCCTAACATGTAACCAAAATTGCATGATTAACTAGGGAGATGGCTTTCTTCAGCTTTTTTGCTATCAGCTTGTCATTTAACTTAAACCTTGAGAACGTGTGATGCTAGAAGAGTGTAACCCTGATGTCCTAACATGACTTCAAGTGAATCTTTTCTGTCAAGGGAAGTCTTACAAGTGGATTTGCATTGTAAATTCCATAGCTCTTCTTTAACAATATCATATTATCTACCTTAAAATTTGAGGGAACATCCATTGCAGTTTTATTATCTGGATATATCAATTACTGCATTATTCGTTGCCTTGTCTTTTAAAATGATGGGAGTGTATTATATTATTTTCTTACTCATCCTTGTTTTCTAACTCTATAACTGACTTGACAGCTGTCCATTTGAATCTCTGCACTTGCGAGCTGTAATTTGAGCTCTCGTTAAACCATCCTCTCACAACACGCTTTCTTCTTGAATCCTTAATTCATTCCTTCAGATGATTCTCCATATCTGGAACCACTAATTCATATTTAAGTCACGGGATTTTCTATTTCTGGGCTACATCATCTTTTGTGTTGGTCGCCTGATGAATCATTTGACAGTTGGCATGAATTAGTTTCACAATGATGGTTTGTTTGCAAAGTTGATTCGCATTCAATTTTTTCAGCAAGGGATATCATAGTCGTGAGTCTGTGTATTTCTTTCCTGCTTTCTCTTTTGGCAGTGGGTCTAAAATGACAACAAAGTACAAGCAAATATACATCTGGGGCCTCTGCTTTGCCACTATAGTTCATTAAGTTATAGTATTTCTTGAAGTTCCTTGACAGTTTGTTGTTGTTTCTTTCTGGCTGTATCTTTCTACAGTTGTCTTTAAACCGTCAGTTATAATGTAAAAAGTATCTGTATTTTCAACCTATTGAATATAGAATTATATTGCACCGTTATGGCTGTGCTTATGTGTTTAGTATTCATACAAGCTTCATTTCAAGGATGTTACTAGGAGAAAAGAAGGCAGTATCTCAATTCTCAAGTAGTTCTGTATACATTTTATTTCCATGGTAATCCAAATATGCACTAACATTTTGCTATGAGCTCATTCATTCTTGTTTACTATTTACAGAGAAGGTCTTGGAGAGGCATACGATAGAGACATTGCTTTTGCCAATTCACTTGAAATCTTTGGTGGAGGACGCAATGATCCCATTTCTGTTGCATATGGAGGTTTTCTATTCTCTCTTTACCTTTTCAGATCATATTGTTTACTATGTAGGGTGTGTTTGGTATGAAGGAAAATGTTTTCCATGGAAAATGCTATTTTAGAAAATGTGTTTCTCTGAAAATAAGTGAGTTTCTTATGTATTTTCTAGTGTTCGGTATGTATGCAAAAGATACTATCCTAAAATCATTTATATACGATCTAGATAAATACTATGAGAGGTGGCAGTTGAGTGGTCAGGATAAAGATGAGGTTGTGTTAGAGGGTGGGGATGACACAATCAATGTGAGATACCCCTTGTAGAACTTGTTTTCCCTACTTTCGTTAAAGATGTTATTTTCCTCATTTTCAAGGAACTTTATTTTCTCAGAGTAAATGCTTTCCAAAAATTTTGACCAACTGAACATGAGAAAATTAATTATGTTTTCTCCCTACCGAACACACCTTAATGTTCTGCTTTTTCTTCTCTTCTCTAATTCTTTCTCCAGATGTTAAGGCGTCATCTTACAGCCGCATACTAGCCTATGACGCATATCTTGATTATTGAGTATCTGCTGCAGTTTGACTTCTCTTTAGTATTACAACAATAACATACCTAGTGGAATCCCACAAATGAGGTCTGGGGAAGGTAGAGCATAGAAATTGAGAAATTGTTTGGAATAATCATCGGAGAAGATGACTGGTGATTCTTCACTTCTTTCTTCTCTTCGTTCTCCATCTAAGTTCCTTCTTGTTTCAAATTCTATGATGGAGTCTAGAGAATATACACATTCCTGAAAATAATAAGATATTGGAACATTTTCTGATAAGACAATCAAAGGCACATAATACAGAGATCAGTTTGTGGAGTGGCAATCAGTTTACAGCTAACTACCTACCCAAATGTAGTTAGCTGGAACTAGACGTTGTTAGATCATTTTCATTACGACTTTAAGAAGCAGTAACTAAAAAGATGACAATCTTAAGTTTCTGCTTTTTCTTTTTATAACTGTGGTTTACGGGCCAGCTTGCATGCACCTGGACTAATTCCACGAGATACGTGTCATCTCCCACTAGCAATAGGTACCAAGTAACTCTATGCACCAAGGCTAGAACAGATAAGAAGAAATCGCCCAGTGTTTTGTAGCAGATTTGAACCTAAGATCTCATAGTGCTCGACTCACTTCATTGGCCACTAGGCCAAAAATTTAACTTCAGCAAAAAAATTTTACAGTTAAAAGATTTTTGAGATCACGTGTCTACCAAATGAAGTTGAGTTGTAAGCAAAAATGCTACTACCTCGGAAAAAAGGGGGTTGTAATTTGGATGCTTAAATTAGCGTTCAAGATGACTGCCATACTATCTCAAGTATGGTCAAACCCAATATGTCATTTGATAGGGGATTAGTGAATCATGGAATGCCTTGTTAGATATATATTTTTTTATTTGCACCGTCCTATAAAAAAAAAAAAAAGCAAAATGGCTCTGGACCCAAAGATTCACTATTTTTGGCTTTGGGGTATGATGGAATAAAGCAAAATGACTCTTTAAACTGTCTGCACTTCTTTCAATTGTGAAGTAGCAGTTAGTCAATGCAACTTTCGACGCTCATCATGGGTCATCCGGAAACAGTCGCGTTATGTTTTTAAACATAGGGGTCAGGCTGCGTACATCCGACCCCCTCTTACCCCGCAATGGGCGGGAACCTTTGAGGCATTGGGGTAATGTTGTTGTTTGTTATTTGCACCGTCCTTGTTAGATATTTCCTATGAAGAGTTTCCTGTTTAGATATATCAAAGTGGTTCCACAGATGAACATAACCAACAACTCTTGCTTTGTTTTTATTGATAACTGAGAAAATTAAGGGCCAGTGGTGCATAATTCGAAATTAGTGGATGATGGGCCTGCCTCTCTACCTTTCTCCGCTTATTTTTTTTCTTGATGAAAGGTGACATATTTGTACATTAATAATAAACTAGAGAAAGGATGTGCAGTTCCCAAGGAAACAAAAATAAGAAACTCCTAATCCTTAGTCTTCTCATAGGGATTCTAGTATATCAAAAATAGATTCCGGATCTTCTATAAGTTCATGTTTACACCAAAAAAAGAGAAGGCTTAGGCATTTCATTTTCAGCCTCTGAGTGGTGTTGGTTTTATCTTCAAAGCATCTTTGGTTTCTTTCTTCCCAAACTGTCCACCAGATGCAAGCCAGCTCAATCCTCCATCTCTCTTTCTGACTGGAAGAACTAACATCATTGTTCCAGCAAGCTAGAACCTCAGATACTCTTCCTGGCATAGTCCATCTGATACCCCTGAAGTTAATGAAGACCTTCCAAAGCCTATTTGTACAGCTTCAATATAAAGAGATGATGATTTGCCCAGCTACAATGTAAAAGAGATGGTTGGGCGTAATTGGTAACCTCTCCTGACAAGGTTATTCTAGGTGAGCTCTGTTTCTTTAACTAACAATCATGTAAAACATTCAACTTTGTGTGGGATCTTAACTCTCCATATCATCTTCCAGGGTCAACTCCCAATCTGATTAGTGAGGATCATAAACTCCTTCCTGTAGGATAATTTCTCTGAAAATTTGTTCTGCTTTTTACCTTGCCGGATCATACAATCTGGTCTCACTAGGTTCGTTTGAACTGCTCCAGAATATTGTAAAAGCTTGTTAATCTGCCAATCTCCCAATCATTTATAGATCTACTGAAATACCTTTCTCCACTCAAAAACCCAGTGTTTATCTGCAGTAGGTGCCGAACCCGTGCTGTGTGCCTAAACCACATATCACACATTGCCCTTTTACTATTAGACAAAAGCCTTAATTTTTATTGTAGACAACTGTAAAATAGTTTCGAAATTGTGCTCTGTAGTCATACCAAAATGCTAATCTCGCCATGATGGTAACTTGTTTTGGTTGCAAAGTTATTGCTAAAGCTGATAAGATGTGCTCCCAATAATTTTTGTCACTTGAAAGTTGAGTTTTGGTTAATCAAGGGCTTTTGTTCTCGGGAAAAGTCCACTTTGATTACCCATGGAAATTTTGTACGTTACATTTGATACAAAAATTTGATTTCTTTCCAGCATGCTTCTTCGTATAGCAAAGGGAGTTGGCATTAGTAACTTTAACTAGCAACTCTCATGTGCTCTTGCAATTACGCTCTAAGTTTTGTACTTTCTAACGTCTCTATTATTAAATCCTCCTTGTGGTGATGCGGGTGGTAGTGGTTAGGCATTGGTCCCTGTTGTTCTAATATTCAAAGGGAAAAAATAGGAAGGAGGGGAGACCTCATGCTTATCACCTCATGTCCTATGTTTGTCAAACAAGCTCACCTCTTTACATCGCGGATGCTTCGCAAAAGGTAATATCTCCTAAATGGTGACTGCATAGTGTTAGAGCTATAGTACGCTAGGAGACTCCTTCGTGCAAAAGTATGCATATGTATATTACACAGAAAAACAGAACATTCAAAAATGACATATATTCTAGATTTTGATGTCTAGAAGAGCCTCAAATCTTTGAATTCGGTTATGAACCTTTTGAACTCAGACGTGATGACCTATAGGTCCTTTATCCAAAAAAGAAAAATGGCTTTGACCTATAGGTTCAATAAGGCCCTTGCTTGTTTCTCATTGATTGTGATGTTCCTATATAATTGCTAGACGTTAGAAGGTTGATGACTCGGATTGTCATATTTAGCTGCTATGATCTAACTCAAGTACATTCATTTGCAATTCTCTATTTCTTTTCCCATTTCCACATAAAGCAATACTAATTTGCAACAAAGAATCAAGACAAAGTCTTGCTTTTCCAATTATACTGATAAATGCAAGTTGCATTCACAGGCCCTCATATGGCCAAATTTGCTATCGCCCTGAGAGAAATTGGAACCTACAAGGAAGTTCTTCGGTCACAGGTTGCAGTTTCTCCCATATCTGCAGTCACTATTGTGCTATTCTTTTCCTTATAAAAAAAATTATTATGCTGTTTATCAAATGATTTGTATTGTTTACGGTGTTATATCTCACATGCGAGCTTGCTCTGTTACATGTTGAATTATTTGACTACCGCTTACGCTGTTGAAGAGGAGATACTTCTATTTATTTAATGATGATATCTGGACACATCTAATGTGTTCAAACTTTCTCATTCCAAATTGTTTTAGGAGCTTTATTTCTCTTCTAGACTTTAAGTCTAATATACTTTTTTCTTTTCCATTCCAACATCTCTAATCTATATTGTGTGTGCTTCGAATATCTTTGCCTTGTTGATTTCATTTGACTTGCATCTTTCTGTGTCTTGCTTAGGTAGAACGTGTATTAAATGATGGATTACTGCATTTGGCAACCGTTGATCTTCAAGATGTAAAGGTACAGTCACTTTCAGTTGTAGTCCATTATGTAGAGAAAGTTTGAACAGATGAGAAAATCTAGTCTTTTGGGTACTTCAGCTAATTCTTACTTATGAAACACATTTACTAGGATGTTTTCATTGCCCATTGGTGTGAGTACTTTTCCTTATTTTGTCAGTATATGTTTTCATCTTCCTGGATGCATATAGAAGGAAGCATCCAATGAACAATAAAGTGATGAATCAAAATTGGTCATTCAAAATACTTTGTTGATGATCTGATATGTAAGCTAATCAAACTTGCATAAACTTTACTTTCTAAGTATGGATGTTTGTAGAACCTGTCCAACTGGACTGAAGCGTATGCTTGTGCACATAGTTATATGTTCTATTTATGAGAGTATTAAAACAATAGAGTACAATTATCTTCAAAATAAGCTTTGAATATAGGCATACATGGGGATGTTGTTTTGACCTCTATTGCTGTAACCTGCCCAATGGTTGGTTGGTTGGGTTAGTGACATAATTGGAGTTGTCATGATAGTGCTTCTGATGACTTTCTGAATGCTAGCTAAAGCTTCCACCCGGTTCATGCTTCAAGCGAATGCAAATCAAATCATTGGCAAGCTCTTCCAGCTTGTATTTCTTAGCTGGGTTCAAATCTTCGAGTTGATAGATTTTTTTGATGATTTAAGTGATGGAGTAGCTGGTATTCGAGATAATAGAGAGAAGAAGTAATCAAGTTAACAGAATAAGTTTAGACAAGGATTCCTCCACGTGGTTAGGAGCAATATTTCAGCAAAAGCAACTGAAGGGGATGGCTCGATTTTGTAGAAGTTGTTGAAGGAAGGAGCAGTAATATATGCATGCTAGGGAACTTAGTAGGTAACTTCGTTTTAACACTGACTAAAGCTTCTGTCAGGTTTAAAGCCTTCAACTAAATTTGAAACAAGGAAAAGCTGTAGCCAAATTCCCTTACACTCTGTGTGTTGATAGCAAGAGCAAGCATGCTAAGAGCAGAAAAGCTTACCTGCTCAAAGTATAAAGCCCTTTTGCTTTCTATTTCACGGCTACTAGAGCTTCATTCTTTTCTGGGTCCGAGAATTTTCTCTCACAGACTACAACAACAACAACAACATCCCCAGTGTAATCCCACAAGTGGGTTCTGGGGATGGTAGAATGTACGCAGACCTTACCACTACCTCATAGAGGTAGAGAGCTCTCATAGACTGAGAAATGAATTAAAAAGCATGTGTTTTAAACAGCAAAATTAATTTCTAGGATTTTGCGATTTGGTTCCCATATGTTTATTCTTTGATTTCAAAAGACTACACTTGATGCTGATCGGATTTTGTTTTGAGAATTTGTCAAATTGATACCTAGAAAAGGAAAAATGAAATGATTAAACTGGATGATGACAGTAACTGGTTATCATTTGGGTAGGACTTGTTTATGATTTGGGTGGCTAGTTTTTGACCTGTTCCATACTTGGGTCATATATGATCTCACAAAAACTCAATCCTCGCCCAATTGTCCAACCAGCCTTACACCCGAGTTATCCAAATACATGTACAGATCTCTCTTCTTGCTCCTTTTGTAGTTCAACCAGTTGTAGTGTATTCTCAAAAATCTAACGTGTGCATTTTCATTGCTTTCAGGAAGCTCGGAAGCGTTTTGACAAAGCTAATGTTGCTTACGATCAGGTGGATACAATGTCTGTCTAGTCAAATTTGTTTATCTGTCATGTGTTGAGCTGAAGGTTCTTGGATAGTTACCCGTTCAAATTGAAAAATACAGACTTGTAATGGAATGACTTTCTGTTGAAATTATACCTAATTGTTCTCTGGTTTTCTTATTGTACTTTCTCTTTTGAAATACGAGACTCAACTTAGTACTTATAACTACCATTTTTAAAAGGATAGGGGAGGCAGTGATTAGCAGTATATCATGTGAAAAAGTGGGAATTACTAATTTACTAGTATTAGAAACTTGAAAGCAAGCTGTTTGCCAGTGGCTGCTTTTATCTGTTCTCTGATTGGTTAGTATTCATAAATCCTGTAATTTTATTGTCAACCGTAATTATTGAAGTTAAAACAGTGTTTCGGCGTATTAATGTGTCATTTTGAATTAGCTATGTTCTTGCTCTTTGTAGGAAAAGACTTTCCTGTTGTCTTTGGCATATATGCTTTCCTTTTGAGATTATTTTAAGTAACAGATTTTAAGTTACTAAATCCCAAACTTGTTGGGACGATTATATGAATCATCAATATATGTTTTGCTCCTTTGGACCCATTTCATACAATCCTTTTTGCTCCTTTTAGACCCATTTCATACAATCCTTTTAGAGTTACTATTTGAAGAAAAAAGAGTTTTTGGGTGTCTACTTCTTGAAACTTCTACTTCTTGAAACTAAGGCCAACCGGGTGTCAGATCTTTATACCCGTGGTAACAGATCTAACACAGGATGGCATTTCCACATCTCGCTTCTATATCCTTAAACCTTCAGAAACATCTTCACATTTGTTGAGTAGCTTTCTGAAAAGAAGTTGAAATAGTTCAAATGCTAAAATGATGGTACTTGGTTCTTTGTTTTGATGTACTTTAAAATGATTGCTTTTATCATCCAGGTTCGGGAGAAGTTTTTGTCATTGAGGAAAAGTACTAGGATGGATATAGCTGCAGCCCTTGAGGAGGTAACAAACATCGGTGCTTCTTAAAATCCATAAACACTGTCCTTTTATGTTGTTTATTGATCAGGTAGTTTCTATGGTAACCATTGTCAGGCAACATCTAATTTGGTAGTCATTCCAGGAACTTTACAATGCAAGGTTGAGCTTTGAGCAAGCCCGCTTTAATCTGGTGTGCACAATTCTTTTGGCAGTCAGTTTCGAATAGTGATGCAATAAATAGCAATATAATATAATTGTTGAAATACTTCATAAGTTCAGGTTGGTGCTCTTTCTGCGGTTGAGGCCAAAAAGAAGTACGAATTATTGGAAGCTGTTGGCAGTATGATGGACAGCCATCTGAGGTTTTTCAAACAGGTTTTTTTCCTTTTTCCTTTTCAGTGGAAAACAAGTTTTAAAATGGTGAAATCTTATGCTTGTTGATATTCATGAGTGCATCATGCTGAACTCGAGATATTGTGTGATGCACAGGGGTATGAACTTTTGCATCAAATGGAGCCTTTTATCAGCCAGGTTAGATGCTAGTCATGGAAACAATTTTTTGTGAATGCCCTTTCCCCGGGATGCCTTCCAATTTGCTTGAAGGAATGGCTGATAATGCTCTACCTTCATGAAATTGAATTGTTGGGTTCATTTCGTAAAACTAAATATTGTATTTTCATTTTCAGTTTGTATGCCAAATATTCTTTTTCTTTTCTCTTTTTGGCATCCATAATCCTTTTTATTACAGTTATAAATTTGATTCGCTATCACTCACTCACACACACACACAAGCACACTATTTATTTCAAATTCTAATTAATAGATATCTCTCAAATTAATTAACTTTCACATGTCTTGCATTGAAAACTTTATAACTGTTGCGCAATCGCCACAAAGTAATCAAGGCTAGTTAACTTGGATTGTATTCTGCCAATGCATATTGATCTTTTACGAAGAAATATTATAATTATATTCTTGAGAGACATCATTGATAACACAAGGATTGGAATGGACATGTTTTAGTTGATTGAAGCCTTATTATTAGCTATACCTTTATTTTGTACCTGTACCTTAACCATGGAATCCAAGCGCGAGCTTGTAGATTCAGGAGATAATTGCATAAATTCCTAATCCATTGCCAACCCCATGATACCGGATAGGCAAATGAGAATTTAATTTCTCAATCATATAATAGCTAATTGGATTTCTTTATCAAAAAAACAAAAAAGGCTAATTGGATTTTAGTCTGTCCATTTTTTTTGTTTATGATAAAGTTCTTCTGTTATAGTTTATATTGTCAGCTGCTGGATCCATTTATTCGTGGATCCACTATTACACTCTACTTATGTAGCATACTTGGAATCTTACAGGTCTTGGCTTATTCACAAAAAGCTCGAGAAACTTCCATGTATGAGCAGGCAGCGCTCAATGAGAGGATGCAAGAGTACAAAAGGAAAATAGATCAAGAAAGGAGAAGTTCGTTCAATGGGTCTACAAATGGTGACGTCACACAACCTTTCTCGAGGAGTTCTCACAAACTTATAGAAGCAGTCATGCAATCTGCTGCTGAAGGAAAGGTATGTAGTGCAATGCATCATTTTTGCTACAACTATTAGCAAATGACATGCTCTTACTGCTTACCATATTTAGTATTCCTTTTAAAGAAAATACTACCTTTCATTTTTAGCTAAGATTTCAAATAGTTTAGGTACAAACTATAAAACAAGGATACCTATCAAAGCGTTCTTCTAATATAAGAGGTGACTGGAAGAGAAGATTCTTTGTTCTAGATAGCAGAGGAATGCTGTACTACTATCGAAAACAATTGAGCAGACCGTCTGTAAGTTACTAATGTTTGTCACAAGTTCTTTCGGCTATTATATAGACTTGCTCAAATGTGAAGGATGTAGTTTCAGGGTTCTTCCAGCCCACTCCTTTCAAACAGATGTTCTTCCCCAGAACCGGGTTCAGGACTGCTGAGTCGTTGGCTTTCTTCTCATTATCATGGAGGTGTACATGAGGAAAAAACTGTTGCACGTCACACAGTGAACCTACTAACATCAACAATAAAAGCAGATGCAGATCAATCTGATCTGAGATTTTGCTTCAGAATAATTTCACCAATGAAGAATTATACTTTGCAGGTAAAAGCCTGAGGATCATCCTGATAATTCTTTTAGTAGCAAGTGCTGAAGTAAGAGAACTTTCTTTCAACACAGATGTCTAATTAACAATAGCCTTTTAGTAAAGATATATCCTTTGGCTATTCAGGCAGAGAGTGCAGCGGAGCAAATGGACTGGATCGAAAAAATAACTGGAGTTATTACTTCATTGCTAAGTTCACAGACACCTGAAAGGGTAAACTAGGAAATAAATATACAAGTCTTCCTTTACTTCTCTTTGTTGTATATCTGATGATATGATTTTTGGTGTTCAGCACTTCTCTGCTAGTCCCATTAGCGAAAGTAGTTCTATAGGAAGTCCAATTGATCTTGATCAAAGAGCAACAGAAGAGTACACATCTGGGAGGGATCTTACTGGTAGATCTTTCATACGCCCATCCAAAAGTTCAGTGCACATCCTGAGCACCCAAAGAGAGAAACCAGTTGAAGCACTAAAACAGATACCTGGGAATGATAAATGTGCTGATTGTGGTGCTCCTGGGCCAGAATGGGCTTCTTTAAATCTTGGAATTCTTATATGCATTGAATGTTCTGGTGTTCACCGGAACTTTGGTGTACATATATCCAAGGCAAGTCAACTCAGTCACATTTTGCACTTAAGTTTCATTCTGTCTGCATAATCATAAACTTAACCTTCTTAAACCCCTCTCATCACATGTGGGAATAGAAAGGCCTGCTCGCAAGTTCACCATATGTATCTTGTGTTATTGTCTGGTAGAGTTTTTACAAGTCTATGTATACTCTTTCTGTGGAAAAACTAAAGGAGACCCATTCCAAAAGAAGAAAGGGAAGCAGATACCTCAGCTTCAACTGTCCAATCTCTTGATGGTAGATTGGAACTCTTCTTTTGCTGCTGAAATTTTTGGAGTACCTAGATGCTTGAAAAAATAGCTGAGGAGTGAATTTTCGCTGACAATGATAATGCTAAATGATGTCTGATTTTGTTGTGTTTAAACTTCTGAGGGTTGTACTTGATAATTCTCACCCTTGTCGTCATTGTGAAATCGTTTCTTCATTTAGTTTGAGTTTTAAAAATATTTTATTCATTTATTTTCTCCAAGGTATACTTGTCAAAAGAACAAAGTTTGGATCTTCTCATCCTCCAGTTTTATGTTTTAGTTGTATTTAGCGCAAGCCACAAATCAAGTTATGATCTGAATGGCATGACTTGAGTACGAAATATGATTCATTAAACCAGAGTAAAGCGAAAGTGAAGACCTTAACTGCATTTTATGTTAACTTTCTGCAGCATATCCGAAGAAAAAGGCCATAAAATGAGACAAGAGAATCATGTTGCTGAATGAGAATGCAGTATTCTATCTATTTTCTTTTTCTTGTTTAGATTGAGAATAGTTTGTCCTTTGTTAAGCACTTCACTTGCTAAAAGATAATAGTTTATAGAGCTTTGACAGATGATCATGCAAAAGATGAAGTTTCCTTTCCTGAAGTTATCTTAAGGCTTTCAACTTTGAATTGTAGGTAAGATCTTTGAAACTTGACGTTAAAGTGTGGGGGCCTTCAGTCATAATGCTTTTCGAGGCACTGGGTAATGTGTTCGTGAATTCTGTTTGGGAGGAGTTGTTGCATGCAAGAAAAACGTTTCAGGCTGATGAAATACCAATGCGGTAAGATTTGAAATTTGAGCATGATTAACTGGTTTTGTCATAGTTCATAGTTGAGAATTCCAATTTTTTTACTGTAGGTTTTTTGAGTCTGAAAAACACAAAGAGTTCTTCGGAAAACCCAGTTATGCTGATCATATTTCAGTAAAGGAGAAATTCATTCATGCAAAGGTACTTCTCCGAGTAGTTAAGCTGCTTCGTTTGTCATCTGTTCAATCTCTTCAAAGGCTGCTCCCCTAGCAACTTTCATTCTCAATTAAAGTTGACATCATCAGTTCATTACTCCAGTTCTTTTAATTGGTTAGCCCCTAAATGTGTCCAGGTCTACGGACATTGCACATTAGGCCTAAGAGTTGACCTTATAGTTAATCTAGTTGCCATCCTTTGGTATTATCTCCCAGTTAAAGCTCATAAAATAGCTCATGAAGGCCTTCCGCTCTATGGAAGCCGCACCAGATAGGTGGTATAGGACATTGCACATTCTGCTACGAAAGATGGATATCAAACATTTTCTCTCTGATATGTTCTCCTAATTTCATATATTTTTTCAAGAACTTTCTGGCACTCTTCATAAAGAAACCAGATGTTTATCAACTATTTCAGTATGTAATAGTTTTGGTATAATTGCAAGCACAAAACATAACTTACGTGATACCACAAAAGTTACAAAAATTACGCCTGCAGTTCATGTTAGAAGCATGACTTGATCCTGAAGACTAAGAACCATCCTAGCAAAAAAATATGATGTAACTCTGTTATTTTAGGTTAAATTTGGGACTCTTCCTTAATTACATAATTTTGGCATTTGTCATCATTTTATTTTGGGAAAATCAAAGGATCTTATTTATTTAAATATTTGATGATCATTCATGTTATGACTATGAAATTGATGAAGTATGTTATGTACAACTATTAACATCTTTTACTGGTATACAGTAGGCAGTTTACAAATAGTATATAAAGTTGAAAGATTTGTTCGAATGAGGTTATATCTCTCTTGTGTTTCAAAATGTTCATTTTTTCTGTTGTTCAACTCTGTTTCGTACCCAACACTGGCATCTGTGTCTGCCTTATACAGGCATTATGCATATGTGAGTAATCTCGTGCAGTTTAGATGTGTTGCTCTTCTCAAGCTCTCAGCACAGTCTATAGAAGCCTTCTATGCAATTGTGTGTAAATGAATATATGTTATTAATGGTGCTCCCCCATGTGCAACTAGTCTGCACGTGGTAACTGAAAGAACTATTTCTAGATAATTCAAATCTCTATAGCTATTCTGGTTAAATGTGAATTAATACATGTTTGCTATGTCTGTTTCTGGTTTCAGTACGCAGAAAAACGTTTCATTCACAAGGTGAAGGACACTACACACCTTCTTTCGGTTGCAGAACAGTTGTGGGAAGGTGTCCGTGCAAATGACAAGAAAGCTGTATATCGTCTCATTGTTGTCTACCAAGCTGATGTTAATGCAGTCCATGGAGAAGAAGCATCACCTGGTACGTCTCAAAATCTAGTGACTTGTTCGGATCTGAACAAAACCTGATTATAACATCTTTTTAGGCAGTGATAGTTCGAGCTCATTTAACCCACGAAGTGAAAGTGAAGACCATTGCATTGATGAATTTCTTGATGGCTGTTCCTTACTTCACCTAGCTTGCCAAACTGCTGATATTGGCATGGTGGAGCTGCTTCTGCAGCATGGTGCCAACATAAATGCTTGTGATTCACGAGGTCAGACCCCACTGCATCACAGTGTTATGAGAGGAAGAGCTGCAACTTCCAAACTGTTACTTGCAAGGTAATTCTTTATTTTTAAGCTCACTGTTTAACCTTATAAGTTAAGATAAAAAGGGTACTTTGTGGGTTAACCATCATGCTGATGCAAGCACACATGCTTACACTTGTCTCTTTACCTCGCAAACACACTTACGCTTGTCTCACTTACCAAAATTCTTCCTCTCACAATCTAGAAGTTTATGCTTGTCTTTATATCTTCAACAGTTTTAAAAGATCCGTTGATCTCTAACTCTATAAATGGGACTCTTGTTATTTTGTTTGAAATAAAGCTTGATGAATACTTTATATTATTAATAATCTCTCTTATTCTTTCTTTAATTCTACGTCTCTTTCTTTGTCTCTCTTCTGCACTTCCTTCTCCCTCTCTCATTTCTTCCCCTTCCCGCACATCTTTTTGGAACTTTTATACTTGCACTTCCAACTTGTTGGTCGGTGATACTTGGCTCAATTTTGAGGGGGATTTAGATGTTTTTGGATCAATAATGAACTTAGCTCTGATTATGTTTGAACCATCATACTAATGATTAAGATCGTCTTGTCCTGTGTAACCAACTGCAGTTGTATCCTTTCTATATCTTAATCAACCGTGTTTGACCAGTAGGATTTCTTTTGAACAGAGGGGCCAACCCACGCATCGCTGATCTTGAAGGCAAGACACCAGCTCACCTATTCTCAGAATTAGGCCTCAATGATGTGGAGATTCTTGCCCTCCTGAAAGTTGCAAACAGATAGCAGCAGCAGAAAGATCACTCGCAGGTAGAGTTTCCATGTCCCACAGAGTGATGCTTTATCTTCAAAGCAACGAAGGTTTAAGCTATCTCGGAAAACAGCTTGCTATGAAGTCCAGGTCTTCCATCTCTTTGGGTTCAAAATGGAGCCAAGATGGATATAATACAAAGTGCCAAGCTACAAAGGATGTTCAGTTTGCTGCTTCAAGATGCATAATATATAATTCCTTGCACAGCTTACAGAATTAGACAGTAGATTAGTTGTATATAGTTTGTTACTGTGCAAAGTGATGAGGCTTTTTTTCCCAACAACATATATATAAAGTTAACTAATGTTGATCAATTATTAATATTTGTTCCAGTTTATGTTGCTCGGACTCTTCAAAAATATCAGCGGGTGCATGTATTTTTGGAGAATCCGACGTGGGTGTAGCATCGAAAGTGAAGAGTTTGGCGCAACTTTGGTTCCAGTTTCTAGTTTAGATTTCCTATAATGATTTCTTGTCTTCATGATATTGAACTGATCTCTGTATATTGGGTGGACGTGCCCCAACAAATCAATATGGTCCTTAATGTACGTTTATTTTGGTCGTTAAAATATTTCACTTGATTGAATGATCCTTAATGTATAACAAATGTGTTTATGTTGATCCTTAATATATTTCTCTTGATTGAAATGGTCTTTAATGAATAACATAAGATGTTCATTTTGGTCGTTTACTTTGAACCTAACTTTCTTTTTTTTTAAGTGTTAAATTTAACTGTGGACTCGCTTGGCCAATAAAATCTAGCGTTATTGTTTTCTTCTTGTTAGCTCCGAAGACATACTACATGATATCTAATACTATTGTCTCTATTTTCTCTTATGGAATTTACTATTTTCTCTTGCTTAAAATAGAAATGGATATTAAGTCAGTGGAGGAGAGCAAACAAAAACTACTAAATTTTGTCGGAGAAAGTACAGAAAATGGTGTTAGATTTTATAGAGTTCTTTCTTTGGAACTAACAAAGAAGATAACAATAGTGAAGTTTATTATAGATGTAGGATTTGCAATTAAATTTGGGTAAATTTCATGTATATACAAAAAATTAATTAATTTACAATAAATATAACTCATGTTTTATATACAAAAAAAAAAATAGCTCCAAATCAGCAACACTACACATAACTATACCGTATAGTTTGTCAAAAGATATAGAAAGTACACACAACTATATAATGTACATTATTTATACGTGAGTTATATACTAATTATTCATTATAATACACAAATATACACTAATTATACATATTTATACAACAAATACTATTTTTTTATAATTATTTTAAGTGAAGCGTCCTCAATGTAATTTATCCCATTAAATTGAAATCTTTTTCTTTTTCTTAAAAAAAAATCAGAGGTATAGGGTAAAGGACCAGTTAGGAATAGAGTTAAAGGACCATTTTAGTCATTTTCCCCAACAAGTGTCTATCAAAATGTTATGCTTTTTATTTTCTATGTGCAATTAATCTTTATAACATCTTGTGATGCTAATACTGATTATCTAGCCCTTGATAATTTCTGAATTTCCTATAACATTTCTAAGAGTAAGAGGAAAATTACATTGAGGGCCGCTTCAATTTAGTAGTTTAGTATGTTTGTGATAACTTTTAAAATTGAACTTTATTAATTAATCGTTCATCAATCTCGGATGGAGCCAAAGATTCACTAATTTTTAGTTTTGGGTATGATGAAATAAAGCAAAATGACTTTTTAAACTGTCTGCGCTTCTTTCAATTGTGAAGTAGCAGTTAGTCAATGCAACTTTTGACGCTCATCATGGGTCATCTGAAAACAATCGCACTATGTTTTTAAATATAGGGATCAGACTGCGTACATCTGATCCCCCTTATCCCGCAATGGACGAGAGCCTTTTAGGCATTGGGATAATGTTGTTGTTGTTGTTTAACTTT
The DNA here is from genome assembly GCA_011800125.2 of Solanum clarkiae. Classification (NCBI taxonomy): domain Eukaryota; kingdom Viridiplantae; phylum Streptophyta; class Magnoliopsida; order Solanales; family Solanaceae; genus Solanum; species Solanum clarkiae. Next base: position 28,709,769 of record JAABOM020000075.1, read on the forward strand.
ATTAATTGATACATGATATATATACACACACATTATCTCATTGTCAATGAATATTCTTTGTGAGGAGTTAATTTGACTATTTTGTTGTGCAAAATTTTCTTATTCTTATTTATGATTCATTGAATTTGTTTTTCATTTATATCATTCTTTGACTTGATTCAATTAATTTTATTTGTCATTAATTAATTTATCAAATATTTGTCATTTTTAAATTTGAGTACAAATTGATACTAAGCTTATGCTATAAAACTCCAAACAAATTCAGGAACAATACTTTAGTGTCACGAAAAATGGCATCCGACAGATCTGAAACGACCGGAGATTCCAATGGCGGTCGGCGGAAAGTAGCTCTGATCACCGGCATTACCGGCCAAGACGGGTCGTATCTGACTGAATTCTTGCTGGATAAGGGCTATGAAGTTCATGGACTGATCCGTAGATCCTCCAATTTCAACACCCAACGCGTTAATCACATCTACATCGATCCTCACAATGTCCACAAGGCACGCATGAAACTCCATTATGCCGACCTTACAGACGCCTCTTCTCTCCGCCGTTGGATTGATACTATTCAACCCGATGAGGTTTACAACCTCGCTGCACAGTCTCATGTTGCCGTCTCCTTCGAGATCCCTGATTACACCGCCGATGTTGTCGCTACCGGTGCTCTCCGTCTTCTGGAGGCTGTACGTTCTCACATTTCTGCTACGGGAAGATCACACATCCGTTACTACCAAGCTGGTTCGTCTGAGATGTTCGGATCCACCCCGCCTCCCCAATCTGAATCTACACCCTTCCACCCTAGATCTCCTTACGCTGTATCCAAGTGTGCTGCGCATTGGTACACCGTTAATTACCGTGAAGCGTACGGGATCTTCGCCTGTAATGGGATCCTGTTCAATCATGAATCCCCTAGGCGAGGCGAGAACTTCGTCACTAGGAAGATCACTCGGGCTGTGGGTAGGATCAAGATCGGGCTACAGAGCAAGCTGTTCTTGGGGAATCTGCAGGCATCCAGGGATTGGGGTTTTGCAGGGGACTATGTAGAAGCAATGTGGATGATGCTACAGCAAGAGAAGCCGGATGACTATGTTGTAGCAACAGAGGAGTCCCACACGGTAGAGGAGTTCTTGGAAGTGGCATTTGGTTTCGTAGGATTGAATTGGGCGGATCATGTTGTGATTGATAAGAGATACTTTAGGCCTGCAGAAGTGGATAATCTTAAGGGAGATTCAAGTAAGGCAAGGAAAGTTTTGGGATGGAAACCTAAAGTTGGATTCAAACAACTTGTGAAGATGATGGTGGACGAGGATGTCGAGTTGGCTAAAAGGGAGAAGGTTCTTGTTGATGCTGGTTACATGGATGCTCAACAACAGCCTTGAACACATTAATAAGCTCTCTGTAATTCCATTTACATTTGCTATTTACTTTGCTCTAGTTGGAATTGTATTGAAGAGCCACATCATGCTATTTTGTATTGCCATTGTTTTTCATGACTTCAATTAATACAAACATATATGAGTCATCTTATTGGATCAAAGTCAATTGTTAAGTTTTGAGAAATCATATTCAAATTAATGTCTACTAGTTATTTGAGTTCTGCTGCTTCAATGTTGGACATGGAATGGTATCTATATAAAATGTCAAACTCAGATATGCCAAACTATAGGTTAACAAAGTAAAAAGAATCACACAATGACATATATATTACTATTGGTAGGGTATGAACTAGATAGCCTAGCCTCTCTAGCTGAGGTAGAGGTAAGGTTTGTGTACGCTCTACACTTTCAAGATCTCACTTTGTAGGATTATACTGGGTATGTTGTTGTTTTCCTAGTTTAATGTAAGCTTACTATGTCTCATTTTTGTTGCAGTATGCAGAAAAATGTTTCATTCACAAGGTGGAGGACACTGCACACCTGCTTTCAGTTGCAGAACAGTTGTGGAAAGCTGTATATCGTCTTCTTGTTGTCTTCAAAGCCGATGCTAATGCAGTCCATGGTGAAGGCAAAACCTGTCACCTTGTCTCAGAATTAGCCCCTCCAATGATGTGGAGATTATTGGCCTCCTGAAAGTTGCAAGCAGATAACAGTCGCTCACAGCTTGACGTATTCCACATCCTAATCAAGTTATCTGGGAAAACAGGTTGCTCAGTCCAGGTTATTTATTCTGCCAAAGGAGATTTTAATATGTGCCGGCCTCATGGAATGAAAGCATGTAAATATCTCCTTAGGTTGGCAAACTCGAGCCAAGAAATGATATAAACACAGTGGGACAAGCTACAATGGATAGTTTGTTTGCTGTGTCACGCGTCTTTCCTCAAAAGAAGTTTCATTTCAGCTTCAGTCAATAAGAGTTGGTAGAGTTCACACTGCAAGCTGCATAAATCCATGTCATTTGTTATATTTCCTTTAGCCCGTAGTTCCTTCTCTCTTGTTCTTTGCACATTAAGCAGTAGAATTTGGTGTACAGTGTACATGAATAAATATACACATGGCAGCAAAATTATTGCAACAATTGTTTGTTATGAGTTTCTAGCATCTTGATAAACTTCATTTAGTAAGTATAATAGAGGCCTGTATGTAATGAAAGATGCAGCTGGGCCAGAGGACTCAACTTGGGCAAATGTTCATCATAATCTTTTTTCTTCTTTTGTCTGGTGACAATGTGAAGCCTATACACAAAGAATTAAAGCCTTACAAATTGTATAATCATTAGATAGTGGGAAAGATCTACAGCTAACAAGAGACATCCATTCCTAGGTTCAACACTGGAAGGTAACTCCAGAAGTGCATCAGAGGGGTTGAAAACTACATGAAAACTTAACCACTCCTCGGCATCCTTCTCCAAGAACCTACATAAAGACGTAAAGGGAATTGTGAGGCAAGTATTGTTTCTGATATAAAAGCTTTGACATTAGTATTCAGTATGTCTATTACTTACAGTTACTCAAATGTGCATATTAAGGCTTCCTTTGCCTTGCTTTCCCTCGATAAACCAAGGAGAAAGCACCGTGATAGGAATGACAGACCATAGAACTGAAGGACAATGTAGCAAGTTCCTTTGCATTCTTCTAATATAGCAAGTTCCAAGGAAAGAACCTCACTTATCCTCACATGTAAGCTGCAGTGATACAAACATTTGCTCCGTTAAATGGAAACAGCTTAAATCAGATAACATGAGAATAAATAAGACCAAACAAATGAATGAACCTTCTTGGAGTTCCACGAGTTGCAGACATTCAATCAGGCAACTGAATCATGCCATAACTTCATCATTTGTTAGTTCACTGTTCACCTGATTGTCTACACATTAACAGAAATAATAGTCTCGCTACTCTAACCATGAAAATCTGGTTGCACGGTATGAGCAATAATAGAATCCTATTTTCCCCTTTCCGCCCATCGTATGAGATTCCTGATAACCCGCTTCCTTCGCTTTCCTTCGTAGACAAGGCTCGTGTAGTACTTAACTTACAAGCTCGTGTAGTACTCGCCTCTCTCTAACTAAGGATTCAATTTCAGTAGTAAAGTTGGAAACAGAAGTTCAACAACAACATACCCAGTGTGGTCCCACAAGTGGAGTTTGGGTTTGCCATCAAGCATCCATTGTCCGAAACCGCAGAAGAACAGATTAATCCAACATACATCATCCTTGTTGAGCTAGGGTTGAAGCAAACAAGTAACTTATGAAGTTAATTGCTTTAGATTGTTGCTAATATTTTCAGCATGGCCATCCATCTGACAATGTCTAATTAATTCATTCGAAGTCATGGAATTAGAGATCCAGGAAAACTTTACCATGGTTTCCAGAGCCATAGGTAATATTTCAGAATGTCCTGCTTGATTTAATCCATGGGCTAAAGTACTGCACATAGCAAGACTAGGTACAAAACCTTGCTCTCCTATTTCATTAAGTGATGCCAACAATGCAGAAATTTCTCCCTTCTCACACCAAGACCCAACTAATGTTTCACTTACATGTCCTTTCAAAAGACCTTTATCCAAAAGTTCATTCCAAAGACTGAAAGCTTTATGTAAGTTCCCTTCTCGGTAAAGTGCATCAACCATCGAGCTGTAGACTACTTCATCAGGCTGAATCCCCCTTGCCACCATCTCTTCAAATAGTGAGAACACCTTCAATTTTTCTCCGATTCTGTGATAACCTTGTATGAGTGAAGTGTAAGTCACAATGGTTGGTACAAGTTTCTTCTCTTGCATTTTATGGAAAAGCTCTTCTGCTTCTTTCATCATACTGTTCTTGCAACAGTAGTCAATTAAAATGGTGTAAGTTACATGATCTGGCTGGATGTGCATATCAGACATACCCTTCACCAACTCCAGTGCTTCACTCAATCTTCCTGACTTGCAAAACCCATCAATCAATGTGTTGAGAGTAAGAGTAGATGCAATTCCCTTCTCTACTATTCCGTGGAATAATGACAATGCCTTCTCTATCTCTTCGGCCTTGCAGCATCCATGAAGAAGAGCATTGTATACAAAGGCATCTGGTTGAATGCCCCGTAAAGGCATTTCATCTGATAGGCGAAATGCCTCATCCAGATCACCAGCTTTGCAGTAACCATCAATGATTGTAGTATAAGTCACGCCATTTGGTGCCAAACCCTTTCCAGAGATACCATCAAACACTTCCCTAGCTCTCGATAGGTCACCTGACTTACAAAGACCACCTATTAAGCTATTATAAGTGACGATGTTTGGTCTAACACCTTTCTGACTCATTTCATCAAGAAGTAGAAAAGCCTTTTCCAAATTACCCTGCTTGCAGAAACCAGAAATTAGTGAGGTGTAAGTGAACACATCAGGAACTAGACCTTTATTATAAACTTCAGATAAAACATCCACGGCATCTGACACTTTGCCATTCTTTGAGAGGGCATTGATAAGAATACCATAAAGCTGAACATTTGGCAGTCGTCCTATTTCAAGCATGCGATTCAATACTGAAAATGCTTGTGGTATATTCCCATATTTGCAATGGCCATCAATGATATGTGCAAAGGTGACATAATTAGGCGCTACACCACGATCAAGCATCTCCCAGAAATACTGTTCTGCAACTTGCATATTCCCTTCCTCTCTATAATAAGAAATAAAAGGGCCAAAAGTATAGGAATTCGGTCTCAGTCTTCGCTTCTCTATTTCAACGAGACAAGTTTTTGCTTCATCTATCCTTCCCACCTTGCAGAGCCCACTAATAATTGAATTATAACAGAAGATATCAGGTAATATACCTTCCTGCCACATATTCTGCACAATATGTTTTGCTTCTTCAAATTTACCATTCTCTACATAACCTTTTATGATGGGGGTGTAGATGATAGCATTTCGTCTCACACCAGCTGCAATCATCCTCTCCAAAAGAAGAATCGCTTGACAGAGATCTCCAGCGTTGCAGAAAGCATTAATCAGCACACCATAAGTGTGGGCTGAAGGCACCAAGTTCCTGTCAGTCATCTCAACCAAAAGTTCTGAAGCCTTATTTGTATTATTCTTGCGACCATAGCCCTCAATTAAATAATTGTATGTTTGCACATCAGGGAAAATGCCCATTTCAATCATGTCAGCCTTGATAGCTACTGCTCTATCCATCTGGCCGACTTTGCAGAGCCCGTTTATGATAGAATTGTAGGTCATCAGATTCAAACTCTTTCCACGTTCAACCATTTCATCCTTTATTCTAAATGCCTCGTCCAACTCGCCCTCCTTCATGAACCCGTCGATTAATGCAGTATATGCAAAATGATCCGGGTTCAGACCTACTTCATACATTTCAACCAAAATCCGTTTTGCCTCCTTGGACCTCTTTTTCTTACAGAAGCCATCAATGAGTGTGCTGTAGGTATAGATATCCGGAACCAATCCCTTTTCTTCCATCGACTTCTTTAGCTTCAATGCTTCATCAACTGTACCTGCCCCACACAAGCCTCTGATGACAACATTGTATGTAACCAAATTTGGATTACACCCCTTCTCTCCCATGTCATGAAGTATTCTTTTAGCGTCCTTAACATTACCAACCTTGCAATAAGCATTGATCACGTTGGTGTACGTGTAAACGTCAAGACTCATCTTGCTCTCCAGCATTCCCTCATATACCTTCCAAAACAGTTCCATTTTATTACCGTTTAGTAATGCATTCAACAATGTATTACAACACAACAAGCTGGGTAAAAAGCCTTTATTTTTAATACCCAAGAACATAGAGACAGCCTCATTTAGCATACCCTTTTTCCTGTAAACATCAATTGGCAACTCAAACACCACAGTTTTTGAGCTAAACTTATCACATTCCTTAAAACATTTAACCAACGAGCTAACAATATCCATTACTGGAAATCGTCTCTGAATCATTTCATCAAACACATGGTTGGCAGCTGCAAAATTGTTCGAATTACACAAAGCCAAAGCAAGAATGGAGAAAGAATCAATGTGTGTCGCACCCACTTTCCGATTCGACCAGGCAAAGAAGTCAAGCAGGCGTTTGGGGTTGACAAGCAATTTGTTCCAATCAAGAACGGACTGAACCACATCTGGGTTTAGCTTTTTAGGTATTTCTGATGACTCCAATAGCAATTCCCAGTTCTTATATTTCAGAATCGTCGAGATTTCTTCAACTGTTGATTTACTTCCTTCCGGAATGGTGTGGGTATAGCGCCTTGATTTCTTGATTATATGTCTTCGACAACTCCAATTGTAGATATTCAACACTTTCTTTGACAGTACGAGATTCATGATTTCTTAATTAACTTTTCTGATAGATTAACATAAGCAGTTGAAATGCTTCAAAGATCTGAATCAAGCGCCGATAAAAAGAGGATTTTTGCAGAGAGTGATCAGTGGACGCTTTCTATGTTGGGACTGGCGAAAGTGGAAAAGATGAACTTTAACCCCTCGAAGTTTTCAATTTGGACAAACCAATCCAAGAGGAATTGTTTTGTGCATAGAAGTCCCTATATTACAAATTTTTGAATAACCTATGGTCCGAGTCGATTTGTGTATATCTTATTCACTCTAGATCTCATTTGCAAAATTATATTAGGTATGTTGCTCTTTATAAGTGCATTAAATAGCCATGGTATGATAATTTCGTAGGTTGTTCCTTTTTAGAATAATTATTAAATAAATGACTTTTTAATTTCTCCTGCTATCTATAAACTTTTTAATCATGATCTAAAGATCTCTTTTAAATAAATTGAAAAGCATAAAGAGCAACTTTAGAATATAATATAAAATTTTATCTAATTTTTTATCTGACTCAAGTGATGTTTTTGTATAACTTATAAGATTAAGAGAAAATTTTTAATAGTAGTTTCAGTTTTTTAAAAAAAAATTATGTGAGTGAGTACTTTTTAAAACATAATTACTGATTTTTATGATACTTTTTATTTATTACAATATTATGATAAATCTGTATTTGTATTAAAAGTGAATTAACGTGCTGTAGAAATATGTTATAAGTGTTTAAAAATATTTTGTGCTTTTTGGTAAGAAATGACATATAAGTATTAAAATATGTGATACAAAAACCTGTATTATAAATAATAATTATTTTAAATATGTGATACAAAAACCTGTATTATAAATAATAAATATTTTGTTAATATGATATATAAGTTTTCCAAATAAATATTTGCATAAATCACATAAGAGGCCTATAACTCAGGACACATTGGGCCTAATGAACAGACTTGGACTGCTTGAGATTGTCAACATGGGCTCTTGAAGTAATGGGCCTATAAATTAAAATGGATTATTAGAACTTCAAACAGGTCATAAGACCTATTGTTTTGAAGTCATTGGTTGGGCAGCTAATCCACTCATGGTAGATACGATAATTAGAAGTGTTAAATGGGTGGATTAGATTGAATTTGAACGGATTAAAATGAAAAAAATCAATAACTGGGCAAGTAAAAGTTACTTATGTTGAAATTAGTGGACTGAAATGAGTTAACCAGTGGATCATAATCAAACTTGCTCAACTCTTATCAAATTTGGATCTCTTTGTGTCTGTTGTTATAAATAAACTGGATGAAGGATGAATGAAACTGAGTGGAGGTTTGAACCGACTGATATTTATTTAATTACCAAGAAAAAGAAATCTTTGACATGATTATGTAAAACATATAAAAAAGAAAAAACTAGTCTTGAGAAGTATTTTACTAAGTTTCTCATGGATTAATTTAGATTACATATCAAATTCAATTTTATATGATTTGAATGGAGTGACTCAACATGAGCTAAATGAATCAATAGACGAATCATTAACCCACTCAAATTTGGACGAATTAAACGAATCATGTTTTTATGGATTGATTTTGTCCGACGTAATAGTGAAGGTACATTCTTGAACTTACATGCTTGTGAATCATGGCCTCGTGTTTTGCAAAATGTGTTAAATGTGAGGGCATCCTATTTCTAAAACTCCAAGGGACCAAATTAAAGGACTATTTTGTAAGTATATGTACTTTAAGAAATAGTGAGCAAAGTTGTTTGTGGGATGAAATTCAATGAATATACATCTGGGGAAAATGTAGTACAAGATGATAATTTAATTGATTATTCTGAAGAAAGAGCCTATTACAACAACAACATTACTCCAATACCTCAAAAGCTCCCGCCCATTGCGGGGTAAGAGGGGGTCGGATGTACGCAGCCTGACCTCTATGTTTAAAAACATAGCGCGACTGTTTCCGGATGACCCATGATGAG
>JAABOM020000075.1:28738905-28755214 GCA_011800125.2 Solanum clarkiae
TTTTTTCCGGGCAAAGATTTCACTATTTTGTACTTTGCCTATTTCGAAATAAATGTTTAAGAAATAATAAATACAAAATATTATTTATTAAATTATTTTTATTTAATATATATTTTTTGAGAATTGAGCACTATTCAAAATAAAATAATTACTTTATATAAAAGTGTAAGTATTTTTTTGTCTTAAACTTATAAAATGCTACTTTTATTTAGGATAAATTTTATTTTTATTTTCTTGCTATATGACATTTAGGTGCCGTTTTGCCCTAAAATTTTTGAAAAGTTTGAAAAATATATTAGAAAAATTTCAAAGTTCTCAAATACTAGAAAAAATTACTATTGAAAAACTTGAGATAATATTTTGAAGGTTTAAAATATTTTAAAGCTATCGTTTTTATATTTTATAAAGAACATCAATCATTTATTTATTTCAACTAATATTTATCTATCTTCTCCGATAAAATTTGAATTATAATTTGAGTGATAAAATTGAGAAAAAAGAGCAATTTGTTTTCAATAAATTATAATTCAAGTTGAATCAGAGACGAGTTTTAGTGTGTGATTAGTATACTAATCTTGCCCATTTATTATTTTTTGTTATTATTGATTATTTCATTTATGTTATAAAATTATTTTTTAGCAGACATATTCATTACAAAATGATAATACATATTTATGAATATTTTAAATAATTTTTAGAACTTACGGCTTTTAGATCACACTATAGCAGAACCTGCTCTCCTTCCCCACATAATCTTTACAACGTCAAAACATTTTAGTCTCAATTTATATGCTATATTATTATTATTAAATCATTAAAAATAAAATCTGAGACATCATACGAATTTATGAGGTCATATATTACTTCATCAATAATTAAACTTAAATTGACTTGTTTTTATATATAAAAAAATTAACTTTTTTTGGTTAAATTAATTTAATTATACCTCCGTTTTCAATTTCTCCTAATCACTACGTATACGTCTTCCCTTCTTTTTCTTAAATACAATTAATACCATATTAAACGAATAAGTAATTCGTTATTATGAGATGTACAAGTACAATGCATTATCTTAATGACCACAACCGTTTCGGCAATAAACTTAACCATAATAAAGAGTTAAGTTATGTTACGAAATGTTTAATTAATATGGACAAGGTGAAGAAGGATATCGAAAAAAAAAAGTTAAAGGAAAGCCAAAAACACAAATATGTAATACATAAGGAAAAGTCAACATATCGTATTTAAGCACACAAAAAGAAAATTTTATCTTATTTGAATAATGTAATTCTCGAACTAGTATAAATGACAGTATCATAGAATAAGTTCGATATAATTAATCTCGTTCATAATCATAAAGTCGTGAAGTTTGAGAGCTTAACAACATGAAATAAGAGTAAATGATTCTCCTCCCCTATCAAACTTCAGATATAATACTTAACGTTATTCTTGGTGAGTCACGATCGACTTGTTTTTGCTATCACGCGTCATGCATGTTTATTTGCATGTGTCAATGTCTTGTTTTTGCCTCATACAATGTTATTAACTTTTCAAAAAAATAAAAAATTAATTACTATAATGAAGAGTTACCTTTATTGTTTAGTGATTTTAATCCATATAATAATAATTAATGTTAATTGTTACCCTATGTAGCTTTTTATCTTATTCTATTACAATTACTGCCGAGGCAAACTTTGGAAAATTCAGTAATCATTTTTTCTTTCAAAAATTGGGGCAGAGAAAGGAAAAATGGGAAAGAAATTATAATGTGAAGAATCGAACTCTCACCAACAAAGTGAAAATTCAGATAGCCAACCAATAGAACTATTAAAATTTTCCGAAAATTTAGTAATCTAGACTAAAATCCAACAATTATTTAAGAAAAATTTCTTAACTTAATTATTTATCTAAAAAAATAATAATCAAAATCTAGTAAAATATATTTTATTAGATAATATATTTCATGAACTTAAGATTCTAGATTTATATGCCAATAAAGCGTGTTGTTTGTTTGTGACACATCATTCAATTCTTCCCAATTGAGTATAGGTAGAATAATTTTAGAAAATTATTCTTAATTACAAATTTTAAAAATTTTTTAATTTTACAATATGATATTAAAATTTTAAATTTTAATCGAGAACCAATCCAATTCATTTACTAAATGAAAAGTAACCACGGTTAATGTGCACCACCTTTATTGCCAATTAAATGGTGCGTAGTTAACCCCCCATCCTACTTTGCCCGTTTATAGCACGACAAGGCAGCTTCCCCATTAAAACAGCACATTTTTTAAAACCAACACCAAACATCTATTATATTTATTAGGCATAATAAATAAATAAATAAATATTTTTAATTTAATTTCAATTAATATTTATATTTTCAACTAACTTTAAATGTATATAAATAAATATTTAAACTCTGTTGGATGTTTTATTACATAATATAAATTGTCAATTATTTACTGCATGTGACATTACATAAAATGCGTGAATTTTACATGTCCGGCGTCACGAATGATGCACATATTTATTGTTCAATTTTATACAAGTTTAAGTATTTACTTATGAATTAGTAAGATGAAAAAATATATATACAATTGAAGACAAATTAAATAACACGTTTATATAATATGTCTATTTAATAATATCTTTTTACTTCAAACTATATATATGTGACACTTTCTTTTAGTCCGTAATAACAAATATTTTTATTTCTCTATAATTATAAATAATTCAATTTTAAATTCTCTTTTGTTTTAAACTGATTTTTAGTCGCATAATGTCTAAAGTTTATTTAAAATCATGTTTTTTAAATAATAATATATTTAATATTTATTTTATAAATTAAACATGAAAAAAATAAAGTTCATGCTACTAATTCAATTCTCAAATTTCACATTTTTATAAAGAGGGTGATGTATTCGATAAGAAGAAAACTTGTCATGTCTTGCCTGAGCACCTTTATATTTCCTCATGTCTCCCCAATATTATGCCTCCATACCTCCTTCAATTGGTGTGTTTATATACGTTCTTTTGACATGCCTGATCATCTCATCCTTTTCTCGTGCATCTTGTCTGTCACGAAGGTTATTACTATTTTGAACTAAATTTATTTATTTTGATCACATCTCATCCTTTTCTCGTGCATCTTGTCTGTCACGAAAGTTATCACCATTTTGAACTGAATTTATTTATTTTGATCACATCTCATGCATCTTGTCTGTTATGAAAGTTATTACCACTTTGAACTGAATTTATTTATTTTGATCACATCTCATAATAAATCCTACATTATCATTATTAACATTACAATTCTGTAATTTTATCAAATGAATTTAAAAAATTCTGATTGGCCAACTCCTTGCCCTTATACAACAAAATCAATATAGCCCATACTTCATTAAATTTCTTTTATATTTAACAACACCTTTTTAGATAGGAAGGAGTGGAGGTCACGAATTAGGATAGATGGTCAGACGGCTATAGGTATAGGATGAGTGTCTGACCTTGTGATACAGTAGATCAGTAGGATCAGTCGTGTCTTTATATCTTGTGTTGTTATTGTCCGTCTTACATTTGTTACTTTTATTATATTCATATAATATCATGTGCTTTCCACTTCAGTCATTTTTATATTATCTCATATCTAGTATCTCTTACTTATGGGGTTTGATATTTTTGAGATGAGAGTATCCCGGAAACAACCTCTCTATCTCCATGAGGTAGTGATAAAATCTGCATATATTTTACCCTCTTCAAATCCCACTGAGTATGTTATTGTTATTTTCTTAGCATACAAAACACCATACGTTAGCCTCTATTTTAATCACTCTCAATACAATGTATGACATACTTTCTCATCTTCTATTTATTTGGATAATAGTAAGTCCCATAGAACTTGAATTTCATCCCCTCATTCCAAACATAATTTCGTTCAAGCTTCGACGAATCACAATACTGAACTTGCACTATTATATTTTATCTTAAATCCTATTTTCAAATTTTCATATTCAATATTTTAATTAAAATTAATATCATATAAATATATTATACAATTGAAAAATGCCACGTAAATATTCATCAACATGGTAAGTAGGCGTAATATTGTAATTAATGGCGTCAGTCTGAAACCCAATAAGAAAATGACAGCATCAAACGTCTAACCGTACACGGCGTTAATGAATTGTCCCCCTGGACAGTGTATTGGCGACCGGCTATACCCGGTTGAAAAGACATAAACAAACGGGCTGTAGTAAGTTGCCCAACTGGGGTTCAAATTTAACCGCGGGTCGAAATGATTGCTGCAACCGTTTTGACCCCTTTGGTTATCGAAAGGCTCTCCCTCTTTCCCTCAATGCTTTTGTGTCTTTTCTCTTTCTCTCTCATCACTACATGAACAAGCTCCATCCTCTATCCATTGAAGATTAGCTACATACACACGCATATTTAGAGAGAGAAACTAGAGCGAGAAAGTTGTTCAGCTTGAATTTTCAGTGTTGATTGCTGTTTTTAGGGTCTGTTTTGTTAACACTTTTGCATGTTTTTGAGCTGAGGAAGAGTTTTGAGCTTTTTTCTCTGGTGAATTTCGGAGAAGGAAGTTTCTGTTTCTGTTTGTTTATAATTGATTAGTGTGGAGATGAGAGATCTGTGTTGAAAATTAGTGTACGGAAATGGCTGCTTCAGAGGTATCGATTAAAGGTTACAGCGAGCCAAGTGATGGCTCTAGAACGGTTTCAGAGACTGTAAGGAGTACTTCCGGTGTCGGAAAAGGTAATTTGACCGGTTTTTGTACTGATTTTTCCGGTAACTCGGAGTTTTTCGGGTGAGTTTTCTTATTTGTTTTTGTTTTTTCATAGTTGATGCTGATACGGCCTTATACACGGAGCTTTGGCGTTCATGTGCCGGTCCACTTGTGACCGTACCTCGCGAGGGTGAGCTGGTGTACTATTTCCCTCAAGGTCATATCGAGCAGGTTTGTTTCTAAAAGTCCGTTTTCAGCCTTCGTCTTATATGAGTCCTTTTTACAATTTCACTTTGAAATACACTGTTGAACATGCATTATCGGGATACTCTGTTTTCTCGTAATGATGTGCTTGACAGCTCTTATTGGATCACGATCCTTTCCTTTTTTGGGAGAGAGAGGGTTGGTTTTGGGATAATTAAGTTCTTGCTGGAACTAATTTACAATAGAGCTTTTTGTAATCTAATGTGTTTGTATAATAGGTTGAAGCATCAACAAATCAAGTGGCTGACCAGCAGATGCCTCTGTATAATCTTCCTTCTAAGATCCTATGCCGTGTGGCGAATGTCCTGTTAAAGGTAATGGTTTTCTTAATGCTGTCGTGTTGATTTATTTAGAAGTGTTTTTTTAGCTTACGGTCCTTTTTCCATTCATGAACATTCTTATTGATACAGTTTGTGCTTAGATGGTGTTTTCTGTATTTATCTTTGACGACATTTTCAGGCTGAACCAGATACTGATGAGGTGTATGCACAAGTGACTTTGATGCCAGAGCCAAATGTAGGTTTACCTTTATGTTTATATTTAACTTTCTTTTTTCTTTCATTTTTCAGTTATTAGATCTCATGTTGAATAATGTTTGTCCAAATATCAGCTAATTTTCTAAATTACTGTTATAGCAAGATGAAAATGCAGTGAAGAAGGAACCTATGCGCCCTCCTCCACCACGATTTCATGTACACTCTTTTTGTAAGACGCTGACTGCCTCTGATACTAGTACTCATGGTGGTTTTTCCGTCTTGAGGCGGCATGCTGATGAATGCCTCCCCCCACTGGTTAGAAGAATATTTATTCATGTGTTCATGCTCCCTGTATTAGGGAAATAGAGTGGCTGATTAGTTTTATTTGTATTATTTACAGGACATGTCTCGGCAGCCTCCAACGCAGGAATTGGTTGCCAAAGATTTACATGGAAATGAATGGCGATTCAGGCATATATTCCGTGGTATGATGATGCAATGCAGAATCTTAATCACCTTATGTCTATAAAGTTTACCACCTGTCTCTGTGTTTCATTTTCATTTGTTACCTATATAATAAATCAACTAAGAATATGATAAAATAGTGTTCACAGCTCTAAGAAAAAATAGTGTTCAAAGTAAATATTGATTTTCCATTTTCTTCTTCCGGAATGTGTGCTTTGGAGGGGAGGGAAGCAGTCAGTTGAAAAATTTGTGCTTCTGTAAAAAATGAGTTTTAGTTTCTGAATTTACCTTTTCTTCAGGAGTTTTAGATTTTCAATTCACCTTTTCTTCATAGTTGGAATTGTCTTCGGAAGTGTTTACTGTTTACTGTATAATTGTATATGCAATTATTGGAGGGGTTGGTGTGTTTTTCCTGCTACGTGACTTCTGCGTTTGTTTCTCACCTAAGCATTTGAACTTCAGGCCAACCGAGGAGGCATCTTCTTCAGAGTGGTTGGAGTGTTTTCGTTAGTTCGAAGAGGCTTGTTGCTGGGGATGCATTCATATTTCTTAGGTTTGATTTGTGAAACCTTCTCTGTGTTTTATTTATTCCATTATCAGAGTCTGACTAGTGATGTTGTGCTACTTCAGAGGTGAGAATGGGGATCTTCGGGTTGGAGTTAGACGTGCCATGAGACAGCAGGGGAATGCTCCATCATCGGTGATATCCAGCCATAGCATGCATCTCGGTGTACTTGCCACGGCTTGGCATGCCATTCAGACAAAAACTATGTTTACTGTGTATTACAAACCAAGGTAGCTGGTCTGAAATGACTGAATGAAGCACTGACATAAAGGATGTAACTAGAGATCTTTGATTATAAGTCACACATTACATTTGTTCTTTTCTCTAGAGGTTTGAAACTTGGAATCAGTAGCTCGTGCTGTTTTATTGCTTGTTGTCTATACATTTGGCAACATTTTATGGCATTTCTCCAGCAGTTGGTATTAATCGTACATGTTGTTTCATTGGTGGTCCTCTCTATGCATTTGGGAATCATTTTATCTTAATCGGTTGCCCACTAGAATTATTGGCTGCTTCATATGTTTATGGTCTTAATATCAATAACTTGACATACTTTATATGCCCATTTATTTTTGATTGGTGTCTTTTATGGCCATTATTGGGGAATGTAGGGTGAGAAGTAGGTACTTGAAATATTGTTGGTTTAACATTGGCAGAAGGATTAACCTTCCTTACTGTTTATGTTACAGGACAAGCCCTGCTGAATTTATAATTCCATATGACCACTATATGGAATCTGTGAAAAATAATTACTCTATTGGAATGAGGTTTAAGATGAGGTTCGAAGGTGAAGAAGCACCAGAGCAGAGGTATGCTGCAGTTTACTTTATAGAAGTCGTCTTTTTGCTATTTAAATCGTGAGTTGCTGGTTGTAATCTTGATCTGTGTAATGGACTTCTGAATTAACAGGAAAAATGACGGCCATTTGGTGATTGGCTATTGTCCTTTAGACTGTTGATTTAAGTTTTCTGTAGCAGGGTATTTTCTTTTCAATTCTCTGATTTAATTAACTTACAATGTTATAGGTTTACTGGAACAATAGTTGGCATTGAAGATACTGATCCTCAAAGGTGGCTTGATTCTAAGTGGAGATGCCTGAAGGTAGTTTCGACTTTATTTTCCTGGTTTGTCTGTTTCTTTTACCTCATGTCATACTGAAAACCATTCATTAATGGTTTTTAAAGGTTCGGTGGGATGAAAATTCTAGCATTCCAAGACCAGACCGTGTTTCACCCTGGAAAATAGAACCAGCTCTTAGCCCTCCTGCACTTAATGCACCTCCAGTTGCAAGGACAAAAAGGCCTAGATCCAATATTTTGCCCTCATCTCCAGATTCATCTGTCCTTACTAGGGAAGGTGGATATCTCATCCTGATCTTTTCTACTCAGTATCTTGCACAGCTTATAGGACCTGTTTCAAGCTAAGTAATTTTCATGTAATTTCTGATGTTTTATTAAAGGTTCATCCAGAATAACAGCAGACCATTCCCAAGCCAGTGGGTTTTCGAGGGTCTTGCAAGGTCAAGAGTTAACGACCTTTAGAGGCGGTTTTGCAGAAAGTAATGAGACAGACTTGTCTGAGAAACCAATGTTATGGCAGCCATCAGTGAATGATGAAAAGAACGATAATCATTCTGCGTCAAAACGACACCATTCAGGTAAATGGCTGCCTTTAGGGAGGCCTGAGTCGACTCTCACAGATTTATTATCAGGTTTTGGAGTGCCAAATAATTCCTCCCTTGGGTTCTGTTTACCCTCTGCGGACCAAGCAGCATTTGGTGCTAGCTTGGTGAAGCAACAAACACAAGATCAGGAAAAGGATTTTAGCTTATTGGGAAAGCCATGGTCTCTATTGTCTTCCAGTCTGTCTCTTAATCTGATGGATTCAGGCTCAAAAGCTCCTGGTCTACGAGGTGAAACTCCCTATCAAATGCGAGGAGATGCTAGGTATAGTGCTTTTGGTGAGTTTTCAGTCCTCCCTGGTCATAGGGTTGCGAATCAGCAGGGAAGCTGGGTTCCTCAACCGGTTTCGCCTTACATGAAGCTCTCTCATTCGAGAGAAATGTTGCATAAACCCACTGTTGTAAAGCAGCCCGAGGCTGTGAAACCCAAAGAGGGTAACTGCAAACTATTTGGCATTCCACTTACAAGTAATGTTTGCACAGATCCTGTTATGATTCGGAAAAGTTTGTCGCATGATCCTGTAAGTGACAAGAATATTGGTATACACCCTCATCAATCCCCTGCCACTGATTCTGATCAAAGGTCTGAGCAATCAAAGGGATCAAAGGTAGATGATGGAATTGCAGCTAATGATCATGACAAGCAATTTCAGACCTTTCATCTTGCTGTTAGAGAAAGGGATGGGAAAGGTCATAGTAGTTCTACAAGGAGCTGCACAAAGGTTTGAATCTGGTCTTTTGTCACAACTTTGGCTGTTGGCTCTAATGAAATTTCTAATGATCTATTTTTGCGAAAAGGTTCATAAACAGGGTACAGCGCTTGGAAGGTCTGTTGATCTTGCGAAGTTCAACAATTATGACGAGTTGATTGCTGAACTGGATCGGCTTTTTGATTTTAATGGTGAACTCAAGGCTCGGAGTAAGAGTTGGCTGGTTGTATACACTGATGATGAGGGTGACATGATGCTTGTTGGCGATGACCCATGGCAGTGAGTACTTAATCTCATTGCATTTATACATCGAAGTGATTATTTTCTTTCATCTTGTGCTGCTTCCTTGTGTAGTATTTCTAGATCAGTGCTATGTTTTTTGTGTTTGTTACAATTTGCTTACCGGCTTAACCCTGGTTTAAAACAGGGAATTTTGTGGTATGGTTCGCAAGATTTTCATCTATACAAAAGAGGAGGTGCAGCGTATGAATCCGGGGACCCTCAATTCAAAGGGCGAAGACACTTCTTCTGTTGCAGAGGGCTCAGATGCTAAAGAAGAGAAGAATCAGCAACTTCCTTCTGAATCTTGTCAAGAAGAATATTAGGTTTTCCTCCAAAATTGAGGTACTTGGGAGGATCTACTTGAAGAGTAAGTGATTCCTTTCGGCCTCAGTTTTTTGAAAATATTTTCCTTGTAAATTAAGGTGGGAGATGACTCCAGCTGTTTTCTCTATTTGCTTACTGTTGTTTTGTATTGGACAGGTTCATAAGATAACGAGGAGATGGATTTTACCACCTAGATGTTAACTTTTTTGGTGGTTTTTGAATATAACCTACAATATCAACTCCCACCGACTTTTGGATTGGATGGTCTCATCATATAAATGCAGCTTCAGTATTTGCAGTTTTGGACCCCTTTTTGGAGCCAATATGTGGCCCCTTACCCCTATCTATACATAGTATATGTAAATTACCAGCGTGGTCTTTAACCTTGCTTTCATCTATCTCTCTGTACATACCAATTTTTCTAGCTCTAGCTGTAAGTAAGTTGTTGGTCCAGCTATGTACCTGCCTTACTGTTGATTTTTGTTGAAGTGGTATCCAACTGCTCAGGGCAGATAACATATTTTGTATTAGCTATTATGGTAATGCGATAGAAAAGTTTTCTGGGTGAACAGCTGTTTGTGTTCTGCAAATTGTCATATGAATTGACTTCAGAATAGAAGTTTTTGTCATTGGCCTTATCTATTCTTGTTGGTCAGGTTCCTTACCCGTTGTCTTCACAACCATTTGCTGTTTCCCTTTGGATAGTTGGGCAAATCACCTAGTTGTATTAATGTTCGAAACTTTGAATCAGATAAATTGAAAGTAAAAATAAAATATGAAGTAATGCAATTTATTCATAAAAGATGCAAGTACAAATTTGTTCTTCCTTAAAGGGCTGCTAGTAGAGTATGATAATTTCAACCTTGATTTTATTTTGATTTCTTTATGAATGTTTTCAAATAAGATATTTGAGATATTTCTTTAAGAGAATATACTACCCTTCATATAAACATAAGATGAAATTTAAAATAAAGTAACCTCTAAGAAATCTTAAGTGTAGTCCAATGCATCTTATAGAGTTTCATAAAATTTCAGCATATACAAATGCTACCTAGTTGGAGTGTTGATGAAATCCAATGATGAGGCTTGAAATGTTTTATGGCTTCACATTTGCAAATCTGATTTGCGAGTGAAAAGATGAAAGGCGGGTTTGATTCCACTGGACGTGCATGTTTACTTGCTACAAATTTTAATGTGATATAACATAAATTGCAATTACAAATAAAATATAAAACGATATAATTTTATTTGTAAATGTGGGTATAAATCTGTTATTCCCTTGATTCCTTTCTCTTTAGATTTTTCCATGATTTGAGGGTCGTCTGTGTCATATTTTCTCGAATGCGGGATGATTTTGACCTCCCTTGAGGCCTATTTTGATCTCCTTATGAATATTTGACATGCCGAACCGGTAAGCTCCATAAAACCCTAACTGTAATTCAATACGTCTTGTAGAGTACGATAAGATAGTTGGAGTAATCAAAGATTTGATAGAGCAGCCGGACATTGTTGATTTAGTTGTTCCTCTGGCACTGAATTTTTCTGTAGACAAGGTTAACCAGATCGTCTGAAATGGGAAAAATGTGAGTGATTTCGTTGTCTTGTTGCTTGTTACGCATTTCTAAAGCCATTCACTGAGGACAAAAGTGTTTGTGCTTCTTTATTGTATTATTTAAGGTTTAGACGAATATACACATCCTCCTCGTTTGATTGGCTTGTTAGAGACAGAATTGGCAAGCTTATTTTTGAGTTAATATTTAATTATGTTATTTGGGATATAGATTATCCATGTATATAGGAGTGAATTTTGTTATCTTTTATTTACTAGGACACTATTGTTATTATTTGTCTAACATAATTATTTTTCCTTCTGATTATGCAAAAATGTGTGAATAAAACGGACTTGTTCAAGGAAAATATTATAGCATATACTTTTGGAGCTTCATATGCTCAAACACCAATATAACCTGAGTAAAAAGGAAAAAGGACAGCCCAGTGCATGAAAACATAAATAAACTAGAAAAGCAGCAACAGAAGCTAGAGCAGCTTGAGATTCGAAATCAGCTTAAATCATCCCCCCATGGAAGCCAGCAGAGTCCAGCAACACAGCTTTGATTTTATCTGGATGAATCTCTTGACTTTCGTTCGATTGCTGCAATCAAATACAATGTAAAATTAATACCGTTACAAGTCAAAGAACTGGATTGATCGAATTATAAGCCTACTGTCCGAGATGGAAGTTGATCGAAACAAGTTTACCTCAGCTCGGAAGACATCCATCACAAACCCATTGAAGCAGCTGATAACAGCCTGTTGAATGTCCAGTCCAAGATTGTCCAGAGCTTTCATTGTTGAGAGTAAAACACCTGATTTGCGGCTGCTGAACATATGAATGGTCACCGCTCTTCCTTCCCTGGCCCTTACGTCAACCTACAAGTATATAAAGAACAACAATGCATCAATGAATTCTAATGGTAAGACCAACTTACCTATCTCCAGAGAATGAGATGCCAATTTACCCTTGTAGATTGTCCAGTAGGGCTGGACAGGGGACTCGCAAACGAACTTGGAATAAGTTCTTCCTTCAGCCGACCAGACAGAGCTGGTGCAGGCGGTGTCAATGGATAGAAACTTGATGCTTGACTTATCGAAGAGTTGGGTGGTGTGGACTCCAACTCATTGTGCAGCTCATTGATGGCTTTCAGAAGATTCTTCAAGTACTCAATTGCATCTCCTAAGATTGAAGCCCTGTCCATCTGCCAACATACAAACCAAGAGGCTAGCTAAAGAAAAAGTCGAGACCATCAAGCTCATTAAGAGGTTGATGTCACGCGAGCAATCGATATTATCTTGGTTGGACGAGGGCAGTTAAAAGAGTAATTTCATGTCTCAATAACAACTTACATTAAAATTCATACAAGGAGGCAGTGAATAGATAACACTCTTTACTGTAGGGGAGAGGTACCTTTCAAGAATAGTTCTATTCCCTATGTGGTCCAAATTTAAGATGCTTTTAAAAATCAGCTCATAGAGTCCATGTGAGTGAATTAAATGCAATACTATCAATTGTACTTAATTCAAAAATCTTCTGAACTATGCAAAACTCAGTCTTGCTAACCTTAAGAAAATGGAAACTAAACAACAAATAAACAAATACATAATGGAAGCTAAATGTTGATGATTGTAAATGGCTAAAACATGTTAAATTCATAATCAAAATTCACGAGAATTTTCTGTTAAAGAATTTCATACCTTACTAATATTTGGAACAACAGATCTCAGCATGTAAAGCCTGTCATTGAGTTTCTTCCTGCGGCGTCGCTCGGCCATCAGATTCTTGGCAGGGAGCCCCTTCTTCTTCCCTTTCTGATCAGCACCAGTGACAGTGCTGGCTGCATTGGAGCTGTTTTCTCCATTTTTCACACTCTCTTCAGCTTTGTTAACGTTCTCGATAAGTTCATCCGAATCATAATTTAAGGTTCCATCCATGCTAACATCAAGATCATCACTGTTGCTATACTTTCTTTTTTTATCATTCCATTCCTTAGTGGTGGAAGATTGGCCTATTTCAATACCTAACCCCCCCAAATTTTCACCATGATTAGCCAAGTTCTTAGCAGCCCTTTTCTGGAAAAGAGTCGGCTGTGCTCCAATTGAAGCAAAGTTATCAAGAGGCTTAAGTATTCTAGACCTATTGAGAAACAAAGAGTTGTGGTTTGCAGAATTGTTGCCCCCTAACCCCAATGAACCAAATCCACCAGCTGCCTGAGGCATCTGGAGCAAATTGGGACAAGAAAACTGGGGAAAAGAACTCAGATTCTGTGAGTTCAAATCATGAAACCCACTATTCAAGACACCTAAACCTTCGCTATCAACAAACCCCTTGTCACAGCCCAAATTGAAACTGTTCTCCAATGGGTTGCTAGATAACCCACTGAGCAAAGGAGGAATGGTGGATTTAGGGGGCATGAAGAAGTTTACCTGAGAAGGGTCAAGGTTATTGAAAACATTAGCAGAACCAGGCGAACAAGAAGATGATGAATCCACAGGCTGCAGAAGCAAATTGTTATCAGCTTCAGTGAAATTCGTCTGGAAATGAATCCCACTTTGCATGTTACCACCATTGTTGTACCAGTCCACATCTCCACCATCAAGCATGGATTTGAAACCAGAAAGCCCACCCAACTCCATATCATCCCTGTTCTCCATTCCACCATTATTATTTTCTTGATGATTTTCATTATTCCCATTACCCCAAGAACCATTCACCCCAGACAACATTTTTTTTTTCAAGAATTTTCAAAAGGGTCTGCAAAAACAACAAAACAAGAACAGATTTTGCTAAAAGGGGTATTAAAAAAAAGCAGAAAGACGGTAAGCAAAATAGCAGAAGGAACAGTACCAGCAGAGAAGAAAGGGAAATGGCTTTTTTTTTCTTTATCTAAAAGAAAGACAGCTTGACACTTAATAGCCAAGAACGTTACACACAGAGAAATAACTCTGCATTACTGCTTCTGCAAATCCACAATTAAGCTTAGTTTTATAGTGAAATTTGCCAACTGTTTTTAGTTTGTAATGATTAGTTTTTTTGGCTGGATTCTTGACCTTCATATGGAAGAGATAAAGTTATGCAAAATTCTGGGCTTTTATTTTGTCATTAAGCTAAACAAACTCATCATTAAAGTTGACACACACAAGTTTGGCCTTTTCCACTCTTTTTGTTTTCATTGATATATTTGATATAATTTTAAATTTATTTGAGTTCATACAAGGTATATTATTGATATTTGTATTTAAATTACTTAATTATAAATTCACGAATTATATGAGATATATGATTGATTTATTTTATTTTTATGCGATATTTAATATTTGTATTTAGATCACTCTATTTTAAAATTACAAATTCATACAAGGTTTATTATAAATATTTGTGTTTAAATCACTTAATTGTAAATTCACAAATTATATGAGATGTATTATTGATTTATTTTATTTTTACGCAATATCTGATATTTGTATTCTGATCACTCTATTTTTAAATTACAAATTCATACAAGATTTATTATTAATATTTGTGTTTAAATCACTTAATTTTAAATTTATGAGTTACATGAGGTATATTATTGATAATTGTGTTCAAATCACTTAATCGTAAAATCACGCGCTATATGAGATGTATTATTGATTTATTTTTATTTTTATGCTTTATCTGATATTCATATTCAGATCACTCTATTTTGAATTCATGAGTTCATATAAAATTTATTATTAATAATTGTGTTCAAATCACTTAATTATAAAATCACGTGCTGTATGAGGTGTATTATTGAAATTTGTGTTAAAATCAAATGATTTTAACTTCACGAGTTTATACAAAATATTTTATTGATATTTGTGTTAAACTCAATTCAGTTTAAAATCACGAATTAATACAAAGTGATTTGTTGGTATTTGTGTGGAAATCACTTAATTTTAAATCTACGAATTTATACTAGAGATAGAATATTCCTTAACAAAGAAATATTTTTTTTGAACTCGAAGAATCACATGAAAGAATATTTATTACTTTTATTAATGTTTGATATTCTTATTAAATTTTGATTGAATTAAAACTTATACTAAACATTTCATTTATATTTAAATTAAAATACATTATAACAAATGTGATTTCATGTTTATATCTCAAACTTGATTTATTTGATTATAAATAATATTTGAATATTTATCCCTACATCACAAAGCATTTCTATATGTTATTTTTAGCATTTGTTTTATGGTTTATTCCTTCAAAATCTCTTCCATTTTGAATATCTCTCTCTTTTTTTCTTTTTTTTTTTCTTTTTTTCTTTTGTAATTTGATCAACTTAACTTGTGCACATTATGAATACTCCATTAAATATCTATCAACTTTCGCCAATATAACTATCAAATAATTATATTTATCAAACTTGACGTTACAAAAAAGAATCACAAAATATCTATTAACATCATTACTAATAGATAAGATCGTAACTGACAGATAATGTTATAATTTTTTATTAAGTATTTAATTTTATATTTTTATAAGAATTTTCAAATTGTTACATATAAAATATCTAACAATAACACGTAAAAAGCTTTGTAATTTTTTGAATACTCCATCGAATATCTATCAGCTCTCACCAATATAACTACCTGATAATTATACTATCAAACTTGACGTTACAAAAAGAATCACATAATATCTATTAATATCATTACTAAGAGATAAGATCATAACTGACATATAATGTTATAATTTTTTATTAAGTATTTTAATTTTATATTTTTATAAAAATTTTCAAATTGTTTCATATAAGATATTTAAAAATAACACGTAAAAAGTTTTGTAATTTTTTTAATACTCCTTCGAATATCTATCAACTCTCAGCAATATAAATATCAAATAATTATATCCATCAAATTTGACAATACAAAAAAAAATCACAAAATATCTATTAACAACATTACTAACAAATAAGATTGTAATTGACAGATAATTTTATAATTTTTTATTAAGTATTTTTATTTTATATTGTTAACACCCAATTTTTACCCTCTACGGTGTCAAATTAATCACGGGAGCTTTATTCTTGTTTTTAGCAATTTTTAAATAATTATTTCAAAAAAAAATTAATTAAAAAATTTTACGGGCGCTTGAGGTCCACGCGTCCCTAATATCCCATCTCCCCGCCCCCTTTCTTCTTCATTTCATCTTTCCCCTAATCCCAAAACCCCAGACCAAATTCCCCAACTCCCTTCTTCATTTCCCCTG
>JAABOM020000075.1:28769952-28794389 GCA_011800125.2 Solanum clarkiae
AAATTAAATTATATAATTAAATAATTTTTAAATATAATTTGTAAAATATTATAATAATGTCAACTCAAAACACTTTACACATGAAAACGTTGGTTCACATGTGTCGAATCAAAGAAAGTATAAAATTTGTAGAATTGATCGTACAAATCTTATTCCCTATGTTATGTCAATTTGATAAATTATAAATTTTTACTTGTATTTGATATACAAAAAAAAAACTAATAAAGTGATTTTCTAAATATTATATTTTTTAAATAATAAATCATATGATTACATAATTTTTAAATATAATCTGGAAAATAATAATGTCAACTCAAAACACTTTACACATGGAAACGTCGGTTCACATGTGTCGAATCAAAAAAAGTATAAAATTTATAGAATTGATCGTACAAATCTTATTCCCTATGTTATGTCAATTTGATAAATTATAAATTTTTACTTGTGTTCGATACACACACACAAAAAAAAAAACTAATAAAGTGATTTTCTAAATATTATATTTTTTAAATAATAAATCATATGATTAAATAATTTTTAAATATAATCTGGAAAATATTGCAACAATGACAACTCAAAACACTTTAGACCCAGTAAACTTCAATAAATAAATCATCCATATCGTTTATATTTGCCGAACTCAAGAGAGTTAGACATTAATACTATTGATTGTACAACTCTTATATTTGCTCCCCCCCCCCTCTTTTTTTTTTTTTTTTTTTACACATTTATTAAATTTTATGTGCCTATTATTTTGAAAGTTTTTGGTTATATTTTTTTGGATCAGGTTTATTTAGTTGGACAAATATTCTATGTAGGAATTTTATCATAATAAGAAAATTTTCTTCACTTAATTTTTATTATAGTTTTTACCTTATATATTTACAAAAATAATAAATACAATAAATTTTCCTTCTAATTTAATCATATAATTTAATTTTATAAAATATAATAAATAAAAGAATACTTTATTAAATATTTTTTTTTGTAAGAGATATATAATGATTTATAATTTATCAAATTAGCATAATATAGAGGATAAGACTTATACTGTCAATACTATCAATATCTGACCCTCTTTGGTTGGACATATATAAACTATACGCATAATTTCTTAAATTGTCGATGTTTAGCGGGTCTAAAGTGTTTTGAGTTGTCGTTATTGTAATATTTCACAAATTATGTTTAAAAATTATTTAATCATATAATTTAATTTTTGAAAAATTTAATTTAATCTAATTTAAATATACTAATTAAGAAAAATACTTTATTAGATGTCTTTTTTGTAACAAATATAATTAATGGTTCATAATTTATGAAATCAACATAGCATAAGGAATAAGACTTGTATGATCAAATCCTATTAGTGTCTAACTTCCTTTGATCCGGCACATATGAACTATACTACTCAAGTATACGTGTTTTGCACGTGTTTATTATGTTAATTAATAAATATATAAAAATAAATTATAATATCTATGTTATATTATCAAATACAAAATTTTATAGATATTAGTGAGATGAAATGCTAACCTTTTCGATGTTGGTGAATGGGCATGTTGACGTCTAAGCATAATCGTAACTACTATAATAGTTTGGAAGCACATATAATATATGCAACAATAACATGAGTGAAATGCTAACCTTTTCGATGTTGGTGAATGGATATGTTGACGTCTAAGCATAATTGTAACCACTATAATAGTTTGGAAGCACATATAATATATGCAACAACAACATGAGTATAAGCAAAACTTATTCTAATTATTTATTATTATTATTATTATTATTATTATTATTATTATTTTCATGAAGTAGAAGGTTATTTTCAATAGATAATATTCAATTTAAAAAATAACCTAATAAATAAAATTCATACTTGTTTGAGATGACCTGTGGGAATCCTTGATTATTATACCATGAAAATTGGAGAGAAAAGTAATAATTTTGTAACTTCAATTTATGAGATTTACTTGGAATTTTATTAGTAAATTTGACTTAGAGTAACACTAAATCTACGATAATTTTGTTACCCCAACTTGAAAGTCAAAATCATGAACAAAGAAGAGGTTAAATTATTATAGACATTTATCATGAGATATAAATTTAAAATTCTTATAATTTATAAATAAAAGGAAAGATTTAAATGTTAAGACTTTTAACATAATTTAAAAAGAATTAAGAATTATAATTTTAGTCCATTTTAAGTATCAAATTTTAGGAGTAGAAATTTTTCACCTATGTTTTAAGAATTTTTTTTGGCTATATTTGTTTTGACCTTTTTTTTTTTTAAATCGTTTTGGCCTTTTTTCTTTAACTATCTTCTCTATTTTTTTAAAAAAATGTACCAAATATTACGAATAGAAAATTTTACTTATTCTCAAAGATTTTTTAAGTAATATTTTTTTGACTTTTTCGTATTTATATTTTAACCCCTATTTTGTGCCTATTTTTGTGGACTACTTTCTTAAGATTTTTGAGTCAAAATAAATATTATAGGACTTTTCATATTTCATGTCTTATAAATACTGTTAGAATTGAAGGGTAATTCTTGAAAATAACAAACATTTTAATATGAAAGAGAAATATTAACATTGTCTTTATACCTTTTGGGCCAAATTTGGGACAATTTTTTTGGGTCATTTAGCATTGTCCTTAATTAATAGCACAAGAGGAAAAATCTTCTTCATTTTTTAAAATTTCATGTCAAATCAAATTAGATCATATTTTTTTAAAACGGAGAGTATTCGAAATGAGTGCATTCAATAGCACAACTTTGCTTGTTTACTGAAAAGGCTATTGGTCAAACTACAAAATCATTCTTCCTCGGTCTTAATTTATATGAGTTAGTTTGACTTATCACAATCACTAAATATAAAAATATATAATTTTTTCTGGAATTGACTAAAAAAAATATAAGTAGGGAAAATGGGACTAGAGAATAACAATTAATAATTGACACCGTTTATGGTCATGCACCTGCCTTTGTTACCTTGAGAGAAGCCTCAAATGCTGTCCTTCATAAAACGCGTTAACATTTACATGTTTGGAAGGAAGATCGAAAATGAAAATAAAAGTAAAGAATTACCATCATTAGTGCATTAGTTTAATGCTACTTTTTTGCCATCTCTGATTGATTGCAGGGAAAACGAATTCTACTACCACTACAACTTTTTCTTGGGGTAAAGATTCCCTTTTGCTTTAATGATAGAAAAATTTGAAATGCAATTTATATTTATAATGAATAATAGCCACTAAGGAATGGCTTACTTTTGACAAATATGACAGTCTTTTATCTCGCCGACCACGTTATGATCCGCAAACACAATCATCTTGGTAGTTTTCTTTCTTTGATGAATTGGAAAATTAAATAACTTAGTTGAAAAATGAATTGATGAAATTCAACTTTTGCTGCTTTGTCAAACACTTCGGTTTCTGCTGCTAAGAATGTCAAACTCCCCATACCCATAAATAGGGATGGCAATGGGGCGGGGCGAGGTGGGTATGGAGCGAGCTATGGGGGGCGGGGCGGGGCGGGTTTAAAGTTATGCGGGCGGATGCGGGCCGGGTTGAAGTATTTTTTAAACTAAAGCGGGGCGGGTTGCGGGTTTAAAAAACCAAATTAAAATTTGAAAAAATTAAATTTTTTTATAAGTAAAAATCAAAGATATAAACTTTTATTTATTAAATATTGACTTTAATTTTATGTTTTTCTAAAATTTAAACTAAATATGTCCAGTAAATTATTAGTTGTCAAAATGTTAATTAGAAACTTTTAATTAACGATTAATAAACAATTGTTAAAATGTCAACTAAAAATAGTTAATTAGTTGTTGAGACGTTAATTAGCGAAAAAAATTAAATTCAATTAAAATATAAAAGAACTTTAAAATTTAAGTAGGACGGGTCTATGTGGGGCGGGGGAGGTTGAAAATGAAAAAAAAGTCATCATGCGGGGCAGGGCGGTTTAAAAAATTTGTAGGTTGAGCTCAACCCGCCTCGCACCGCCCTATTGTCATCCCTAGTCTCTAGATTCATCGGTTAAATTAACTTTAGGTTCGGATCAAATTATTCATCTTTTCAATTTATGTAACAAATTATTACTAACATATGAATAGTAATAAGATGAAAATTTATGTAGTACATATGCTATAAATTTACACTTTGTTGACATCCAATTTTTACCCTCCACGGTACAAATCAATCATCGAGCTTTTAATTTTTAAAAATAATTTGAAATAATTAGCTTTCAAAAATACAAAAATATTTTCTGAAATAATTTTTTTTTTATTTTAGGAGTTATTATTCTTAATTATTTCAGGTTGATAATATTAAAAGCTCTTTAATTATTTTGTATTAATTCATCATGTAGTCAAATTAGTCAATCGAATTCAATTTGATTACCTTTAATTGGTTAAATTGCAATCGAATTGGTCGATTTCTAAACTTTAAACCCCACATTGAACCCATTTTTCAGACCCATCTTGAACCATTTTGGACCAAATTTGGCCCAATTTCACCTAAACCCAGGTGCATTTTCAACAACATTACATTACATACACACACATATACTCCCAGGCGTGGGGGCCACGCGCCCCCAATTCCTTTTTGTCCTCCTCTTTCTTTCCTCTTGTACGCGTATTCTCACCCATACTCTTCTTCCTCATCACAAGGAAACCAGCAAAACGCCAAAACCCAGATGACCCAAATAATTTCCCCCAACGTTCAAAGGATTCGTTTCCAACAGAATTCTCCATACGTGTCCCTCTCTCACCTCGACGCGTCTTCATCTCGTGCTATGGCTCGTCCTTGCCCAAAGCTCAATCGTCCACCTCATCTCCTTGATCTATTCGTTTTGAAATCAATTGAGGATATTCCCTATCCGTTCACCATTTTTGAATTCGAATTTGAAGAAATCTCCATTTTGTCCATCGGATTCCCCCCTCTTTTTTGCCCTCCCTTTTTGCTATAAAATCCCTGATTCATCTCTTGGGGGCAGTTTTCATCCTCAAGAAAGCACCTAGAAAAACATCTAGTGTAGAATGGCCATTCTCAATCTGAAAAAAATCATCAATCAATTTTAAAGCTAGGTCGACCTAGACAAATGTTGGAACCAGATTTTCGAAGTTAAGGAATACACGAACAAGCTTCCGTTGGTGGTGAAAAGCTCTCTCGCAGCTCGTTGAAATCTCAATTCCAGAGCAATGACGATATCGACGATGATGTCACACCATATTGGGGTAGCTTGGACTAAATGGAGGCTTGCTTCTGGAGTATTGTGTGACAAGAAGATACTGCCGAAACTCAAAGGTAAGTTTTACAGAATGGTGGTTAGACATCATTGTTGTATGGAGTGGAGTGTTGGCCAATTAAGAAGGAACATGTTTAGAAGATGCATGTCGCAGAGATGAGGATGCTGAGATGGATGTGTGGCCACACCAGGAGTGACAAGGTTAGGAATGAGACCATCCAGGATAAGCTAGAGGTGGCCCCAGTGGCCGAAAAGATGAGGGAAGCGAGACTATAATAGTTTGGACATGTACAGAGAAGGAGTATCGATGATCCTGTTAGGAGGTGCAAGAGGCTGGTTTTGGGAGATACTCGGAAGGTTAGAGGTAGACCGAAGAAGTACCGGGGGAGCTGATTAGATAGGATCTGACGGAACTTGATCTTACTGAGGACATGACCTTAGATAGAAAAAAGTGGAGGTCACGAATTAGAGTAGCATGCTAATAGTAGGGTTATGCATTTTTTTTTCATGTTTTCTCATTACCTGTTATATCATAACATGTGTTTGTTTACCTTATTTACATTTTGTCTTTAATAATTGCTCTTTTCTGTTTCCTTCCCTTCGTTCTTACTTACGGATTTTGAGACGAGGGTTCCCTGTGGTAATGGTAAGGTCTGCGTACTTTCTACCCTCCCCAGATCCCATTTGTGGAATTATACTGGGTATGTTGTTGTTGTTGTTGTTGAGTCCGTTTACCTCATTTCTCTTCCTGAGGTTCTGTTTTACAGTAGATAAAATAGAGGTGTTAAGCTTCCTTAGTCGAACATATGCTGCCATGCCTTTGTTGAATGTGTTCTACTATTTTATTTGGCTAAGGAATCCTTAGTACCTGATTTGGGTTAACAGGTGGCATCAAAAAGTCGATTGTGTGCAGAATTTCTGTTCTTTTGTTCTAAAAGGATGGTTTTCCTTTTATTTTCCAAAATATGAGTTTTCTTTTCTTCAAACTCCCTTGTTTGCTGTATGTTTTGTCTAGGATCAGCTTAAAGAAATTGATTATGATTGAATCGTTTCATCGTTTCTTATGTTTAGCGTCATTTCTTTCGTATTTGTTTGCATCTATTGGGTTTCAATTTATTGCACAAATGATTTCCTCCAGGCCTGGGTTTAACATTTGTGCTTGACTTTATCTTTTGTTTATGGCAGTTTACTGTCATATTGATTTCACATTTTTAACCTCTTATATTCGAGCTTATCATATCCTATAGTCTAATTGTATCTAGAACATTAAGCTAAGGTTCCCTTCTCTGTTTCTCTTAATCAGTAGTATTCCCTCCCAAAGTTTGTTTCCTCTTCTCTGTTTATTGGTAGTATTTGTACTCTTAACAACATAGGAATATCATGTCTTGCTTGGTCATGGCATCTTATTTTAAGAATAGAATTTCGTTACTCTTATGGTTTGTTTGAATTTCAGTAGTATTCCCTCCCAAAGTTTGTTTTTGATTTGTTTGAGTTAGGTGTTTGGGGTTGTTATTTATATATTTTACTTCTTTATTATATGTGAAATCTCCTTCGAGTCCATGGTGGACTCTCCTCCTCATTTGCCACGGTAGACTCTCCTCCTCATTTGCCTTTTTGAATCAAGTCAAAGTCCGATATTGATGTTTTTGAGTCAGCCTCACCAATATACAGGACAAAAAGGAGCAGTTTACAGGTTTCAAGAGTTGAAGAATAGATTGTATACACCCGTATACAACCGACAGACAGGAATGTACAAAAAATATTCACTGTGATATAGTGATTATATACTGCATTGGGGAAGTGCTGAAAAGGCCCAAAACCCCTTCGACTCTCTTCTCTTATATTATGTTATTTATATATTTGTATTTATTTGGATGTTAACATTGTTTATTATATTCTTGATTTCAATCTAATTATTTTCTCTAACATGTCTACTATTTACGTTGACTTTCACTTTAATGACTTTTCTTTAGCATTTGAATTATTTCCACAAATTAGATTTTCACGAAACTCTTTCAAAAATGGTTCAAGTGTTAGTCATATTCAAAGTTAGTCAATCTTCTCAAAGTTAACCCTTTTTTTTCAAACTTGGTTAATTTTTTAAAATTTAGCTAATTCTTTCAAAATTATTCAATTTTTAAAGTAGTCAACTTTTTCAAAGTCAATCAAATTTTTAAAAGTTAGTCAATTTCCTAGTCGTCGGTCAATCACATGTTAACGGCCATTTTAAGTGATTAAGTTCTTTTCAAAGTGGAAATTAAATCCGAACTCTTCCTTTAGTATTTTTAATTTTTGTTAGGTCTTTTAAAATATTTATTGGCTTCCTAATTATCCTTAAAATTAGGTGGCGACTCTTTCAATTTTCAGGAATTTGATTTGTACTTAAATTAATTAAGTATAAATCGGATTTTCGAGAAAATCAAAAGTCAAAGACATTTTTTTTGAATTAACACACTCCACATTCAACTAAGTCTACTTAATTTAATTTAAATGAATGTGGTTCAATATCACACTTCACAATTTGAAAGCGATAAAAAATTGAAGGATTACCAAACTTTACTAATTGTTATTTTTTTCATTCATTAACTAATGTTCATCGGGAATTTAAAATATTGAAATAAAATTAAAATTTTTGTCTAATGTGAAATCAATCATTACTCATCAAAACTTCAAAGAACTCAAGAAAGAGAAAGTGACAACAAAAAAACTTACAAAATAAAGTGAATGATTGGCCTGGTTTTGAGCTCAAGTCCAGCAATGTAGTCTTGGAAAAGAATTTGAAGGAAAGAAGGAGAAAAGGTTTATGTAAATAACAAAAAAGTCAAAGAGTTATATTTAAAAAAGTTAAAAATAATTATTATTTAATATTTAATTAAGTCAACAACAATTTTTTTTTTTTTAAGGAAAATAGCTTTTAAAAGGAAAAACTACCTACTTAATATAAGTCATAAGTCATTATTTTGTGATTAAAATAGAATTGTGGTTAAAATAGAAAGTTAAAAATAAAGGATGTTTGGTGGGATTCAATCCCACAACCTTAGGTTTTCAAAGTTGAAATTCTACCACTCGCACCCCAGAGAAATTTTGTTCTTTGGGTGGCACTTCCCTCTATATACCTATATATATTTAAAGTCTTCGGATGGCGTGGCACCCCCACCGAGCTTAATAGATTCGCCCTGTCAATAAAGAGAAATAAATAAATATAAATAATATCTTAGCCGCGAAACTTAACCTTCTGTGTAGCTCGTGTTGATAACGTGTTATGAAAATATAAAATAAAAAGAAGAAGAAAGTCGGAGAAAAGAGAAAATTTTTTATTGCACTTGGAGAATATTCAGGTGTACTTTACAATGAAAAAAATTCTTGTATTTATAGGAAAAAAATTGGCTAGATCTCCAAGTAAAATTCCTAATTCTTGAATAAATCTATATGATAAATATTCACTACTCCCTCCGTCCAACTTTACTTGATCCCCTATTGACTTGGCACAAGGATTAAGAAGTAGTAAATGATAAGATAATTTTATCAAAGTACCCTTTGAATATAATAAATACTATATCTTGAAAAATGTAATGGAGAAATGACTATAATTAATGATAAGGGTAAATCAGGAACTAAGTATAGATATATCTCTTGATTTCATAAAGTGGATAAGTATTGTTGAATATCTTAAAATAATATAGAGGCTAAGTAAAAATAGATAAAGAAAATAAAAAATACTCTATTATTTACTATTTTTTAATCTCTATATTAAATCAACAGAACAAGTAAAATTGAACGGAGAAAGTATCATTATCACTAAGAAAGTAATAACCGCTGTAATTTGTGCAAACTTGTAGAGAATCATTTAGAATGGAGAATCGCCGCCATTGGTGCCTCGTGAAACGGAGTCAATGATACATTTTGCCTTAGAATTTGGAATATTTTATCTCTCAAACAATAATATTGAAATCATTTTGATACACATCTGCACCTCCCACAACATTCATTTTTAATATATTAAATCCAATCGGCCTTATATTATATCATATATTCTATTCACGTTCACGCAATGTATATACTACCATAGTTCGTATAAATAAAATATGTAACCTAAGCAGTAATACTTACACGTTCATCTTATTATAAATAAAAATTATTCTAAAAATTTAAAAAATAAGAACGCGTGTATTTTGAAATGTTTCTGGTGTCTAATAAGAATTTGGAATTAAAAAAAAAAGAGAGATTTCCACAAAAAGGATCATTTGAGATCCCATTCCCCCCGCCCCCCACCCCCTACCCCTCCTTTTTTTTCTTTTTTTGGAAAAAACATTTTTCTATCTAAAAATTATTGAATTTCTATAAAGGTATCAAAAGTTAAGTGAACCAAAACCAATCAAGTTCATTTTCTTTGGACTAAAATTTCTAGAGATTTTCTAGTATCTTATTTTATGTATCTTCTATTCTCTACAAAGCTTTTTTAATTTAAAACTAAAATCATTATCTCAATGTAAATTGATAACATAATTAGGTACTCAAAAAAACTTATTTCTCGTGCTTTTGTATTGAGAATGACATCTTTATATACTCGTTGCCTTCAAAATTTACTTTATTAGTTTGATAATACGCATACTTATTTATTATCATGAATTATGAAAATGGCACTATAAAAAAAAATATTTTTATTGAAAGAAAACATTATTTTTTTCCCTAGTTGAATTTGAGCAGATTTATATTGATAAATACATTGATGTTCACCGAGAAAAAAAAACGGACAGGACATTGATGTAGACATAACCCAACTTCAATTATTTTTTCTTTGCTTTTACTATTTTTAAGATAGTTAATATATTACACTTGATTTTTTATTTATTTATTTATTTTCATTAAAAACGTTTTTATACACAACATTGAGTCTAAAATATATTGATTATGTTTGTAATCTTGCTTTATATTATGAAACATTCATATTATTTTTTAGGTCATTTTGTATTTTTTATTTAACTTAGGTCCGTGGTTGCTTTAAGTTTTTGTATTATAGTAAAAAATTATGATAGATATGATCATGATTCTAATTTTTGGATTGTGACAATTAGACAAATTAAGATGTCTGCAATAAATTTTGAACATATAGAAAATAAATTGTAATCATAAATAAAATATAAAGAAACATAATTTAATTGATAAATAACTTGCGTACAAATCTGATTCTCCCTTGATTCTTCTCTTCTGAGGTTTCTCCATGATTCGAGGGTCGTTAGTGGTGTATTTCTCGAACGTAGGATGATTTGAATGTGATCTTCAGGAAATGATTTGTACAAATCTTCTTGAAATATTTGATCATCAAGAAGAACCTGCTATAGTTTGGTCTTTGTATGGATATTCCAAGAGTTTATGAGATTTTTGAGATGCCTCATTAAGAGAATATAATATATACCTCTTTTATATAGGTATAAGCTAGGGTTTAGAGTAGAGTTGACTCTAAAAACCCTAACTAGAATCTAGCACGTCTTATAGAGTCTCATAAAATTTCAGTGTCTACACGAGCATCATGAAATATGAACATGATTTTCTTTATTTGTATTTAACATTAAAAATAAATTTTTATTTTTAATTTTTCTTTCTCTCTATCTTTTTTTTTTTTTTTGATTTCTCAAGGTATTCCTCAGCCCTGATAGATTCATTTAATTTTTCTCTTAAACATATAAACAAAAGTACAAATCTTTTTGTTCAATTTTTACATTAACTATTCATTCTTCAATCAACAATGGTTATACGGCTGAAATTTATGCTTCATTTATTATTATTAATTTAAGAGAGCATAAAATTTATGGTGAACAAGTAAAAGTAAATTGAGTTAGTACATAATGATCAATTAATACAAATGGCCAAATTAATTATCCATAACTAGGATTGCATATCGACCGGTTCTATTTTGAAGTTTATCAATTTGACTTATTGGTTATTGATTTGTAGATATGTTAAATCATTATATAACCATTATATGATATTGATTTATCAATTATTGATCTTCATCGGTTTAATCAATAAAATTTCATATACAAAAAATTTCATTGAAAATTACTTAAAAATAAGGTAGCAAATCAAATGCATCATGTATATAAGTTGACAAATTGTATCTTGCTCATTGTGAACAACAAAGTTAGTGACATATAATGATCAATTAATATAATCTGGTCAAACGGATTACATATCGATCAGTTCGATTCAATTTTGAATTATGAATTTGATCTATTGGTTATCAGTTTTTAGACATACTAAACTGTTATAAAACCACTAAAGTATCGATTTTATGGTTATCGATCGTTATCGTTTAATTAGCCATTAAGATTTGACACACACACATACAAAAAAGATCATTGATTCTGATTCGATTTTAAATCATTCTTCCATAAATATTGACGATAAGTCCCTCATTGCTTAAAAAATATTACTTTTTCATTCCATGATCCAATTTGTGCGGCTAGAGTCCACTTCATGTGAACGTGACAAGTAACTTTGTCTATACTCATCATACTCTTACAATCTCACTATATAAATTAAAGTACCCTATTTCGAAATAAAGCATGCAATAAGACCTAGAAAATAATAACAATGCCTTTTGTTAAACTCATAAATCTTTTCTCCTTCTAGAAAAACAAAATGTCCATTTCAAAAATTGCCATTGGAAATTTAGAAGAGGCTATCCAGACTGATGCCCTCAAGGCTTCCCTAGCTGAATTCATTTGCATGATTGTTTTTGTTTTTCCAGTTGAAGGTTGTGCCTTACTATTTAGTAAGTCTAATCAGCTTGATATTACGGTGTGATTATTTAATTATATATTTGAAAATTTCGTATATATTAACACGATATCGATATGTTTTCTAACAGCTAAGATGATCCCTATGGATGGACCTGCCAGAGTCATGGTCACAACATCTCTATCCCATGCATTTGCTCTTTTTGTGGCTGTTGCTGTTGGATTAAACATATTTGGAGGTCATGTAAACCTTGCTGTCACCTTTGGTGCATTTCTAGGTGGTCACATTACTTTTGTTAGGAGTATATTAAACATGATTGCTCAATTACTTGGATCTGTTGCGGCTATCTATCTCCTCAAGTTTGCTACTAACGGTTTGGTAATTAATACAACTCACCTCTCTAAACGCTTTGCTAGTTAATATATTTAATTTATATTATTAATTAAGTAATTAAATTTACGAATAAAATGACGCAGGAAGTATCAGCACACCCTCCACAATTACCGTTGAACGCAGTTATTTACGAAATAGTGATGTGCTTTCTCCTTGTTTACACATATTATGCAACTATATTCGATCCCAAGAAGGGTAAAATGGGAATAATTGCTCCAATTGCAATTGGTCTGATTTGTGGTGCCAATATTTTATCTGGTGGTGCTATGATGGGTGCAGCAATGAATCTTGCTATGGCATTTTGTCAAGCTTTGATTAGTAAGACATGGACATATCATTGGGTATATTGGCTTGGTAATTTTGTTGGTGCTGCTATTGCTGCTTCGATCTATCAAACAATTTACATTGGTGAAGAAGACATTGACAAGCAACTTCCTATTACTAATTATTTAAGAACTTGAACTTTTATGTTTATCACAAATTAGTTATTTTGGATCTTCAAGTTGGACTCGTTAAGTTGTCTATCTTTTTTTTTTTTTTAAGTTGTGAAACGTTGAAGAGAGAAATAAAGTTTCATACTTGTTTTTTTTCGTTAGCATCTTGTTATTGACATTATGTGGTGCTTTCATGGATAAGCTATGGTCGTCTGACGCATGTATTAATTTTCATTTTCGCCCCCAAAAAAAAATAATTAAAACATTTTACCATTATTTTATTTTGTTAGATAAGTATTCGTGAGTTATGAGACTGTTATATTCTAGTTGGGTCGTTTATGCTCACTTGACAGCTCTTTCATGGCATTTTCTTCTTCTCTTTCTTCTTTTTTTATTTTTCCCTCCTAGTACTCACTGACAGAAGTAACACAGCAAAAAAATGGAAGCAAGCAGGCGAAGTGCTTTATGTTTTGATATATGAAATACATTATTACAAGAGTACTCCTTAAATAGAAAACTTTATAACTAAAATAACACGTTTACTTTCCTAATAAAAAATTTGAATCTAAAAACTGACTGCCCCTAAAAACTATATATGAAACAATTTATTGACTTCTAAAAAAACTCAACAACTAACTACTAGACCAAAAATCTAATCACGTAACTAACAAACTGAAGCAACTTTCAGTTTAATTTGCAAACACCAAGCTGATCACGTAGCTTGAGGAGTGACACTGATTTTAGGGGCTTTGTAAACATGTCTACAACTTGCTCTTCACTTCTACAATAAACTAGAGGGGTGTGGACCGTGCTGAGCACAGACCAACATACATGATTTTAATTTCTTTTTGCTGTTGTAACAACACAACATTTCAAGCAAACCAAACAGCGCCACTTCTTGGTTAATATTAGCAGCACAATTATGGTAACACGGGATGAACAGTTTGGCAAAAACAAATGATATTGGTCAAAGTCTCTGCAGAAAATAATATATTATTGGATTTTCAAAAGTGGATCGAGTCTGTTGAAAATAATCTCTTTATCTCTATAAGATAGTGGTAAGATCTGCATACATTTTGCCCTCCCCAGACACTTGTTGAATTCCACTGGGTATGTTGTTGTATTTTAGAAAGTGGATCAACAACCAAAAGATAATATTAAGCTACTATCATATCATAGAGAGGTAAGAACAAAACATTTTACTGAGTAATCACAATATTATGCTTTGCTTCTTATACCACGCTTCAATTCAAAAGATAGTACTCATTCAAGTTCAACAAATC
This sequence comes from Solanum clarkiae, assembly GCA_011800125.2. Classification (NCBI taxonomy): domain Eukaryota; kingdom Viridiplantae; phylum Streptophyta; class Magnoliopsida; order Solanales; family Solanaceae; genus Solanum; species Solanum clarkiae. The sequence goes on from JAABOM020000075.1 coordinate 28,784,055, forward strand.
CTGTTAACTCCTGCAGCAGCTATTCTAGTGCGCAATATTAATCCAACGGTTCTTTTGGTTACAAGGATTAGGGTGTTCTCCCAATATTAAATTTGTCTAGTGATTATTGTGGAGAATAGTTAAAATATAAGTCATAACCTTAATCCTTATGGTGATTTGAGCCAAACAGTGTAACAAGACAGCAGGAAAGAAGTGCTGTAAATGATGACAAAGTCTAACTATCACCTACCATAAATTAGAAGCAATGCTTCTATATAGCTCTGTCACTACAATTTTAGTGAAATCCAGTTAAGTATGTAGTGCTGCTTGGGAAGGATGCTGCCTTCTCAACTTGGCAGAATATATCACTCTGTCACCCCCCAAAAATCACTCACCAGTTGCTTCATAAGCGCAGGAGAGCTTAGTAGCCAAGACAACCGAAGGCAATATTAAAGACAACAAATTTGCAGAGCTAAATGAAGAATTGATCTGCACGGATAGGCTCAGGAGCTGGATATGAGGGAGCACCGCTACTGCCATTGAGGATGGTAACATTGCCATCTGAATCCACGTCCACAATTACTGAACCACCTTCTTTGATCTCACCTGCAAGCATCTTCTCAGCCAGCAGTCTCATAATAGCTCTTCTCAACGGCCTAGCTCCATAGCTTGGGTTGCTTCCTCAACCACCCTGTCTCTAAACCTCTCTGTCATTTGAAGTTCTATCTCCTTATCCTTCAACCTCGCAAAGACCTCTTTAAGCATCATATCAGCTATCTTAGTGAGCTGACGGAATACAATCATCTCATCTAATCTGTTTAAGAACTCTGGACTGGAGTACATTTTCAACTCTTCAGTGACCAAGCTCTTGATACGGTTGTCAAAACCTATACGACGGCCTCCTTTCTCAATCACACTGCTTCCAACATTCTGAGTGTATTCTTGAAGTCTGACAGTTCTGCCCTTGTTGTCAAGAATTTGAAGCATCATGTTAAAGACATCAGGATTAGCCTTCTCAATCTCATCAAATAGCACAACAGTGTAAGGTCGACGTCTCACAGCTTCAGTTAATTGACCACCTCAGTGTAACCAACATACCCAGGGGGAGAACCGATGAGTTTAGAGACAGTGTGACTCTCCATAAACTCACTCATATCAAGCCGAATCATTGCTTCTTCAGAACCAAACTAGTACGCTGCTAAAGACTTGGCCAGTTCTGACTTCCCAACAACAGTTGGACCAGAGAAGATGTTTTTTTTTTAACAGACAGACGGAAAGTGAGAAACATAAATTTCATCGAGTGAGTAATTCTTACCCTAATAAAGCAATCATGAAAATGCATTCTGAGGCTGGCTGATGAAGAGTTTGAAGCCTTTCAAACTTGTTGCTGAACAATGTCTTGAATAATTTTTTCTACTTTTGGACAACTTTTACATAGAAATTAAGCTCATATTAGTTTCACCTCTCAGACAACTAAACTTTGTCTGTTCAAGAATAATAGTTACTGAGATCAATAACTAAAATAAGAGAAGAGTGAGAATATGATTAGCAGCCAATTTTTTTTAATCTTTACAAAAATTGCAATTTAAATTCTCATAATTAAAAATACTCTTGCTGCGATTTTAATATGAGCGGTAAGATTACTAAAAATGGTTTTAAAAATATAAAATAAAACCGACACTACATTAAAGTGCAAACCGAATATAATATTGACATTGCATGTCATAATTTTTACTTCAACTTAATCACCAAATAACACATACACTTTAAAAGTATTTATTATATAATTTTCATTATTGATTCACTAATTCATTACCCGTTCAACAATTTTCATTACCAACAGTAGCTATCAACTTTCTTTATCAATAAATCCGCAAAATAGACCCCCCCCCCCCAAAAAAAAAAAAAAACAAAGGAAAAGAATTCACCGAAAAAAAAGAAAAAAGAAAAGCAAATGAGAAAAGAGATAAAACTAAAATACGACGAAAAAACTAAAGAAAATGCAAAACAGAAGGTGAAAAAACTCACCAGGGCTGAGTTGCAGGAGATAGAGATGAGAATTTAGAATTGAAAGAGGAAAGAGACGGTTTCAAATAAGAACTTTCGAGCATATGTGGAAGCAATTCTGTACAGAGCATTCAATCAAAGTTGTCCAGAAAAGACAAAAAATGAGAAAGCATTTACAGTACAGTGTTTAATGCTTTTAGTACAATTATGAGATGCTTTGTTCGTCCTTGCTTGTTCATTTATGTAATAGGGTAATAAGGCTGATCCTTGCCTCCTTAGTCATATCATACAAGAATGATACGTCACATCTATATGCTTACTTCATCCATGAGCTTATGAGATTAATTTAAGGTAGAAACGTTATATAAATTTAGTCATAAGTAATTTTCTCAAGAGGTGTTTCTCCACTTGCAAGTTACTGTTGACATCTAATTTTTATCTTCCACAGTATAAATTAATCATCGAACTTTTAATTTTAATAATTCGAAATAATTAGTTTTCAAAAATACAAAAAAAAAAAAAAATTTCCACATAAATTTCACTTTTAAGAGGTAGTATTTTGCAATCAATTTAATTATTTCAGGCCATTAATTCTTGAAAGCTCATTGATTAATTTGTTCAGTTCATCGTGTAGTCAAAATAGCCAATTGAATTCGATTTGATTGCATTTAATTGATTGTATTTGCAATCCCAAATGGCCATTTTCTCAATCTAATTTCCCTACCCTTGAACTTTGTTTTGTTGTTTTTCTTCTCTCTTTCTTTTTCAGACCAATTGGTCCCTTTTGGACCAAAATTAGCCCATTTGTTTTTACTAACCCAACCCGGACATCCCTTAAACCCGGCCCACGTGTCCTTATTTTAACACTTTTAGCATATACATACATATCATATACAATACACACATGCCCACGCGCCCCAAGACCCTTTTTACTTACTCTCTCCCCGACCCCTTCTTCTTCTTCTTGCGTGCACCTCACCCCAAACCCCTTTCTTCTTCTTCTTTCTTCCTTCCTCAGACTCGTGCACACACTCTCCCTTCCCCTTTCTCTCCTTCACTCGAACAAGAAGAACAACCCAGCAAGACGACAAATCTCCCTCAACGTTCACCCCTTCCTCCGTATATACGTGTCCCAATCTCCCCTCTCCTTTGTCCTTGCTCAAGATCGAGTCATCCACCTCCCCTCACCCCAACGGTTTGAAGATCTTCTGCGATATTCTTGATTCCAAAAGAGGATGGAATTTAGGGGATTTTGGTGAAGTTCGTTCGACCTCGGGTCTAGATTTTAAGTTATAAGCGCGTTAGGTTGGCTTTGTCCTTGTTCTGAGTCCCATGTAAACTGAGCTCTACTATCTGCTTGTTTCATTTTTGCTGCAGTTTCACCTCGTTTTTTCTGATTTTTGGTGCTCAAATGGCAATGTTTTACATGTCTTTTCTTTTTCTTTCTCGTTAACTCAAAAGTTATGACGACTAGTATCCGTTTTTGCTTTAATATGTGCGGAAACGCTTCTGTTTTGAAGTCTGGTTCAGAACCAGCATTTTCAAAGGTCGAAAATGGTTTCACTTGGTAATCTAGCAGTTGATTTGCTGCTATTAACCATGGTAAAATGTTATGTGATTTGATTTTAGCATGTTTTGAGATTGTGGTCTGTTTGAATTGTAGGCTAACCTAAGTTTGGCTCATTTTTAAGCTCTTTTGCTGTTTATTTTCCCTGTTACAGGTGTATGATTTTCAATTATACCAATGTCTTAAGTTGTTGTTTGTCGTTTCATTTTATTCTTCTTCCAGTTTAAAGGCCTCTCATTTGCTGTCTGCTTCTTGTTTATACGCCATTAATCGCGTCTCGATTTGCCTCTTTGTGTTGAAGTTGATAAATGTCTAGGCTATCACAGCCCTGTATGTTGCTGCGCCTCTGATTTTTTTTAATAAATCTGATTTTTTCCAGCTACTAAAAGGTCGAAAGTCACTTTTGATTTAAGTTTTGTCTAGGATATGTCTCTTTCTGGGATTCTGTTTCACTGATAAAAGTTGAGGTGTCGAATTCTTGCTTAACCATGGACTATTGTTTTGTTGACTGCTTAAGGTGTAAAGATTCAGGTTTTCAAGCATTTCAAGTTTTCTTTGGTTCTAACATCTTGAAATTGAGACCATCTTGGCTGCTCATATAGTTTTAGTTGAGTTCATCCCTGTTTGTATCCCATTTAGTTCCCCTAGTGGTCTGTTGAAGCTCTACTTGTAATATGCGATATCTAGCTTGATATTCCTCCGCTATATGAGAAGATAAATGAGTGTTTTAGCTTGTATTATGCGTCTAACTGTTGAGACGGGTTAAATGTTTTGAGATAGGTGTTATTTTGGTTAAATTTGCTTTTGGGAAGGCTATTATTGTTAAAGATACGATTGTGATTTATTCCCTTCCCTAAAGATGATCATTTGGTCCCCTCATGTTCTATTTTTAATCATCTGAGATGTCTTCCAATTTGCCGTGATATATTGGTCTTCTTTGAAGTGTCTTCATTGTTTGATTCATTCGAATCTAAGTCTGGAACATGATGTACTCCCCCGTTTTCCAGTCAATTGTGTTAAAAGAAAGAGTAGGCTTTTGTTTGTTTAGAAATTTCTTTAAATTATTTGAAATTACCTATTGCAACTAGGTGCTCTATTTTGAAAACTTTTAAGTTGGGTTGAGCCCATTTACATGTTTGTTTTGAGTTACTATGAAGGGGAAGTATAGCTTCGTGACTGTTATATCCCAGCTTGTCGTAATATAGCTACTATAGAGAAGATATTGTTGGTATATTATGGTATATAGCTTCCTTCCATGATTGCATATTATTTTTTTTAATTCGGAACTAAGGTGTTATCTGTCATTTGCTAAGGATGCCAACAGCAACCCACCTATGTATCTACATTTATATACTCTCCATTGCATGGAATTATTAGTTACGTATTTCCTTGTTTTGTTTTATGTGATTCATCTTGGAGTCTTAATGGACTCCTCTCCTATTATTTGTATCTCGCTGGGCCATAGAGGCCCGACCCTCTTTGAGTCAGTCCAAATTTCCAAGATAAGTTAATTACGGGCCTTGGAAGCAAGGAATTTAGTGTATATACACTGGTATACCGTGTATATATAGCAATGTGCAGGAAGAAATGGGGCTTAAGGGACCAAGGAGCAGTTTACAAGTTAAAGGAAGCTAGAATACAGGTTTTGAAGCCCAAAATCAGTGCTTATTCACTGATATACAACATATATATATTAAGTGTATATCACAGGCAAAAATGGGCAGCAGTTGGGGCAGGTTTCTAAATGGGCTAGGCAGGCCCAAAATATAGGAGTTAGGGCAGGTGGAAGATTGGGCCTGCCAGGCCCAATTTTTTATTTTTTTAATCTTTCCTTCTTTTATATTTATAAATGTTGTTTGCGATATTTGTGATTGACACTAACTTTATTACATTTATTTGTATTATTATTTGTTGCTAATCTAATTGTTTCTCCAACATTGCCTCCATTTATGTTAATTTTCATTATTAATGATTTTCTTAAGAGTTGAAATTATTTGTACAAACTGTGTTAGTTAATTTTTACCTTAATCAATTTTCACAAAAAAAAAATAGTCCATTTGTTTCAAAATTAGTCTATCTTTTTTAAATTTAGTCAAGTCTTTCAAATTTAGTCAATATTTTTCAAATTTAGTCAAGTCTTTAAAATTTAATCAACATTCTTTCAAATTTAGTCAATTTTTTCAAATTTATTCAACATTTTTTCAAATTTAATCAATTCTTTCAAATTTAGTCAACATCCTTTCAAATTTAGGCAATTCTTTCAAATTTAGTCAATATTCTTTCAAGTTTAGTCAGTTCTTTCGAATTTAGTCAATATTCTTTCAAGTTTAATCAGTTCTTTTGAATTTAGTCAACACTTTAAAATTCAGTCAAAATTAATTAAATCCCTAATCATCGATTAACCGCGAGTTAGCAGCCATTTTGAGTGATTGACTTCTTCTTAAAGTGAAAATTGAGCCCTTACCTATTTCTCAGACATTTTAAAACTTTTCTGTTAGATTTTAAAATTTAATCTTGGTTTCCTAATTATCCTTAAAATTAGGTGCCGATTCTATCAAATTTCAAGAATTTGGTTTATACTTAAATTAATTAAGTATTAAATCGGATTTTTAAAATTAAAGTCTTTTTTCGAATTAATAATTACCTCAATCAATAGACTTAATAATCACTATTCAGTAATAATATTTCTTCTAATAAAAAAATATATATTGTGTCAATTTTTTTCATTATTGGTTGTGAAACTAACAGGTGTATACAAAAAAAAAATCATTCGTTTGAGTTAGAAAAGTATAACATCAAATTTTACAAATAAAAAATTTAAAAAGTTTTACATGACATATAATCAACAACTAATTAATTAAGAAATCCTAATTTTTTAATTATTTAAAATTTAAGATGATATAATTGATTTGTATATCATAATAATTTTAATGATATTGAATTATTTATATTAGGTGAGTACCATTAGTATAAAAAATGAAACCAAAAGAAGTTGAGAGTTTTATCCATGAAGCGATGTGCAAAAGGTCAACAACTTAAGGTGCAAAATACAAAACAAACAACTTTATATCTAGAACTAGAAATCCCAACTTTCTTTTTATTTGGTTGTAAGAACAGAAATAAATTTTATATTTTATTGTTGTTAATTTTTGATTTTGTACAAAAAAAAAAATAGTTATTATGAGTATTATTAATAATTTTACATGAAGTTTTTATATTTGTCTTTTGACAGATCATGCAGTTTGAAGAACTCATCCTCAGAGAAAGTGTAAAGAAGTATAAGCGACAGAAAATTTTGAAGCACATGAAGAATGCATTTCATATTTAAGAAATTGTTTAAAGATATTCTAGTTTTTCTTTTACTAAGAGTTAAAAAATATACTATCATACAAATTTGTATGTCTATATTTTGTAATTTTACGCAACATCATTCTTTATAGTGAACTATGAAATTTTATATGAATATAATCAATTTATATGTTTTCATATGTGCATGTATTTGTATATTTGTGTGTGAATATCCATATGCAGTTTGCACTTTTGTTCATTTGATTTGTAGTTATAATCAAGGTTTTAATAACTAGAACTAGAGGGAGTCTTGGAGTAACTAGTAAAGTTGTTGTCATGTGAGTAAAAGGTCACGGGTTCAAACCTTGGTAATATCATCTGACAAAAATGCAAGGTAAAACTACCGTACAATAGATCCTTGTGGTCGGACCCTTCCCCAGAGGTACACGGGGCTTGCCCCCCCTTTTTTTCATAACTAGAGTATCAATTAGAGAAGGAAAAAGTATAACAACTGAATTTTTGTCATTGTTAAAATTTTTTTAACGACCGTATTTAATCTGGTAGTGAACAAAAAATTTGGTTGCTAAAAAAAGGTATAACAACTGAATATTTATCGTTGTTAAAGCTTTTTTAAAGACCATATTTAATCTGGTCATTAAATTTTAATGATGGGATTTAATCAAGTCGTTAACTTTTAACGACGCAGCTACTAACGACCGGTGATGATGGGATTTTTACCCATCGTTATTGACTAATAACAACCAAATTTATACTTTCAGCGATCAAATTTTCAATGGTTAATGACCTATTTTCTTGTAGTGCATATTCAACTGGATTCTTTGAAAGATTAATCGTGCACAATAAATTGATGTTGGTCTTTCCTGCTTAAAATGAAGTTCTTCAAGAACATTCCTCACCCAAACAACTTGACAAGTACATGATGCTGCAACAACATACTCTGCCTCGATAGTTGACAAAGTAATAATAAGTTATTTCTTTGAAGACCAAAAAATAGCTCCAGATCCCAACATAAAAATATATCCTGATGTGTTTTTTCTATCTTCAAGACTTCCAACATAATCACTATTTGTGTGACCAACCAAATTTCCAGCTGCTTTCATCTGGTAAAAAATTCCAAAGTGAAGAATTCCAGCCACGATTGTAAACAAGCTACCATTTTTCAACCAGCCATTGTTGAATTCAACAATGACTGCACAACCCATTTGAATAACTGTTCAAATGAAGGCTATGCAGATTTCTTCAAAGTTGGCCATCAACTTTTGTTTTGTTCACACCTGTAAATTTTACTATAAATAGAGGTGCAATCCTCATTTGTAAGACATCACCAAGAACACCAAGACAAGAGTGTATTGTGTGAGTCTGAAAGTTGTTTTGTAATCTATTCTTATAAGTAATAGAAGAAACTTTTCTCTCAAATTTGTGTTTATCAACGCTCATTGATCCTTTGGCTTCAACAAGTGGTATCAGAGCCAAGTTAGAAGCGTTGGTCGAGTTTTCTGGTGACGGGTCAAAATTTGGATTTTTTGAAATTTATTTGAAATCCAATTTTGATTGCACCATTGGATTCGTCTCGTTGAACTGAATCCAACGCATCAAACGACAACTTAATCGGAGTTCGGACGAGCCTGTAATTCGCGGTCAAAGCTTGGTCAATGCCGCCGAAGAATACGACACTATTCGCCGGAATTCCGCCGGAGAAGACGACACTGTTCATCGGAGTTTCGCCAGAGAAGATGACCGGAAACACTGTTCATAGCCAGAATCTACAATAGTTTCAGAAATTGCAAAGTGACCCCTCAAGTTTTTCTGAAATTTCAGTGTGGTCCCTCAACTTTTAAGAAAGTTCTGATTGGCCCTTGAACTTTCTGAAATTTCAATTTGACCCCTTATCTTTTTGAAATCACAAATTGATCCCCGAAGTGTCTGAAATTTTAGTTTGGTCCTCAAAGTTTTTGAAAATTATTGTTCTGCCCCAATAGTGGAATTTTGGCCTCGAAGTGTCAATTCCACCTTTTTTGATCGTTCCATACGTAACGGTGAGCTCCATTTTTCAAGATTCAACCTTGTTTTGGTGAATTAAGCTATTTCAAGGTGATAATGACCATAGAAGAGTCAACATCATCTTACGGAGCTATGATTATGCTCACTGCCACCAACTACACGTTATGGAGACCTCGAATGGAAGATCTCCTAAACTATAAAGATTTATTCGATCCTATTGAATTGAAAGGTAAAAATCTTGATGCTGCCAAGGAGTCAGAGTGGAAGAAATCAAATCGAAAAATTATAGGTCAAATCCATCAATGGATTGATCATAGTGTCTTCCACCATGTTGCACAAGAGACAGACGGATATGCCCTCTGGAAGAAGTTGGAGGACATGTAGTAGGCCAAGACCGCTCGGAATAAAGCCCTGTTGATGAGGCGTTTAGTCAACATGAAGCTTAAAAATGGAACTTCTGTTGTCGAGCATACCAGTGAGTTCCAGAGCTTGGTCAACCAGTTGTCGTCTGTAGAGATGCCACTTGGCGATGAAGTTCAGGCGTTGCTACTACTCAGTTCCCTTCGCGATAGTTGGGAAAAGCTGGTCGTATCACACAGCAAGTCAGCCCCAAATGGCAAACTTACCATGTTAATGGTCAAGGATGCTTTATTTAGTGAAGAGGCAAGAAGAAAGGACATGGGCACAGATCAGACCTATGCCCTTGTCACAGAGAACCGAGGGAGGCAACAAAATAGTAGCAAAGGTAAATGGAGAGGCAGAAGCAAGAGTAGAGGCAGATCCACTAATGGCAGAAAACCAACATATAAGTGCCATCATTGTGGAGTTGAAGGACATATGAAGAAGAACTTCTACAAATGGAAAGAGGAGCAAGTCCAGAGCAGTTCGCAGCCAAAGAACAAGGGTGGAGAAACATTAGTTACTATTCTTGGAGATGTAGCTTATTGTTCAACCCATAATGAGACATGCCTTCACGTCTCAAGAGAAGATACAGAATGGGTGGTAGATACTGCAGCATCCTACCATGTTACTCCATATAAGGGATACTTTACAACATATAAAGCTGGAGACTTTGAAGTTGTAAAAATGGGAAATTCCAGTTCCTCTGAAATTGTAGGAATTGGTGATGTCTCGATAAAGACAAGTTCCGGGAGTATAATCACTTTGAAGGAAGTCCGCCATGTGCCAGATCTTCAGCTGAATCTTCTTTCAGTTATAGCTCTTAACAAACAGGGCTATGATAGTTTTTTCAGTAAAGGCATATGGAAGTTGTCAAGAGGCGCTATGACAATCACTCGAGGACATATTTGTCGCACGTTATACAAGACTCATGTGAAGATAATTATAGACAATCTCAATGTAACGGAAAAGGAGGCTTCTCAAAATTTATGGCATTAGAGACTCGGCCACATGAGTGAGAAAGGGTTGTCTACCCTGATGAAGAAGGAGCTTATCAATGTGGACAAGGATGC
>JAABOM020000075.1:28794489-28821592 GCA_011800125.2 Solanum clarkiae
AAAAAAGGAAAGAACAAGTAAAATTAATTCATGATCTCGAAAATGAGAATTGTTCAAGCAGACTTAGAGCCACATCAAAAGGAAGTTATGAGACATATTAGTACTTTATATATCTTGAGATAGAAAATCTGATATCCACCTAATAGTGTAAACCTTAGCTTATTAATGTTAGTAAACTTTTTTTAAAGTATAACTTAAAAATACAGAATTAAAATAGAATTAACTTCAGTTGTGTTCAAAGTAATGCCATCTGCACAAATTTGACACCTTGGTTCCCCATTACTGCCACTGCTTGTCGTGATATAGTGCATATAAAGAAACTAAATAATAATGTCATGCAACATAAAGTAAACGTAGAAAAAATAGACAATTGAATTGTAGAATCAATTAAAAAAATTATCTTCCTTGCACCAATAGGGACCTTTCAGGTTTGAGAGGAACATACCATGTATGTGATATACAATGGTAGCACACAGAAAATCTTTGCGTCTTTGTGACGATATGGTAGTAAAAGTTGCTTCACTGCTTTGGTTGTCCAATATTATGTTTTCTCCAGAAATTCACACCTCAAATTCCTTCTTGCTACATATAGAAACTAATAATTCTACGTTTAAATGACAATATTCTTAGAGAAATTAATTCTTTTGCCTTCTTAATCTCTTCCGATGAAACAGTTTATCCCCTGTAAATGATTATTACCCTTCTTAGATTTCATTAGCTTGATTAATGCCACTTAGAGATTATTCTTCACTTGTGGCTAACTCGTTGATTAAATAGGCTTTTGTGTTTTAGGGAGTTAACCATGTTTGTGTATGTAATTTGCATCTCCTTGATACCTTTCAAATATGACGTCTTACTTCATCAGGAAAAAAAAAAGCATGCAATCACCTTTGGACCTATCATATAGCATGCTCCAAAGCTCTAACTCGGTTTTCTTTCAAAATGTCATAAAGGAAAGTAAAACAAAAAAGAGAGTATCATGAGAACCTGAAAGGGGAACCCATTGCAGTAGCAAAAATTTCCAACAAAAAGCAAGATACTCCCTGAGACAAATTAGATGGCACTTCACCTACAAGAAAATTGAAGCTCATGTTTAAGTTCTTAAGTCGGAAGAGCTTACTTACTTCCCGGAAGGAGTTGTCTGAAAGATCCAAGAAAGTTTAGGAAGGAAAGATTTCCTATATGAGGTGGAATGCTTCCTGCTAACCTCTTGCCTTTCAGATTCAAGTGAGTTACTCTTTGGTGTTTGAGGCCACATGTAACTCCAGGCCAGTGACAGAAATGTGAAGAACCATTCCAAGAATCCAAGATTGCTAAATAGTCGTCAGTTATATAGGATTTTAACTCGAGCAACGCTCTCATGTCCTGCTTCATAAGCGCAGGAGAGCTTAGTAGCCAAGACAATCGAAAACAACATTACAGACAACAAATCTGCAGAGCTAAGTGAAGAATTGATCTACATAGGGATAGGCTCAGGAGCTGGATCTGACGGAGCACCGCAACTGCCATTGAGGACGGTAACGTTGCCATCTAAATCCATGTCCACAATTACTGAATCACCTTCTTTGATCTCACCCGCAAGCATCTTCTCAGCCATGCTGTCCTCCAGCAGTCTCATAATACTCTTCTCAATGGCCTAGCTCCATAGCTTGGGTTGTATCCTTCCTCAACCACCCTGTCTCTAAACCTCTCTTTCACTACTTGAAGTTCTATCTCCTTATTCTTCAACCTCGCAAAGACCTCTTTAAGCATGATATCAGCTATCTCATTCACCTCCAACTTAGTGGGCTGACGGAATACAATCATCTCATTTAATCTGTCTAAGAACTCTGGCCTGAAGCACAGTTTCAACTCTTCAGTCACCAAGCTCTTGATACGGTTGTAACTACTATAATTCTAGTCAAAATCTATACAACGACCTCCTTTCTCAATCACACTGCTTCCAGCATTCGACAGTTGTGCCCTTCCATCTTCAAGAATTTGAAGCATCATGTTAAAGATATCAGGATGAGCCTTCTCAATCTCATCAAAGAGCACAACAATGGAAGGTCCACGTCTCACAGATTCAGTTAATTGACCTCCTTCAGTGTAACCAACATACCCAAGGGAGAACCGATGAGTTTAGGGATGGTGTCTCTCTCCATAAACTCACTCATATCAAGTCGAATCATTGCTTTTTCAGAACCAAAGTAGTAAGCTACTAAAGACTTGGCCAGTTCTAACTTCCCAATACCAGTTGGACCAGAAAAGATGAAACTGGGTTGGGATTCTTGAGTCCAACACAAGCACGTCTAATAGCAGGACTAATGGCTTTTACAGCTTCATCCTGACCAATGACTCAGGTGTGGAGAGTTTCTTCCATTTTTAGGAGGCGATCGGATTTATCACTCGAGACCTTCTCAACAGGAATGCTAGACCATGAAGCGACAATGTGCTAAATATCTGCCGCTGTTTCTAAGGTAGTAACCTGCCTAATGTCTTTCGGTTGATAATCTCTCATTGAAATTATATTCCTAATATCATTATAAATATTATTCACATTCATTTGGTAAGTAAAATTTTCAATTTCCTACCTCCTATTCTTCAAATAATATATATTTATAATAGATGTTGGAATGGAAACACTATAATAGTTTCTACTCTAATATGAGTAATTTGATCCTTTTTCGAGTATAGCCATATTTTTTGTCACCTCAATGTTATTAAAGGTTGGGATTTCTATACTAATGAGCCGTTTGCATGCTATATTTGTGGCTGTATCATGATCTTCTTCACGATAACATTTTCTGTGTAGATGTAGGACGAAGTGAATAATTTTAAAGCATATGCTTTTTTAAGAGAGATGAAATACTGAAGGAGGAACTAAAACAAAATGATATCGACCATGAATTAAAGCAAAATGTTATGTACCAAAAAAATGCGGCAACTGACAAAATTATACCTCATAATGCAGATACCCCATTGATTACACTCTTTTGTAACCTCGACTCGTAGTGAGGTAGCTGCGATAATAAATGAATCAGCATGTTACAGAGACTTATGCCGAAAGAAGAAATAGAGAAAACGACTAAAATTTTATTGAAAGTTTCAAGAAATACATAAAATTACAAATGCTTTAAACACTAAAAATCCAGCATGAAGCGCGCAAAATCAGCAATTCCCCAAGATTATGACTTACCAATGGGTCCAAATCAGGTAAATGTACTCTAATCCGATCCCAGTAAAGTTGAAAATATTATTCAATCTCTAAGCAACGAAGAATAGGATAGAACACATAAAAAATATCACTACTTTATATACTATGTGTGTGCTTTAAAATATAAATAATTAGTGACAATACCTCGTATGTTTAGTGCCCAAGTCTTGAACAGTAGCCCCAAAATCAACGAGGCAAAATAAATTGACTTTCTTCTTAAAGTGAGATCACTCAGTTTTGTGATAAAGATTGTAACGACCTGACTCACACTATGACGTATTGTCCACTCTTGGGCCTAGCCCATATCAGATTTGTCCTTTGGGCTTGAGCCCAGCGCCTCACCGGGATTCGCCTATGTCCGCTCTTGGGCCTAACCCATCACTGTTTGGGCTAACCCCAAAAGGCGCCTCAGCCTCATCGGGATTCACCTATGTCTGCTCTTGAGCCTAGCTCATCACTGATTGGGCTCACCCCAAAAGACGCCTCACAAAATACAGACCAATCCTTTACTTATATACCCGGACTTCTTAATTCGTCCCTCTGGGCTCACCCCAAAAGGCGCCTCACAAAATGTAGACCAATCCTTTACGTATATATTCAACATATCTCTTTGTGTTTTGCCGATTTGAGACTTCTCATCTCAAGACGATTTGTTACAAAGATCATGCTACTGCAACCGAAAAAGGAAAATGGCAATAGGAAACTTCAAATAAGTTAGCTGGGGCATATCATCAAACAACTTGAATGCACAATGAACTTCAAATTTAAGTCGATTTTGATATCTCAGATTTTCGTCAGACGTCTAACATTGAACCAATTAATTGATTATAAATTAACATTCATCAAGGTCAATACATGTTCAAATTGAACAGTTGCTAATATGCATATAGAAATCTTAGGTAGAAACTATATCCAAAAAAATATATAAAAAACTAAGAAACCCTATCAAATTGTAATTAACCTTAATAATAAAGCAAGACCAAGGAAAACCCAACCTTTATTCATCAAAAGTTAGCTTGTATGAATTGAAGAGAGCAATAACACAAGGATTTGGAAGAACAAAATCATAATGAGGCGAGAAGAAAGAAATTTGGAGGTAGCGAAAGTCTGGAGTTTTAACGTTTTCTTTGTCCACATTGCATGATAGTACACGTGTTTCACCGGGGAAAAGCATGGTACATGTGTACTTAATAGAGTTGCACCCCAACTTCATTGTATAATTTAAATTGCTTTTGGTACAACTTTGTAAGCAACGCTCGTCTCATGTTATTCCCTTATAAATAAGGGTAAAATATATATCTTTCTTTGTCTTTTGTACTTTTCACCTCTCTCTTCCTATTTATACTTTGTATTTTCACTATTTTTATTTTTCTCTCTCTCTTTGCATTTGTATTTTTATCCTTTTTTTTTTTTAATTTTGTATTTTGAGATATTGGACAAATGAATTTGTTGTATTCATATATTTAAGTCTTATACTCTTTCTCCTTCTCTCACCCCAGGAGCAGATCCATGTGGTCTGTGCCAGGTGCTCGAGCACCCATTGGTTCCAAAATATTTTTTGTGTATTTATATAAAAAATATATAAAAATTGTACACATATAAAGATAAGCACCCACTGAACAAGAAGTTTTGTGGGTGCTTTGGTTCTGCGCACCTCTAAGGTTCAGAGAGAGCTGCCAGGCGAGAGATCAAAAATCCCACTGGCAGCACTAACTTTTTAATCTTAAAATACACTTGCCAGATGAGCACCCACAATCTTTAAATCTTAGATTCGCCACTGCATGATGGACTTGTGACTTAGGTCATATGTTTGAGCCCTATAACATACAAAGTAAGTAGATATTTCAGTTTTACCTTAAAACACCCATAGTCTTTAAATCCTGAATTTGCCATCGCACCCTCTTTATATTTTATATTATCACATCTCTCTTTGTATTTATATAGTATTTGACGTGTTTGTGAATGTATTTATTATACTGGTACATGCTGTTAAGTTATATCATGTCCCTATCTTCTTCTCTTGTTCCTCTCACTATATATTATTATATTTTTGAGCTGCTAGGTGATTGTATTTGTGTATTTATTCATTTATTTAGATTGTATTCATTCTATGCCCACCTCTATTTTTGCATTTCTATATTTTTGAAGTGTGAAGAACTACATTTATTCTGTTCATATGTGCATTTAGGTTGTATTGAATTTTTATCTCTCTAGCTCTTATATCACTTGTATTAATTTACTCTTTTATCATTTTTATTCATTCGTTCTTGTATCAATTACACTCAAAATTCAATTGATACAACACATAAAGCAAAATACAAAAATAATAAAGGATGAGGGAGAGGAAAAAAGATTAAGAGAGCAAATATACAATCAATATAAATACACAAAATAATAAAAGAAAAAAGACTAAACAAAAGAGAATAATGAGAGAGGGAGAGGAAAAGAGAGCAAATATATAATTAATACAAATACATGAAGCAAAATACAAGAAAATGACTATAGATCAGAGGGCAAAGGAAAGTGAAAGAGAGATAACAAATATACAATTGATATAAATACATAATAAATAATGGAGAAAGAGAGAAAATGCATATACACAACAGACATAAATATACAAAGAAATACAAGAAATAAAGCTACAAAGAAAAAAGAGAGATTATTAAAAAAGAAAATATATAATTGATACAAATATACAAAGCAAAATACATGAAAAAAGGCTACAAAGGAGAGAGTCAATGCGTTAGGAAGATGGAGAGAGAAAATATACAATTAACACAAATATATAAAGCCAAATATATGAAAAATAATTATGAAAAGTGAGAGAGAGAACAAATATATAACATACAAAATAAAATACAAGAAGGGTTAAAAAGGGAGAGGGAGGGGGAAGAGGAAGAGGAAGAAAGAGAGGAAGGAAGTGAGCAAAATTAGAAGAGAGTGAAGGAAAATTTTAGAAAAAGTAAAATATAGTTATATTATATAATATTTTATAAAATATAATTATGTACAATGAATGCATAGCACATATTTGTCATATAATGTTATTTTCCCTTGTTTTCTATGTTGTTATTAGTTTGGGTCAAATATATGGTCATCTTTGTGGCTAATTGAAAATGACCTATGATATAATTCGTTTCAGTTGGAGATATATTAGACACCAATTACTTTTCAAAAAAATTTTCTAACCTTAAATTACAATATTATTTTCTTACTTCACCATCCCCACCATGACCTTGCCCACAACCACCACCCCCCCCCAAAAAAAAAAAAAATTTAAAAGTCTATTTTTGAAATATATTGCACATTTTTAAAAACTTCATTTTTTTTACCTCATCCCTATCCTTATCCCTCCCCTTACTGTTATAGCCCAGCCCCCACCCCATTACCACCACCACCAGAAAAATTCAAAATTTATTTTTGAAGTTAAATTTTAAATTTTAAAAATATTATTTTTTTACCGTACGGATGTGTGGTCACACTAGGAGTGATAAGATTAAAAATGAGACCATTCGGGAGAAGTTAGAGGTGGCCCCCTATGGTTCATAAGATGAGGAAAGTTGTCAAGACCAAAGCCTAGGGCCTAGACGTGACATGATGAACGGAGAACCCAAAGGGACCCCAATCAAGCATCTTAACTTATCATTACACATCTTTGGTCGCGGAAGCAATAAAACAACAATAAGAGATAGTAAAAAGGGAACATGGGTCTAAGGAACATCTTTCATATCATAAAACATCATAGAGTCAAAGAGAGTCAAGGCTCATAGCATCATTACATAACTTGTCCAACAACATCTCTAAACATAGAACTTAGCGGGAGCCAAGACAAGCAACCGGGCTCACCCTCATAGTCCAAGCATACAATGAAAGGAAAGAAGGTCTTTATACATAGCATAAGATCAAAGACATTGTCCCCAAAATTGATGACTCACCAACTTGCTTGAGAGTAATCGTATTAGCCACGTGGCGGAGGAGGTTGATCAAGTGGGACTCTGGTTCCTACATGGTGACATCATGTAGGCATAGAGTATGCATTAGTACATTTAAATGTACTAAGTATGTAGGATGCAATGCAACAATAGATAGACATCATAATCAACATGCATAATTAGATAATATATGAACATATAACAATATGACATGCATGGATGATACTTGAAGTAACCATGCTTATATATAGAACATATTATATTAGTAGGAATAGACCATCATCATAGACCAAGCAAACTTAGTACTTGGAATCTAAGGTAGACCACCCCTTAGAAGTAATTGAGGAATCAACCCCTCAATTAGTTGATGGACATGACCACCCTCCATCGGAAGTGATTGAGGTATCAACCCCTCAATTGGTTGATGGCTTACCACCCCCATCCGAAATGATTGAGGTATCAATCCCTCAATTGATTGATGGCTTACCACCCCTATCTGAGATGATTGAGGTATCAACCCCTCCATTGGTTGATGGCTTACCACCCCCATTCGAGATGATTGAGGTATCAACCCCTCAATTGGTTGATGACTTACCACCCCAATCCAAGGTGATTGAGGCATCACCACCCAATTGGCTATGGTCTACTCACAACACAATAAATACTTCTCATCGAGTCAACACATGCATAACTTCCTTTCATCATCATAAAGTCACTTAACTAATATGCCAAGCATTAGGCCTTCAACAACTCAAGATATATTAGCCGGACATTTTATCAAACACTTACCCACCATACAATTCAAGAGTGAAATCATACAAGAAAACTTAATTTAAAATCTCCCACCAACACTTGGTAATACCCTCATGTAACATACATCAAAACACTTCATCAAATCTCAAGAAATATCTAAGATTCATAACTCAAAACATACTTAAACAGTCACACTTTTACAAAACCCCAACATAGTTTATAGTCAAGTTCATAATAGAAGACCCATAAGTAAAATCAACTTAGAAACATGTAATTTAGGTAAAAAAAAAAAAAAAACTTGGGCACCATGGGTGAAAGGACCCAATGGTTGAAACCCATATACCTTGACTTTGGAAAAAATCTTCGTGAAGATTGGAAATGGAGACTTGAAGTATGAGTGAAGTCCTTAAGAACCATATGAGTTTTGGGACTTGAATTTGGGATAAAATATTTGTCTAAGTGTTTGAGAGATTGTTGGGGATGTCTTGTATTATATGAAGGTAAAATATGGCTAAGTATAGGTATTTTCACGCATAGAAAGACTTAGGCCCAAGACACAAAGGCTTTGGACCGACTCAACAAAACTGGGAAAAAATAACACTGGTTCACGCCCCAGTCGCGTTGCGCCAAGGGCGCAGATTTGGAATTCATTATTTTTGAATTTTTAAATTTTGATACGGTTTCTTTAAAATCGGGGTCAGACCCATTTCCCACTCAGTTTTTCCCTCGATCAAGAATATGAAGTCAGATTTTTGAAATCACACATGGATTTTGAGATATATAGAAATTACGATTCCAGGCACTTCTGAGGCACATTTCGGGCATTTTCTGGGGTCGTTTCAATATCTTTCCTTTGGGAACATTCATCCCCAAATGTTAAAGAAATGTATATGAGAAAAGGTAATCATGAAGAAATGACCCCCAACAAGAAGGAAACAATACACTTAAACACCATTTTAAAAAATCTCAACATAAGTATTAAAATCACCGTGAGCTTTGTCAATATAAACATAGATGCATGCAAATGACATAGGGGCTAAAACATAAGACTTGAAATCTTAAAAGAAAAAGACTTGAAGTGTTATCACAAACTTGAATAGAATGAAAGAGGTACAAATATTTCTTCTCCATGCCCGCTTCGGCTTCCTGAAAGACTCTTTCAGATTGACGATTCTCCCAAAGGGCCTTGACGGACACTACATCCTTATTAATCAACTTCTCCACCCTTTCACTTAATAATCCATCGGAGACTTCTCTTAAGACAACTTATCCTCCTCAACACTCATAATCTCAAAAGGATTTTATGACACTAGAGTCACCAATACCTCCCCTCAACCTTAGAAGTATGAAAAACTGGACGAATGCTATCCATATCCATAGACAGTCCCCATTCATATGCAATCTCACCAATCCTTCTCAACACTCTATAAGGAATCACAAATCTTAAACTCAATTCCCTCTCTTGCCAAGTCGGCCACACTCTTCATGGGTGACCCTTAAAATAGACCCAATCACTAACTTTAAATTCAAGCTCTCTTCTTCTCACATCGGCATAGGACTTTTGACGACTTTGGGCTATTTCAACTTTTCTCTAATTAACCTTACCTTCTCCATAGCCTCCATAACCAGATTCGAACCCAACCAATCCATTTCTCCCACTTCAAACCACCTAATCGGTGATCTACAATGCCTACTATAGAGGGCCTTAAAAGGAGCCATACAATGCTAAAATGATAGTTATTATTAGTCTCATCAAGAACCATCTTTCGCAAGTCATCAACACTAGCCACACATAACCTACCTTGGTACCTGAGGGCACCATCTCCCCCTTGGGAGAAAACCTCCACTTTGCCAACGCTCACCAAAGCCTTTAATTCTTACAAGAAGGGATCAAAATCTTGCTTTGTTTCTATCTCATCAACTAAGAAAGATTTTTGAACTACCGACAACCACAATACCATCATAGTCAACCTCTTCCAACCTAATCCTCAATCTAGCTACCTGGTGGACCTCCGTAGCCACCCCTTTGCTACCACCATTAATATATGAACTAGGTTACCCATGGACACCTTACTCAAAGCACCGACCATGACATTAGTCTTATCGTGATGATAATGCACATTCATATCCTAATCCTTATGAAGTTCTAACCACCTTCTTTGTGTCAAGGTAGGATCATTTGGGTGAAAACGTATTGGAGACTCTTGTGATCGATAAACACATCAACATGCGCCCCATACAAATAATAACGTCATATTTTTAAAGAAAAAACCATGGCAACCAACTCAGAGTAATAGATAGGATAGTCCTCCTCATGCATCTCAAATTGTCTAAAAACATAAGCTATCGCCTTACCATTTTGCTTCAAAACACAATCCAAACTAATTCGGGGAGGCATCACAACACACAACAAACCCTTCCAACCCTTCCGGTAGAGACAAGATAGGAGCAGAGACAAGCTTATCCTTTAAGGTTTGGAAGCTCTTCCAAACTCATCGGTCCATACAATCTTAGCCTTCTTTCGAGTCAACGTATTCATAGGGAAGCAATAAGAGAACTCATTCACAAACCTCCGGTAGTAACCCATGGTGCCCGATAAACTCTTAATGTTAGAGGGAGACAAAGGTCTAGACTAATTTCTAATCACATCCTTCTGTTAAGATTCATCTTGATACCATCCTCCGACACCACATCTCCTAGAAAGAGGCAACCGCTTTCAACCAAAACTCACATTTTTCATACCTAGCATACAAATTTTCTTCCATTAATCTATGTAGCACTATCCTCAAATGAGCCACATGATCTAAATAAATCAATACTTCATCACTAGAGACCGCCACAAACATGCCAAGGTAGGGTTTTAAGACCCTATTCATGAAACCCATAATTATAGCCGATGCATAAGTCAACCATTCAACTCCTTCACGACTCAAAATGCTCATTCCTAGCCTGAAAGGGCACCTAGAGATATCACCTACTCTCGTCCTCACTTAGGGACAAATCCAGAATTGATGATCAATCCTAGAGAGGTGACTGACCCATTGAAGTTGGTCAAATGGATCATACGTCCTTGGGGGGGGGTTACTCATTCTTCATAGTGACCCTAATAAGTTGTCGGTAATCAATACACTTTACAAGGGAACCAACAGTCTTCTATACAAACAATGCCAGGAAACTCACTAGGAATGAAATCAAGGAACTCATTAACCACCAAAACCGACCCTATAGGAAGGAACTTGGACTCAACATCCCTAACCCTCGCAAGATGATAGAGACTTCCCTTAGAACAAAACTCATAGGATTGAATGTAAGACATGAATCTACCCTTGACCACCACATCATGATCTTTCCACTCAAGAACGGGTCTACTAGGGAATTAGAATTCAATTTTACGAGTCTTACCAATGATGGAGACACAATATGCATACAACCAACCCACCTCAAGTATAATATCAAAATCCACCATATCCAACTCAACAAGATCACGAGGAAATATTTTATACAAGATACAAATGGGATAATTTCTGTAGACCTTGCTAGCGACAATAGATGCACCAATGGGAGTAGATATCTCATAAGACTCACACAAAAATTCGGCTCAACATGAAACTTTTGGTAATAAGAGGAGTAACAAAAGAAAGAGTGGCATCCGGGTCTATCAATGCATACACATCAAAATTAAAAATCTTTAACATATCAGTGAAGCACCGAGCCAAGTCTAGTGACCCCTAGAGGGGTATGGTTGAGATTGTCGATGGTCGTCCTCAAAATTTCTTGTAGATCATGGAAAATGTCTCAACTTATGATCCTTTGTGCCATACTTGAAACATGCACTTGAACCGGCCAAACAAGCTCCCAGATGGTACCTTCCACACTTATTGCATATAGGAGGGCCTTGAACTCTAACACCTTTGCCCTTCCTTTGAGTATATGGACAATCAACAACCTTGTGGCCCACCACACCATAACCATAACAAACATCAGACTTTCTCAAGCATGGACCACCATGGCTCTTCCCACAACTATGGTACTTAGGGCTACTCATCCCACCTTCACTACCTTGGAACCCTAGATTAATCATTCCATCATTAGCAAGCTTCTTGTTTGGTGCAGTAGAGGACCCTTGAAATTTGTGATTTTGTTAGAGATGCTCATCCTTAGCAGTTGGGAAACCATCTTCATACCAAGCCTTCTTAGACTCCTCACTTCTCCTTTTTTGAGCATATGGACAATTGACTATCTTGTGGTCGATCTCACCACACCCATAGCATGCACCCGTGTTCTTCAAACATGTGCCATCATGTTTCCTCCCACACCTTAGGCATCTAGGACGAGGGGAATATGGATGCCTAGCTCCAATCCCAGCCCTCTTGGCCTTTCCCTCTCCACTCTTACCCTTTGAAGTCCCGGGGGCACTCACTTGTTGATTGAGTTGAGTGGTCCCAACCTTGGCCAATAGCCATAGAGCATTACGAATCTCCGCATTTGATATATCACTGTCCTGAGTAGCTTGAGATATATTCTGAAACACAATGATTAAAATAAGAAAATAAGCCTTAGGGGACTTAACTCTATTGCATGACATAGATTAAAAGAAGGGAAACATTTCCTAAAATGCCTCATAGCCCCTCATTCATAGTCGTAGCGCACTTTACAACATGAATAAGACTCTAATCAACACTGTATATTGGACTCCGAGGACCATTAACAACCTAGTGCTCTGATACCAAGTTTACCACGGCCTAAGCCAAGGGCCTAAATGTGACTAGGCGAATGGGGAACCCAAAGGGAGCCCAATCAAGCCTTTTAACTTATCATTACACATCCTTGGTTGCGAAAGCAATAAACAATAAGAGACAGTAAAAAGGGAACATGAGGCTAAGGGATATCTTTGATATCATAAAACATCATAGAGTCAAAGAGAGTCAAGACTTATAATATCATTACATAACTTGTCCAACAACACCTCTAAACATAGAACTTATCGGGGATCAAGACAAGCAACCAGGTTCACCCTCATAGTCCAAGCATACAATAAAAGGAAAAAGGGTCTTTATACATAGCATAAGATAAAAGATATTGTCCCCAAATACTCACCAACTTGCTTGAGAGTAATCGTACTAGCCACGTGGAAGAGGAGGATGACCAAGCGAAACTCTGGTTCCTACAAGGTGACATCATGGAGGCATAGAATATGCATTAGTATGTTTGAATGTACTAAGTATGTAGGATGCAACACAACAATAGGTAGGAATCATAATCAACATACATAATTAGGCAATAGATGAACATATAATAATATGACATGCATGAATGATACTTGAAGTAAATATGCTTATATATCGAACATAATACATTAGTAGGAATAGACCATCATCATAGACCAAGCAAACTTAGTACTTGGAATCTAAGGTAGACAAACCCTTAGAAGTGATTGAGGAATCAACCCCTCAATTGGTTGATAGACATGATCACCCTCCATCGGAAGTGATTGAGATATCAATCCCTCAATTGGTTGATGGATAACCACCCCCATCCATGATGATTGAGGTATCAACTCCTCAATTGGTTGATGGCTTACCACCCCCATCAAAGGTGATTGAGGCATCACCCCTCAATTGACTATTCAACTTACAACACAATAGATACTTCTCATGGAATCAATATATACATAACATCATTTCATCATCATAAAGTCACTTAACTCATATACCAAGCATTAGGCCTTCAACAACTCACGATACATTAGCCAGATATTTTATCAAACACTTACCCACTATGCAATGCAAGAGTGAGATCATGCAAGAAAACTTAATATAAAACCACCCACCAACACTTGGTAATACCCTCATATAACATACATCAAAATCCTGCACCAAATCTCAAGATAGATCTAAGATTCATAGCTCAAAACATACTTAAACAATCACACTTTTACAAAACCCCAACATAGTTCAAAGTCAAGTTCATAATAGTATATCCATAAGAAAGATCAACTTAGAAATATGTAATTTAGGTAAAAAAAAAAAGGAAGCTTAGGAACCATGGATTAAAGGACCTAATGGTTGAAACCCATATACCTTGACTTTGGAGAATTATTGGTAAAGATTGGAAATGGAGACTTGAAACTTGAGTGAAATCCTTAAGATCCAGATGAGTTTTGGGACTTGAATTTCAGGTGATATATTTATCTAAGTATTTGAGAGAGTGTTAGGGAATGTCTTGTGTGATATGAAGGTAAAATATGACTAAGTATATGTATTTTCACACATGGGAAGACTTAAGCCCCCAAGACCCAAAAGTCTTGGACCGACTCAACAAAACTGGGAAAAAATAGCACTGGTCCACTCCCCAACTGCATCGCACCAGGGGCATGGATCAACACTGAAATTCATCATTTTTGGATTTTTAAATTTTTATACAGTTGCTCTAAAATAGGTGTTAGACCCAATCCGCACTCAATTTTACCCCCGATCAAGAATTTGAAGTCAGATTATCGATATCACGCACGAATTTGCAGATATATGAATCCGAGACACATTTTTGGGCACTTTTTTGGGGTCATTTCAGAAATAACACTGCGATGATTTTGATATGTCCAAAGAAGGAATACCAATACTTCTATTAGGAGATGCGAGAGGTTAGTTTTGGGAGTTACACAGAGGGGTAAAGGTAGATCGAAGAAATTTTGATTGGAGGTGATCAGACAAGATATGACAAAACTTGGTCTCACTGAGGACATGACCTTAGATAGAAAGGAGTGGAACTCGCGAATTAGAGTAGCAGGCTAATTGGTTGGTAGGATTAGGTGGATGTTTGGCCTTAGCGTATGGTAGGATAGAAGGAGTAGTCGTGTTATATCACGTGTTGTCATTATCTATCGTATATGTGTTAATGTTATCATATTTACATATTGTAATGTGTTTTTCGTTATTAGTCACTCTTTTTGTTCCATTTCCTTTCCTTTTTATCATATCTAGTATATGCTGCTTATGGGTTTTTGAGACGAGGGTTCCCAAAAAATAACCTCTCTACTTCTATGAGGTAGTGATAAGGTCTGGAAACATTCTACCCTCCCTAGACCCCATTTGTGAGATTCCACTGGACATGTTGTTGTACCGTACCTTTATTGCAACTGAAACGACCCCAAAAAGTACCCGAAAATGTACCTCGAATCATAATTTCCATACATCTCAAAATTCGTGTGCGATATCAAAAATTTGACTTCATATTCTTGATCAGGGGGTCAAATTGAATAGAAAATGGGTCTAACCCCGATTTTAGAGTAACCGTATCAAAATTTAAAAATCACAAAAATATGATTTCTAGTGATGATCCACACCCCTAGCGTGACGCGCCAAGGGCACGCCACAGTGTTAAAATGTGCCAGTTTTCTTGTCTGGTCCAAGGCCTTTGGGTCTTGGGCCTAAGCCTTCCTCTGCGTGAAAATACCTTTACTTAGCCATATTTCACCCTCATATTATTTAAGAAATTCCCAAAATACTCTCTCAAACACTTAGATAATATTTCACCTCAAAATTCAAGTTTCCAAATCTCTTCCGGGTCTTAAGGATTTCATTCAAGCTTCAAGTCTCCATTTTCATTCTTCATCAAGAGTTCTCCAAAGCTAATGTATGTGGGTTTCAACTAATGGGTCCTTTCACCCATGGTGCCCAAGCTTCCTTTTCACCTAAATTGCATGATTTAAATTTGATTTACTCATGGATCTTACTTATTATGAGTTTCATTACACACTATGTTGGGTTTCATGAAATTGTGTTTGTTTTAGCATGTTTTGAGCTATGAATTTAAGATATATTATGAGATTTAATGAAGGGATTTGTATTTATGTTGCTTGAGGGTGTTACCAAGTATCTATTGATAGTTTTACACTAAATTTTCTAGCATGATTCCACTCTTGAAATGCATGGTTTTACACTAGCACTACACACCCGTCAAGTGTTTGATAAAATGCCCATCGTATAAGTTGAATGCTATATGATGATAAAAGAAATGCATGCATATGGTATTATCTTTATAATTTTTGGGATTGACCAAGCCTTACTGGGGAGGTTGTAGGCTCGGGTAACCTTGTTGAGGGGTTTGTACCTCGAATTACTCACTCGAGAGGTGGTAGGCCTGTGCAACCATATTGGGGGATTTGTAGCTTGATATCCATATTGAGTGGTTTGTACTTCATCAACCATGTTGGGGGGTTTGTACCTCATCAACTATGTTGAGGGATTTGTACCTCATCAACCAATTGAGGGGTTCGTACCTTATTCGCCTCTCCAAGAAAGTGGTAGGCCTTGGATATTCACTAATAATGGTATCTCCTTACACATGTATTATATTCTTTATATAAACATGATTTTACTTCAAGCATCATTCATACATGCCATATTGCTATATGCTTATTCACTACCTATGTTATGCATTTTGTGTATGGTGCTTATTACTTGTTGCATTGCATCCTACATACTTAGTATATTCAAATGTACTAATGCATACTCGATGCCTACATAATGTTACCATGTAGGAACCGGAGCACCGCTTGAGCATCTTCCTCTACGTGGCTAATACGATTTCTTTAAAGCTAGTTACTGAGTCCTCCATTCCGGGGACAATATCTATAATCTCATGTTGTGTACTAAGAGTATCTTTATTATATGTGTGTATTGACTATGAGGATGAGCTTGGTTTCTTGTCTTGGTCCCCGCTAAGTATTTATGTTGTAAAGGTGTTGTTGGACATGATGTGTAATTACACTATGAGCCTTGACTCTTTTGTCTCTTTTTTATGTTGAAGAGCTTTCCTTCAGTCCCCTTTGCCCTTATTTCCATTCTTTTTCAATGCTATTCAATTGCTTCCGCAACCAAGATTGTCTAGTGATATGCTAAGAGGCTTGTTTGAGGTCCTTCGGGTTCTTCATTTGCCAGTCACGACTAGACCCTAGGTCCGGATAATGACAAAGATGGTATCATAACTCTAGGTTGTTAGGTCCTCGGTGTCCAACACACCATGTCGAGTAGAGTCTTATTCATGGTTGTGAAGCACACCACGACTATGAATAGGAGGATATAAAGCATTCTAGGAAATGTTTCACTTCTTCATGATCTTTGTGGTGCGGTAGAGTTAGGTCCCCTAGGGCTTATTGCTAATCCCTAACCGTTACATTTCAGGATATGTCTCAAGCTACTCTGGATGGCGATGTATCGAATGTGGAGGTTTGCAATGCTCTATGGGTGTTGGCCAAAGCGGTGACAAAATTGACAACTCATCTCAATGAACAAGAAAGTGTTCTCGTGACTTCAAATGGTAAAAAAAGGGTAACTGAGGCCAAGAGGGCCCATTTTGAAGGAAAGTTCCAAAGTCTCAAAGATAGAGGTGATGCTATGTGTCCAACATGTGGTAGGGTTCATAGAGGCCCATGTTTGAGGGGTACCAATACTTGCTTTGGTTGTGGTGAAGAGGGGCGTAAGAGGAGGGATTGTCCTCATAAACATAGTAAGAGTAAAGGGGATGATGATGGGGTGACTCGTCATAGATGCCCAGAATGCGGGAGAAATCATAACGACGCTTGTTGAGGAGCACAGATGCATGCTTTGGATATGGTGAGATGGGACACAAAATTCTGGATTGTCTACATGCTCACAACAAAGGTAAGGATGGCCGACCACAAGGGCAAGGTGGTCATGTTGATCAAGGGGCTCAAGTAGGGAATGAGGTGTCCGATGTTGCTATTGAAATGTTGAAATTTCCTTTGGCTTTGATGTGTATGCGTTGATGGGCCCAGGTGCCACTATCTCTTTCATTATTCTTCCTTATTTCTAGTATGTGTCAAGTGTGCCCGAGTTGTTGTGTGAACGTTTGGAGTCTGCCCCCTTTGTTGAATCTATTGTTGTTAGAAAGTTCATGTTACATGTTTATATTGCATTAGGTCTTGCCTTGTGACTTGTTGGGTTTGATGTGGTGGATTTTGATGTCGTACTTGGGATGGATTATTTACATGCTTATTGTGTCTCCATTGATTGTAGGACCTGTAGAGTTAGATTCCAATTCCCTAATAAACTTGTCTTTGAGCGGTGGCTTGTAATATGGTTGTGAAAGGGTAAGTCCGTTTCTCGCCTTAAGGTACAATTGGTCTCTAAGGGTTTCGTTTATCATCTTGTAAGAATTAGGGGTGTTAAATCTAAGTTACTTCTATTGAGTTGTTTTCGGGGATCAATGAGTTGGTGAATGTCCTTTCCGATATTTTGAATTTGGGGTGGTGCCTTTTGGTTTGACTTAAACACTGGTTATGTCTATAGGTCTCATGAATAGGGTCTTTAAACCTTGCTTTGTTATGCTTGTGAGGGTCCTTGGTGGTGATATGTTGCTTTGTCTCCGGGAGCAAGGAGAAACATGTGAGTCATTTGAGGGAGTACTACAAAGTTTAGGAAGAAGTTTGGGTGCTACATAGGAGAAATGAGAGTTTTGGTTGTAATAGGATGCTTTCCTAGGTCATGTGGTTCTGGGTGATAGCATTAAGGTGGACCCTAATAAAACGACGGTGATTAGAGCTTAGCCTAGACCGTTGACCCCATCGGATATTAGGGGTGTCTTGGACTTAGCGGGTATTACCGGAGGTTTATGGATAGGTTTTCTTCTATTGCTTCTCGTATGACGTAGTTAATCCCAAGTAAGGCTAATTTGAGTGAAATATTGAGTGTGAATAGAGTTTCCAAAACCTTGAAGATTAAGCTTGTTCCCCTTCTATCTTGGCTCTACTAGAGTGGTTGGAAGGGTTGTTGTGTATTGTTATGCCTCAAGAATTGGTTTGGTGGTGTTTTGATGGTAAATGGTATGTTGATAGCCCATGCTTCTAGATAACTTAAGGTGCTTGGAAAGGATTACCCTACCCATCATCTTGAATTGACCGACGTGACATTTGCTTCAAAAATTTGGCATCATTGTTGGTATAGGGGTGCTTATGGATGTGTTTACCGATCATAAAAGTCTCCAATATGTGTTCATTCAAAAGTCTTAACTTGAGACAAAGAAGGTCGTTAGAACTTCTTAAGGACTATAATATGACTGTGCATTATCATCTTGCTAAGGCTAATGTGGTAGCCGATGCTTTGAGGAGGGTGTCTATGGGTATCCTTGCTCATGTGGATGGGGGTGGTAAAGAAGTGGCTAGGGAGGTCCATCGGTTGGCTATATTGGGGGTTAGTTTGGAAGAGGTTGATAATGGTGGTATTGTGGTGGCTAGGGAGGTCCATTGGTTGGCTATATTGGGGGTTAGTTTGGAAGAGGTTGATAATGGTGGTATTGTGGTTGTTGATAGTTCAAAATCTTCCTTGGTTGATGAGGTAAAAGCAAAGCAAAATCTTGACCCCTCCTTGTTAGAATTGAAGACATTGGTGAGGGATAGCAAACTGGAGATGATACCCTTAGATAGGTTGTGTGTGCCTTTTGTTAATGGCTTGAGGGAAAAGATTCTTGGTGAGGTTGCATGGGATTCCCTTGTCCATCACACTGGATCATGGTGTTCAATTTAATTCACATTTTTGGAATTCCTTTCAAAGGGGTTTTGGTACAAAGGTTAAGCTTAGTACGACCTTTCACCCTCAAACGGATGGCTAAGACGAAAGAACTATCCAAACTCTTGAGGATATGCTTAGGGATTGTGTATTGGAGTTGAGAGGTAGTCAGGATGATCATCTTCCATTGATTGAGTTTGCATATAACAATAACTATCATTCTAGTATTGGTATAACTCTTTTTGAGCCTTCTATGGTAGCGTTGTAGATTACTGATTGGGTGGTTTGAGGTAGGAGAGGTGGCTTTGATGAGTCTGGATCTTGTTATGGGGGCTCTTGAAAAGGTAATGATGATTAGAGCAAGGATGAAAACATCCCAAAGTCGTCAAAAATCCTATGCCAATGTGAGGAGGAGACACCTTGAATTTAAAGTTGGTGACTAGGTCTATTTGAAGATTTCACCCATGAAGGGTGGAGTTCATTTTGGTAAGAAAGGTAAGTTAATCCCAATATACGTGAGTCCTTATAGGGTGATAAGGAGGATTGGCATGGTAGCTTATGAGTTGGAGCTGCCTAGTGAAATGGATTTGATTCATCCGGTGTTTCATGTATCCATGTTGAGGAATTGTGTGGGTGACCCTAATGCTATGGTTCCATTGGAAGTTGCGGGGGTTATTAAGGACAACTTGACTTATGAAGAGGTTTCAGTTCGGATTTCGGATAGACAAGTTAAGAGGTTGAGGAACAAGGATGTGACTTCCGTTAAGGCCCTTTTGAAGAATCATCAAGTCAAAAACGTCTCTCGGGGAGCCAGAGCGGGCATGAAGAAGCAATATCTGTATCTCCTCCATTCTATTCAAGCTTATGATAACATGTTAAGTCCTTTTCTTTATGGATCCAAATCTTATGTTTCAGCCCCTATGTCATTTGCATGCATTCATGTTTACATTGACAAGTTCATGATAATTTTGACACTTATATTAAGATTTTAAAAATAATGTTTAAGTGTATTGTTGCATTCTTGTTGGGGACGATTTCTTCATGATTACTCTTTTCATGTATGTTTCTTTGACATTCTGGGACGAATATTCCCAAGGGGGAGATATTGAAACAACCCTAAAAAGTGCCCGAAAATGTGCCTTGGAAATGCTCGGAATTGTAATTTCCATACATCTCAAAATTCGTATATGATATCGAAAATCTGACTTCATATTCTTGATCAGGTGTCAAATTGAATGGGAAAAGGGTCTAACCCTGATTTTAGAGCGACTGTATCAAAATTTAAAAATCAAAAAAATGCGATTTCCAATGATGATCCACACCCCTGGCGCGACGCACCAAGGGCGCGCCACAGTTTTAAAATGTGCCCATTTTCTTGTGCGGTCCAATGCCTTTGGGTCTTGGGACTAAGTATTCCTATGCGTGAAAATACCTTTACTTAGCCATATTTCACTCTCATATCATTCACGACATTCCCAAAATACTCTTGCAAATACCTAGACAATATTTCATCTCAAAATTCTAGTGTCCAAATCTCTTCCGGATCTTAAGGATTTCACTCAAGCTTCAAGTCTCCATTTCCAATCTTCATCAAGAGTTTTCTAAAATTAAGGTATGTGGATTTCAACCAATGGGCCCTTTCACCTATGGTGTTCAAGCTTTCTTTTCACCTAAATTGCATGATTTAAATTTGATTTACTCATGGGTCTTATTATGAATTTCATTGCACACTATGTTGGGGTTAATAAATTATATTTGTTTTAGCATGTTTTGAGCTATGGATCTAAAATTTATTCTGAGATTTGATGAAGGTTTTGATGTATATTGCTTGAGGGTGTTACCAAATATCTATTGATGGTTTTACACTGAATTTTCTAGCATGATTCTACTCTTAAAATGCATGATTTTACGCTAGCACTACACACCCGCCAAGTATTTGACAAAATGCCTGGTTGTGATTTTCTTGAAGAATTGAAGGTCTAATGTATGTCGTATAAGTTGAATGACTATATAATGATGAAAAGAATATATGTATATGATATTATCTCTATAGTATTGGGTATTGCCCAAGCCTCACTCGGGAGGTTGTAGGCTCGGGTAACCTTGTTGAGGGGTTTGTACCTCGATCGCCTCGCCCGGGAGGTGGTAGGCCCATCCAACCATATCGGGGGGTTTGTACCTTGAAAACCATGTCGAGGGGTTTGTACCTCATCAACCATGTTGAGGGGTTTGTACCTCATCAACCCATTGAGGGGTTCATATCTCATTTGCCTCTCCAAGTAGGTGGTAGGCCTTGGATATTTAGTAATAATGGTCTCTCCTTACACGTGTATTACGTTCTATATATAAGCATGATTTATTTCAAGCATCATTTATAAATGTCATATTACTATATGCTTATTCATTGTCTATGTTATGTATTTTGTTTATGGTGCTTATCACTTGTTGCATTGCATCCTACATACTTAGTACATTCAAACGTAATAATGCATACTTTATGCCTATATGATGTCACCGTGTAGGAACCGGGGCCTCGCTTGAGTATCTTCCTCCACGTGGCTAGCATGATTTCTCTCAAGCTAGTTGTTAAGTCCTTCATTCCGGGGACAATATCTATGATCTCATGCTATGTACTAAGACTATCATTCTTTTATATATATATTGACTATGAGAGTGAGCCTGATTGCTTGTCTTGGCCCTCGCTAAGTATCTATGTAGTAGAGATATTGTTGGATATGATGTCTAATTATGCTATGAGCCTTGACTCTCTTGTCTCTTGTTTATGTTGATGTATGAAAGCTTTCCTTCAGTCCCTTTTTCCCTTATTTTCTTTTTTTTTTCAATGTTATTCAATTGCTTCCACAACTAAGGATGTGTAATGATATGCTAAGAGGCTTGTTTGGGGTTCTTTTGGATTCTCCATTCGCCGATCACAACTAAGCTCTAGGTCCAGTTCGTGCTACCCCCTCTCCCCCCACCCTACTACACATACACCAAAAAAGAAAAAATTAAAAGTATTTTAAATTTTAAAATTTTCATCCTTTTACCCTCCTCCATACCCCATCACCCACCAGCCTCCCATCCCCACCCCAATAAAAAAACTTTAAAAAATTCTTTTTTAAAAATATTTCAAACTTTAAAAAATTTATTTTTACATGCCAATCTACCATGTTCCCCTCCCCCAAAACACTGCCCCCCTTCTCCACAAAAATTAAAAAATTAAAATTTTATTTAAAAAATATTTTAAATTTTTTTTAAAAAAATTCTTTTTACCCCACCTCTATTCCCGGTCACCCACCACAAAAAAAATTTAAAATTATTTTTTAAAAAACTTAAATTTTTTGAAAGTTAGATCTGTAGTCGGGTGAAATCAGTCCAAGGCAAAAAAATTTACCTTTTTTGCCTTTTTTTTGGCACCATTATTTCTTTTTTTTAAAAAAACTTATTTTATTTTTATTCTTCTTCCTCTTCCGTCAACAGAAGGAGCATATTTCTCACTTCAGAGAGCAATTCAATCAAGGGAAATTGATCGACGAAGTCAATTAAATTGCCATCGTGCTCCGCCGTCTGGAATCTCTCTCCGGCAAATTCAGCTGTTAGTTTCTCTATTCAAAATCTTGAATTGGGTAATAAAGACTCCATTGAAGCTTCAAGAACCACTATTTCAGAAGGCTTGGGCAAAAGTTTAAGATCAAGAAGCTCCAAGATTAACATCAAGATTAGTTTGCCGTTGTTTTGCTGAAACTTCCCTGCAAGCAAATTCCGGCGAAACGTCATCATCTAGTCGAAAAGTTCTCTGACATATTTCACATTTTTGTTGATTTTCAGATCGATCCGACCTCGTCACCGTGACCCACCAGGTTCTATCTCTCCATCTTTGTTATCAGTCATTTGTGGTTGTGGTGTCGATATTTGCGTGTAGTTTTTCTTTAGTTTATCGTATTTATCTTGCTATAATTGCTTGCTAATTCGTAGCATAATTTGTCATATTTCACTCTTACAAATGGATTGCTAGGTCTCAGCAAACTAGATCTACCAATTTCCGGCGGCTTCTAGTAGATTCTGGCAACATTCAGTCATTTTTGCAGACTGATTTTTTTTTCTTGGATTCATTTGTTTTATTCTATTGAGTTTATTGTTTTCTCCCTGCTCTTTGTTTCTCTGCTTCGCTGCATTGATCAATTTCTTACAATTGCTTGTTGAAAGCATTGTTCCATAATTTTACTGCAGCTGTATAGTGTGTATATTATTTTATATTGTTGTTATATATTGTGTATTTGGTATATTGTTGCATACTGCGGTATATTGTTGTATAGTGCTGTATTTTGTTATATATTATTGTGTATTGCTATATATTGTTGCGGTATATGTTGTATACTTGTCGATTGGTAGTTTTTCTTGTTGTTTACTTGTATATTGGCTAGATTGCTGTAGATTGTTGCATATTGCGGTAGATTGTTGCGATTTTTATGTATATTTGAGTTTATCGCCATATATTGCCGTGATATACTGTTGTGTATTGAGGAATATTCTTGTACCTTTTATAGTTATTGTTGCTTAGCGAGTTAATAGTTTTAGTTAGTGGCGTCAAGATCTCATGGTGGACTAGGGTCATGTCATCACTTGGGGTCAGGGGTGCGGGGTAAGGGGAGTGAGAGGGGCACAAGTCTATTCAAGTTAAGGATAACATCGTGGAATATAGGGTCTTTAGTAGGGAAGTCCATAGAATTAGTAAAAAGCTTTAGAAGGAGGCATATTAACATAGCGTGTGTCCAAGAGACTAGGTGGGCGGGTACGAAAGCCCGGGACATGGATGGGTTTAAGCTAGGGTACTCGGGTGGTTTTGGGGGTAGAAATGGTGTAGGAATACTGGTAGATGAGATTCTTAGGGATTACATGGTCGAGGTTAGGAGGATTAATGATAGGATGATGTTTATCAAACTCGTGGTGGGAGGACATATTGTTAACGTTGTTAGTGCTTATGTGCCCCAAGTAGGTCTAGATGGGGAAGTCAAAAGGCGCTTTTGGGAGGATCTGGATGAGGTTGTGCGAGGTATACCGGTGACAGAAAAAATCTTCATTGGAGGTGACTTTAATGGGCATATCGGGGCATCTAATAATGGGTTTGTAGATGTGCATGGAGGCTTTGGTTTTGGTGTGAGGAATGAAAGTGGGACGTCTCTCTTGGATTTTGCCAAAGCATTTGAGTTAGTGATTGCTAACTCGTGTTTCCCGAAGAGGGAAAACCACTTGATTACTTTTTGTAGTATGGTTTCTAAGACTCAGATTGATTACCTTCTTATCCGACAGGGCGATAGAAGTCGTTGTAAAAATTGCAAGGTTATTCTGAGTGAAAATGTCTCCACTCAACATAGGCTTTTAGTGATGGATGTGGAGATGAAGAGAGAAAAGAAAAAGAAGGTTTTGTATACCCAACCTAGGATTAGATGGGGAAGCCTTACACCTGCCCTCACCTGCGAGATGGAAGAAAAGTTGAGAAACCTTAAGGCATGGAGTAGTGAAGGTACTGAAAATAGTATGTGGGACACGACTACTGGCTCCATTAGAAAGGTAGCTACCGAGGTCCTAGGAGTTACGAGAGGGACTTTTGGTGGTCGTAAAGGCAATTGGTGGTAGAATGTGGAAGTTCAGGGTAAAGTACAAGATAAGAAGGTCGCTTACACAAAGTGGCTAAAGTGTAGGGATGTCGAGGAAAAGCAAACGCTTAAGGAAATCTATAAGAAGGCCAAGTTAGAAGCCAAGTTGGCGGTGACGAATGCCAAGTCTACAGCATTTGAGCGCCTTTATGAAGATCTAAGTGATAAAGGCAGGGACAAGAGGTTGTATAGGCTCGCTAAAGTAAGAGAAAGGAATGCTCGCGACTTGGACGTAGTGAAGTGCATCAAGGATACGAAGGGCGAGGTGTTAGTGGATGACACTTCCATTAAATTAAGCTGGCAAACTTGCTTTCATAAAATCGTGAATGAAAAAGGAGATAGAGTTATCGAACTGGATAAGTTGGCACACTTCGAAGACCATCACGCTCTTGGGGATGGCAATCCATTCGAAGTGGAGGAGATAAAATTGGCTATGAGTAGGATAAAGAGGGCGAGGGCGATCGGACACGATGAGATTTCGGTGGACTTTTGGAAGAACTTGGGCAAGGATGACATAGAGTGGTTGACTAGACTGCTCAATGCTATTAGGGAGACTACCAAGATGCCTGAGGAATGGAGGAGGAGTACAATGGTTCCGTTGTACAAGAATAAGGTAGATATTCAAAATTGCAACAACTATAGGGGTATCAAGTTGCTAAGCCACACTATGAAGGTATGGGAGAGAGTTGTGGAGAGGAGGATACGTAAAGTAGTATCTATCTCGGAGAATCAATTTGGATTCATGCCAGGGCAGTCGACGACTGAAGCAATCCATCTGGTTCGGAGGTTAGTGGAAAAATATAGGGATAAGAAGAAGGACTTTCATATGGTGTTTATTGATCTCGAGAAGGCGTATGATAAAGTCCCAAGGGAGGTCTTATGGAGGTGTTTAGAAGCGAAAGGTATCCCTGTGGCGTATATTAGAGTGATTAAGGATATGTACGATGGAGCCAAAACTCGGGTTAGAATGGTGGGAGGAGACTTCGAGTATTTTCCTGTTGAGATGGGACTCCATCAGGGTTCTACACTGAGCCCTTTCTTGTTTGCCTTAGTGATGGATGAGCTGACGCGAACTGTACAGGAAAAGGTACCTTGGTGTATCCTATTTGCAGATGACATAGTATTAATTGATGAGTCTCAGACTAAAGTTAATGAAAAGTTGGAGGCCTGGAGGCACGCCTTGGAGTCCAAAGGCTTCAAATTGAGCAGGACAAAAATTGAATACTTGGAGTGCAAATTCAGCATTGGGAGGGAGGAAAACTCTGTGGTGAGGTTTGCCACCCAACCTATCCCACAAAGGGATAAGTTTAGGTATCTAGGGTCCATCATCCAGAGTAGTGGCGAGATCGATGATGATTTCATACACCGTATTGAGGAAGCTTGGACTAAATGGAGACTGGCCTCTGGAGTACTGTGTGACAAAAAGATACCACCCAAACTTAAAGGTCAGTTTTACAGAGTGGTAGTTAGACCAGCGTTGTTGTATGGGTGGAGTGTTGGCCAATTAAAAATATACATGTTCAGAAGATGCATGTCGCAGAGATGAGGATGTTGAGATGGATGTGCAGTCACACCAGGAGTAACAAGGTTAGGAACGAGGCAATTCGGGAGAAATTAAAGGTGGCACCGGTGGGCGAAAAGATGAGGGAGGCAAGGCTGTGATGGTTCGGACATGTGCAGAGAAGGAGCATTGACGCTCCTGTTGGGAGGTACGAGAGGTTGATTGTAGGAGCTACTCGGAGGGGTAGAGGTAGGCCAAAAAATTACTGGGGGGAGGTGATCAGACAGCACATGGCGGAACTCGACCTCACTGAGGACATGACCTTAGATAGAAAGGAGTGGAAGTCGCGAATTAGAGTAGCAGGCTAAGTTCTTCTTCTTCTCCTTCATCTTCTTCTTAGTATTAGTAGTATTTGTATTACTTTTACTATTATTACTCATTTTTCTTTTCATCACCTGGCGTATATATGTTAGTTTTATCATATTTACATACTGTCATGTGCTTTCACTTACATTTTCTTTTGTCATATCTAGTTATTT
>JAABOM020000075.1:28821692-28856453 GCA_011800125.2 Solanum clarkiae
TAAAATTAATGTTTAATATAAAAAGTTTATATCTTTGATTTTTACTAATTACAAATTTTTAGTTTTCTTTGAATTCCTATTTGATTTTTTAAACCCGCAACCCTCCCCACCCCTCTCCGCATTAGTTTTAAAAATACCTACTTCAACTTGCTCTGCTCCCGCCCCCACCCTGCACCAGCCCTGCACCGCCCATTGCCATCCCTACATATGATTGAAGAAATTCAAGTAGAATCATAATTTATAAGGAGAAAAGTTTGACAATTTTTTATTCAAACTCAAATTACGTAACAATGCTTTAAAGTTTGAAATTGACAAATCTATATATACTAGTAAAACTCCCAAGCCCAATAAATACGTTGAATTATTTTTACACTTTTATTCGTATGATTAAATTTAAAATATGATATTTTATTTATTTTAATTTATTTGTCCTTTTTTAGTTCACCACAGATAGATTTTTTAAAAATTTTCAGCCCTTAATTATTGCAATTTAGAGTATATTTTATGTTAATTTTAAATAATATATGTTACTTATTTTCTTCCAAGTTATATTTTGTACACAAAAATTTTGAGAATCAATCAAAAATTCAATCTTTGGTTAAACTATTAATTGTTGCAAGTGGGCTCTAGTTTTTTGTTGGTATGTAAGAATGGAGAAAAATAAAATAATTAAGCGAGCGTCAATCATGTTGCTATGAAAAAATGCATCAAAATTAAAGACCGTAGTTGGGGATTGAACCAATAACATTCAACTTAAAATGTCAAGCTAGAACTATTGAGCCAAGCAAGTCTATAGTGCAAAAATGCCTTGGAATTTTAATTTATTTACGGAATGAAGTTGTTATGGAAAAATACAGCAAAATTAAACCCGCAGCTTGAAAAATCAAATGGTAACCACTAAGCCAAGCTGGTCTCCTATGTGTGATTGCCCTCGAATTTTAATTTATTTATAGGAAAGTACACACGTTGATGGAGGCACGTGTGCTTATTCCCACTTCTTAATATGCAATTTCCTAAAACTTTGGTCCAAAGGAGTTGTGAAAGATCCGTAATTGAAATTCTTTACGTCAATATATAAGGGTAACAAATCCGAAAACAAAATCAAGAATATAACACAACCTGTCCAAAATACTGAATTTACATCTCTGACATTCAATATTCTAACCTCAACAAAAGGAAAAAGTTTATGAAAATATATAAATATTTTACTATTTCAGCTCCATAACCTCAAAAAAAATCAAACAAAAGTGAAGTATTGCCTTCTCTTTGAAGATTTAAGCATCATGTCACTAATGCACAACTTATGTGTCCACAAGCCAATTTATTAAAATTTTGAGATAAATAATAATGTTTCCAAGAAATTCTTATTCAGAGTTTCTGATATGTGAATGAACTTACATAGGAGTATATTGAACGCGTGAAAGGGTGTTGTAACACATATGATATGATATGACTTCTTTCATTTAAAAAATAATTTAGATTGATTTGAACACAAAATCTAAGAAAATAAAGAATTTTTTTAAAAATTTTGTGCTCTAAATTAAAATTATGTCAAATATTTGAAAATGTAGTCTTATGGCCTAATAAACATGCCATAAATAAAACTAAGACTAAAATATTACCATAAAAGTAAAAGGTTATTCTTTTAAAAATAGGAAAATATGTCATTATTTTTTAAATGGGAGAGTAACAATTTAACTTTGAAATATATATTTTATCTTTAATTAAGTGGTTTACCGTCATACAAATATCAATCACTTATTTAAAATTACAATTTTCTTAAATCTCATATTCAATCAAATTAACTCATGTAAAATCATACTGTCAGAAAGACAGTTTATTATAAACATTCCATGAAAAAGTCACGGACAAGTTGTCTTATCAAACCAATCAGTTATTGTGAAAGGTTAGTTTCCATAGGCTTTTTTGAGATGTGAAGCAATGCCAAACTAAAACAATTGTCGTATGAGCTCTCTTTCTTTTCTTGTGAACTTAAATAAATGGGATTGCTAGAATGTAAAGCGCATTTGATGTAATGGTATCATAGTATCCTTCCATAATACTATCAGTTTAATGCACTAACTAAAATTTTTAAACTGAAAATCAAACCAATAGTCCAATAAAATAATTTAACAAATTATTTATAAACCAATAACACAATCTGAAAATAATCCAATACCAATAAATTAGTAACATCTTTTTTCGATTTGTTTTATCAATTATGCAAACCAGTAGATGAAAGTAGCTTAGATGGAAACTCATGTGAATGGCAAAGTAGCCAAGCTCAATGTTTTTTGAATTGTTGCAGTTGGAAAAGGGAACAACATACAGGAAGTTGTGACTGGAGGAAGCATGAAGCCTAGATTAGTTCTGCTCAAGCACAATGGTTACATGAGGCTATGTCCAAATACTAGCTTGAGCACTATACAGAACTTCCAATTTTGGTTAATAAAATATTTATTATCAAAAGAAGAACCAAAAAAAAAAAATGAAGTTTCAATATGATTTTTCAATACAAAATCACAGAAGAAAAAAGATATGAACATGAAATTGTTCAAGACAAGTCCCTTATCTGTCATGATTTGAAGAATCACAACATGTGCAATATTTAGAACTTCATAGTCCATTGGCCAGCTCTCATATCTTAATCTCCACAATCAACAAATTGGTTTAACTTAATGTGTTTCCATCTCAGCAAAGCTAAAATAGGATTATCATAAATATGTCTTGCTCTCTGGAAATGAAAATAACATTAGCACATCATAATGAACATTGAGAACGGGTAAACATCATGCTTCATCATTTTGATCCATGCCAACAGTAGGGGTGGATTAATTGTTCATAACATCAGCTTTCAGCCCTTCTACTCCTAAAAGGTCAATAAAAGGTTAAAATTAAGAAAACACCTGATACATAATGACAACCAATGACGGGACTTGCAGGGTGCAAATAACAAACAGATTATCCCCACACAAAGCATAAATAAGGGGAATGCCATGCCTCATTATCAAGATGCATGCAGAAACCAGTAGATTGAGCAATTGATCTTTAATTACAACTTTTACTTACTGAAAGTTCAACTAAAGAAATGAAAACACCCTATTAATCTGTCACAATTCCTGAGTAGTAAAAGTGGGGTATATAGTAAGGTGCAACATACACAACTGTCCTCGAGCAAAGCCATACACAAACACCCATTGAAATGAGAATTACTTTCGTTGTTTTTGCAAAAGAACAACTTTCATTTCATGAAAATGTGCATTAAGCTCCTATCATTTAGTATGCATATAACATGAGGAAGATGGCATGAGAAAGTAACTTCATGTTTCCTCTAGTCTTTATTCGCTCGTCGTGATAAGTCTCATGAAAGACATGCTTAATAGTTATTATCTTCATGCGAACAAAACAAATAGAACCATGGTATCAAGTGCATCATGAGACCCACGATTTTATCCTTACAAGG
Source organism: Solanum clarkiae (assembly GCA_011800125.2). Taxonomy (NCBI): domain Eukaryota; kingdom Viridiplantae; phylum Streptophyta; class Magnoliopsida; order Solanales; family Solanaceae; genus Solanum; species Solanum clarkiae. The sequence continues at coordinate 28,825,156 of JAABOM020000075.1, forward strand.
ATTAGCTATAATCCTCCTCAGGTATTTCCTTCTGTTGTTTGATCTAGAAAACATTTCAGATTGTCAAATAAAGAGTTACATCAATGACTAGGTATTACTTGTAATGAGTTAAAGTCACACATTAGTTTCTCAACTTAGATAAACTATGTAGTTTTAAAACACAGACAGTTATACTTTGGTACATAGTTTACTAGACACAAGATTACAATGTCATCAATAATGAGTGATGACTACAACAATACTATTACATAAAAAGGAATAAACACCTCCAGCTTTGTTTAGGATAAAATATAAAAGAAACTGGAAACTCAAAACATTGTACCTTTATCTAACCATATATAAATAGGGCTCTCATTTTTTTTTTCAATAAAGTAATATTTTATTTTTGGAATGTTTGGGCATAACAAAGTCAGTATACAAGAGTTATGTACCAAAAACCTAAAAAGGATATGATTCTACGTGAAAGACACTCAATCTTTTGTACATAAGGGGACCTTGTGTAACTATATGGACAAGAGACTACTTCTCAATTGTCTGACATTCATCTATACCCCTTCAAAAGCTCTCCTAATTCTCACTTTAAATATTCACATAAGAGCTAATGGAGCCACATACCAACCCAAGTGCCTTTGATTCCATACATCACAATTCCAATTGAAGTTAAGTTCATAAAATCTGACCTATATTCCCTTGCTGTTTAATGACAAGTAACGGCAGATTAAATGTAAGTGACGAGGAAAACCATCAGAAGTAGATAGTAAATCAGACATCTACTCTTACTACATGTTTCATAGTTCCTTGTTAAGTTTCACTTTAAAAGATTTGATAGTGAATGCCCTAGAATCTTGGCAAAGGCTATGCCTATGGTTATTGGCGCATTCAAGTTGCATCATTTTCATGTCCCTGACACTCCTTATCTACTCTATCTAGACGGACATCACATTCCCTTTAAACACCAAACGACTACAACCAAAATAATTGTCACAAAAAGAAATTATTTCATGAAAATATGCAAAAAGAAAAAGCAAAAATAAGATCTCCAAGCAGATGTGCTATGAGGATGTCCCTAGAATGTGCAACAACTTTCTGTATATTTGACAAAGAAATAGAAAAATATATAGCATAGAACTCTTACAAGTCATTAATTATAGTATTGTCATTCGTCCGAGCTTTTGCAACCTTTATTCTTGTTATGCGCTTTATTCATTTTGTAAAAGGTGACAAACTAGGCTTTCAATGTAGATGTTTATAAAAACAAAGTACCAGATTTGGTAATGTTTGCACATTTTATAGGTTCATCCTCTGGATTGTATGCATTTAAAGTCGCTCTAACCACAAGAAATATTTCACCTTTGTTTGACATGCAAAGTTTTCGAGAAGTAAAAGGAGAAAACATAGTACCAGGATATTCGACGATATACTTTTTGGTCCAAGGCTCTTTGACCCCATACTCTCTAACCCACACATCCGCGTGACTTATCATATAGAAACAAAATTTACAAAGATCAGTTCGCACCTCTTCAAGCCTCACAAAAAAGTTTTCTCCTATATAGAGGGGCTGCTCCAACGTTCCCCATTCCTCATCAGTCAAATCTATAGAAATGATGCTCTTATTCTCGGAAAAACCACGATTAAGGTGTACAGCCCAGTGAAGCTTCCTATTCAAAAACTTACATGCTTTCTTCAACTGCACCCCATCTGGAATCTCATCCTTATTTCTTCAAGAATCACTCTTTAGACTACATATTGAGACGTCAAGATGATGGAAATTTCAAACCATCATAACCATCACTTACTTTAAGTTTAAGTCCAGAATCAGGCAAATTCTTGAACTTCCTAATGGATAGATTCCATATAAATAAGTTATCATTAATGGCAAGACAAATCTATCCATTAATCGAACCTAGAAGGGAAGCGCATATTCACGGTTTATTCATGGGATAATCTAAACCAAATGGCTCAGGCACAGAATCATTATGTAGCGAACTAAGAGAACCCTCCATAAGATCTACTGGAATTGGATGAGTCCCGAATAAATCCCTGATATGTGTCAACACAACCCTGAAGCGTGTAATCTTTATTTTTAGCAGATACAGTAAGATGGTTGTTGACAAATTTGGGGCTAGAGATTAAAACATGCCATGATTTAGAAACACACCTGAACTTCAAGAGAGATTTGATAGGAACCCTTAAGAGGATTTGAACAATGAGTTCTGATGGAAGAGTGCATTTGATGAAAATTTTCTCTCTTTTGAGAGTTTACAGTTGCAAACGAGAGAAGACTGCATATTGAAAAAGCCACAAAGATGGTCTCTTCAGAATTCCCTCCTTGTTTGAGATTATCCTTCAAGAAAAGAAAAAATTTAAGAAAAAAAAATAAAATAAACCCAATTTGAAATTATTTATTTTAATGGATCCAATCCAAGTTATTCATGGACCAAACTATTTACCTTGTTACCCCCACTTTTTCCTTTTTATTTTGCTTTGATGTCATGCTGACATTGTACTGACATCAACATGAATACTATAAAATAATCCTCTGTGATACTTTAATACACACACACACCCACACCACATTGGTATCATATAGAATGAGTTCAATCCTCTTTGATACTTTGGTGGTATATTGATACCCAATTGGTATCATATATGATTATATTTTTTAAAAAGAAATAAATAAGAAATAAATAAAAAAATTATTAAACTCTAAATTAGTAGAAAATATATTTGTTGTGATAGTCGTTGGTATATTTATATCATATCGGTATCTTATAGGAGTAGAAAATTATTATCGTTACAAAATGATTATCAAGCTTTAAATTAGTAGAAGATATATTCTTGTGATACTCCAAAGGTATATTGATATCCTATCAGTATCATATAATTTTGAACTCATTATTTAATAAATAAAATTATAAAGAGAAAATTAATAAAGTTACAAACTTATTTATTAAATTCTAAGTAGAAAATATATTCTTTGTGATACTTTATCGGTATATTGATACTATATAGATATCACACAGAATTGAGTTTAATCCTCCGTGATACCCCGTCGATATATACTCTATTGTTATATCATACGGGGGGGAGGTGGTGGCGAATTTTAATTGTAGGGGGGCATAAAATGTAAATGGGTATGTGGATTTAAATAGTTTGTTTCAAAGGGGCATATGTTTATTTTTGCCAAATTTAATTACCATCTGTCCCTCCATTTAAAAAAAAAAATTGACTAGTTTGGCTTGACACAATGTTTAGAAGAATAAAGAAGATTTTTCAATTATGGCCTTAAACATGTTACATATAAAATTAATTAAAATACTATCCCTAAAAATTACTTTTTTAAAACAGACTAAAAAGAAAAATATGTCATTATTTTTTTAATGAAAAGAATAACAATTTAATTTTAAAATATCTATTTTATTTTTAATGACATAATTTACAATCACATAAGTACTTATCACTTATTTAAAGTTGCAATTTTCTTCAATTTCATGTCAATATCTATTTTATTTTTAATGAAATAATTTACAGTCATATAAATACTTATCACTTATTTAAAATTACAATTTTCTTCAATTTCATGTCAAATCAAATTGACTCAAAATAATAAGATCGGAAAGAGAGTTTATTACAAATATTTTACAAAAAGGTCACGGACAAATTGTCTTCTCATATCAATTGATGCATTCTGAAAGGTTTGTTTCAACTGGCTTATGTTCAAAAGTGTCCCCATAAGAGGTGGTCTTTATATTTTGTCCCTCATAAAAATTGTCTTACAAAAATGCCTCCCTAAGAGGTGTAGTTTGATTCAACTTAAAATGAAAGAAAAGACATTTTTATAGAACTTTTGTTATAGAGGGCAAAAGATCAAGATCACTATATTTGGTGGACATATTATGTAATTTTCTGGTTTCAACTGGGATTGTGAGAATGTAAAGTGCATTTGTTGTTATGGTATCTGTAAAGAAAATATGCATCCACAACAATAAGGGACTCGGTCCCTTGAAGTGATACAAAACAGAAACTAAATAAAGAAGATTAACAAGAAACTTAACTCAGAGATTTTAATATGGAAAAATTCCTTGCTCAAGGGAGGAACAACCACGACCTGTCCAACAGAATTTTCAACACTCAAAATCCACTAAATGAATGAGCAAAGTAGCCAAATACAACACACCTTGTTTATTTGCGTCACTCCCTCACCATTCCCACTTGCAACCCCACCTACAAGTTATGAGCAACAAAAATAACACTAGTCTACACTATCACCTCCTAGATGAAGTTAGACTACAACACCAAAACACGTCAAGGCCTACATACGCCAACGGGGTCTACAACCTTCAACCAAAATGAAAAGCAATTACCAACTTTCCTTTATAGGTTAGGAAGTAATCTTACAATGTTACAACTCAACACAACAACATACATATAAGGAAGGTATAGACATTTTATCAAGTCCCTCGAACGCAGATGCTGAGTCTTCTCAATAGGAGCCAAAAGAGAAATTTTGGAGCAATATCAATATTCACTTTTTGTGATTTGTAAAAGTTATTTTTATTCCTTGGACAAGCTCCTTTTATACTTCAATGAGGACACCTAATGCACTGCTAGTCCTCTAGTACGATGAAGGTGATATTTCACTAAACAAGTTAACTTTAAGTTGTATCCCACATATGTACTCTGCACTACAGCCTAATTGTCAACCTGGTCCTTGAATCAATTTGTTAATCATCAAAACATTCACTTTGCATTTTTTCTTTTTTTGATGATGACAAACTATGATCCACCTCTGCTCCCTTTGACACCTTACCCAGTTCCCTCCGACTGTATGATCCTCTTGACAACCTGTTCTCCCGAATGTATTGCCCCTGATTAAGTTATCTTCCCCTTTTTGGCATTATTACAAATATACGCAGTAAACTGAGATAAGAGCCACAATTAAGGAATTTTGAGTATATGAGATAGCAAAAACATAAAAAGTAAAGATTATGAACAATGTAAGAGAATCAGAACAAGTGCTCATTTCATTAAAATCAGCATTCAAAGCATAGAAAAAACATGATAGAGACTAATCCAGGGTCGGGTTATAAAAATAAGGGAGAAATCAAAAGAAGACACTATGGAATAGACAAGCTAATAACAGAACCGCCTAGGGACCAGAGGCTTTGGGAGCAAAAGACTGAAGGAGCAAGGTCATGCAAGCATTGAAGTCCTAATGTGCTTGAACGAGTTGTTGGGTGAGGGACTTGATCTCCAGGGCCTGCTTTGCATTCTCTTCTTTCAATTTAGACACTTCCTCAGAACCAGGTCCCTCAGCAACACCCTTAGTCAGTTGAACCTTGAGTGTCCCCAGCTCAACATCCTTGGGTGATAGTGTAGTCGTTAACTCCTCCACCTGGTCCTTTAGAGTCTCCCGCTGAGCAAGAAGCTCTGACATTTGAGACTTCTTAGTCCTAGCCTTGACCTCACTGCATTTGCACTGAACCAAAGTAGTTTGAGAGAAGGCCTGCTTAATGCTACCAGGTACTCCTCTCCTCAGCCTCACTCTAAAGTATTCAAACACATGGTAAAGGAGATAGCCATAAGCAAGGCCACGTTTGCCATCCTTCATTGTCATAATATTGGTCATGTGTTCCATTATCAATGCAGGAAGGTTGATCACTTCTAGTGTGCTAAGGGCCTCCATGATATAGAGATTAACCATGGTGGAAATAGTGTGCTTCTCTGTCCTAGGCAGAAGGACCTTGTTAACAAACTCAAAGTAGAGCTGATATTGGCCCTTCAAGAATTTCTTAGCAACCACAGAGGTATTCAAATTATGTACCTTTTCAACTTTAAGCAAGAAGCCCTTAGCAGAGGACCTATCAACCACACTTCAGATCCCCTCCCTCTCAACCTTTAAGATGATCCATAAAACCTCCTCATCTACCCTGAAAAAAATATCCCCAACAGATGTTGGAAACCCCCCATCCTCCTGAATTTCCAAGTTGTAGCAAAATTGACGAACTTTCCACTCATGAAGAGTGGAAACAGGCTACTCAAATAAATGGTCCTAACCTTGCAAGGAAATAACATCGACGAGGTCCCTCATACCTAGCCTTCCCTTAGCATCGGGCTCAAATACTCGCCCACTCATAACTTTTTGTTTTTCCAGCATGTTAGTCCTTTCCTCCTTAGTCAACACCCTTTCTACCCTTCACCTTTTTCACTTGTGAGCCTAGTACCTCATGGGGAATAGGGTCACTCCATTTGAACTTCCCTTCTTCCTTCTTCTACATCTTGGGTTTCTTAGAGCCTTTAGCTCTCTGGGAGGAGGACTTGGTTATCTCTGTGTGCAACTTGAGATGAACCAGGTCCTCATCAGACTCATTCTTACTGTTTTCTTCCTCAGCTTCTACATCAACCAATTTATCATCAGACACCTCCTCATCTTCCACCACTGTGGTACTCCACAACTTTCTCTTTTTATCAGCCTTAAACTTACTAGTGTCATAGCATCACTCAGTAATTTCATGTGAGTAACCTTGGTGGGATAAGTCCTAGTGACTTCTGGAGCATCCTCACTCACCTTCTCTTTTCCCTTTTCTATGAAAACCTTGTCCCTTACTGAAGAAAGATCAGAAAAGATAGTTGGCTTTTTGATTTTTTAGATCAGAGGAATATTGTCTTCATCATCATCCTGGTCCCCTTCCATAGTCTCGACAATAGTCAATGATCTGACTTCAGTCACAGGCGTCTGACCGAAACTGGGAGTACTTAGGGCCAATTCAAGATTAGGGGTTTCAGGCTCCTCCCTGGTAAAAATCTTATGTTCTTTGAGTTCAATCAGACCTTTGGCCACCCATTTTGGTCGCTCAGTAAGAATGTTGGACTCCACTCCCTTGTCAATAGTTAGATCCCCATCAAAATGTTTCTCAAACATGGAGGACGAAGTGGGACCTAGTTGAGAGGAGTTACCCTGTTCTTCAGCAGAGTTGGTAGCATCAATGCTTGGAGGCAGTCCTTCAGACAAGAAACCAGGTACTCTAATGGGTGAGTCTGGGGGATAGTCCTTACTCACAACAGGTGCAGAGGGTGCAGATATTTCAAGGGACGTAGGGGATAGAGAAGAGGGATAGACGGTATGAGTTAGTGATTGCAATTCCTCAGGTTTGAGGAGAGTATGAATGGGTGTGGGCGGTGGTGTAGCGATTTTTATGGACATGGGTGACTCATTATCGGAGGACATTTGCTTTTCGAAGATTGGTGAGGATTGAAACATTATTAAAGAGCAACAAACAAAAAGCAAGAAAAGAATTGAAGACAAAGAGAAGAATATGGCATATTTGAAGTAAAAGATGAGGAAAAAATGAGGGATTGAAGGTACTAAATAAAAGGGGGGGGGAAGGCATCTAGTCCCTGATTGGTCTCAACGCTTCGGTACTGGGACTAAGGGACGTCACTTCATAAAAGTCGAATCAATGTGATAGGTCCTGAAGAGTCACACTAATGCTACAATGTTATGCAAAGAATACTAACCTCGTTGGGAACCAGGTCCCCGATGAATAGATACTTGAATGAAACTCCTTCAAGGCCACATCTTCAAATCCCATGAGACTGCCAATTTTGCAAACCTACAAAATACATACAGGAATTCAACTTATTGTGGATAATTACTCAGATACCTGCATAGGAATTTTAGCAAAAAATAAAGAGAATATCATTGTCATAGAAACTCATAGTGCTTTCGTTTGATTAAGCCTAGCCTCATTCTATTGAGCTCAAATTGATCCATGTAGAGAGGTTTAGTGGAAATGTGTGCAATCCTTAGTGCTATAAAACTTCATGCAAATATTTCCCTTGTCAACCTGGTCCCTGATAAAGTGATATTGCACATCAATGTGCTTTGTTCTCTTGTGCTAGACAAGAATTTTAACCATATTTAGAGCACTGGTATCATCACACATCAAGGGTATTTTATCAGTTAATACCCCAACATCATTGAGCTACTATTTGATCCAAAGCAATTAGGAGCAACAAGCAGCAGCAGCTACATATTCAGCCTTAGCAGTGGACAAGGCAATAAACTTTTGGTTCTTGGTGCACTAGGAGATTAGTGAAGAACTAACGAAATGAGCCATTCCAAAGGTAGTTCTTCGATCAACCAGGTACTCGGCAAAATCTACATCAATATATCCCACAAGATCAAAAGAGTCTCTAGCATCATAGAACAAAGCCAAGATTTCAGTACCCTTGAGATATCGAAGAATCCTCTTTGTGGCCTTCAGGTGAGAATTTTTTATGTAGGCTTGAAATCTAGAAGACATACCAATACTGAAGACTATATCAAGTCTGCTAGCAGTCAAATACAATAGTGACTCAATTATTCCCCTATACATGGTTTCATTCACCATAGGATTAGGTTCATCAACATCCAATTTAGAGCTAGTCCCTATAGGACTATTAATTGGTTTAGCATCCATCATTTGATACCTTTTCAGCAGGTCCCGGATGTACTTTTCTTGACTGATAAAAGTACCATTTGGAGTTTGTTTGATTTGCAATCCAAGAAAGAAACTAAGCTCACCTGTCACGTTCATCTCAAATTCACTACGCATCAGATCCCCAAACTTTTGACAAAGAGAATTTGTTGTTGTACCACAAATGATATCATTAACGTACACTTGTATAATTAGCAGGTTCTTCCACCTGGTTTCAGAAATAGAGTATTATCTATTTTGCCTCTTTTGTACCCATGGCTGAGCAGGAAACCAGATAGTCTCTCATAACAGGCCCTTACAGCCTGTTTTAAGCCACACAGAGCCTTGTCCAGCTTCATCACATGGTCTGGAAATTCACTATTCTCAAAGCATGGTGGTTGCTTCACAAAGATCTCCTCCTTAAGGTACCCATTTATAAATATACTCATCACATCCATTTGGAATAATCTAAACTCCATGTAAGTAGCAAAAGCAATCAGAATTCTGATGGCTTCTATTCTGGCAACTGGAGCAAAAGTCTCATCATAGTCAATACCTTCTTGTTGGTTGAATCCTTGCACCACCAGTCTAGACTTATTTTTTGTAATGGTGCCATTTTCATCCAACTTATTGTTGAACACCCACTTGGTCCCTATCACAGATCTGTCAGAGGGCCTAGGGACCAGATGTCATACCTTGATTCTCTCAAATTGGAGAAACTCTTCTTACATGGAATTTACCAAGTCTGCATATTTGAGAGCTTCTTTGACATTTTTGGTTCATTAGAGGAGAGAAATGTGGCAAAGGACTCGAGATTTCTAGTCTTAGACCTGGTTTGAATTCCAGAGTCCAAGGGAGAGACTAGATTGTCGATTGGATTAGAGGACTGATGCTTCTATCTGAACCCTCTACCTGTGGGCTGACTCTAACTCCTTATAATGCTAGGACTATCTTCATCTTCTGGTTGAGTCATGTCCAATGTTTAATCATGACCATCATCAGCTTCTTTTGGTACTCTTGAAGGCGTACTAGGTCCCTCCATGAACTCCCTATTAGCATCTCCATCATCAATCATATCACCATTGTGAGGAACAATATCAGTTGAGGGATCATTGATCAGGTTGTCCTTTTGAAGTTGAAGTAACTCTTCCATATCAGAATCATCATTTTCATCAAGGTTTTCCATATTTCCAGATTCATGAAAGATGACATGCACACTTTCTTCAACATAGAGGGTCCTTTTTCTAAATATTTTATAAGATTTGTTGTTGCTGGAGTATCCAACAAAAACACCCTCCTCACTCTTTGAGTCAAACTTTGCAACATCTTCTTTGCCATTTATGAGCACAAAGCACTTACATCCAAAAGCTCGCAGATGACTGACACTGGGTTTCCTTCCAAACAATAGTTCATAGCGGCTCTTGTTTTTAAGGGACCGGATCAGACATCTGTTTGTCACATAACAAGCATTGTTGACAGCTTCACCCCAGAAATTTTTTGCCAAACCAAATTCAATCAACATAGTCCTTCCAATTTTCACCAGTGTTCTATTTTTCCTTTCCAAAACTCTATTTTGTTGTGGAGTCTTAGGAGTTGAAAAATTATGGTGGATTCCTTCATTAGTACAAAAATTATCAAACTTGGAATTCTCAAACTTTGTTACATGATCGGACCTGATCCCTGTTACCCTATTTTCAAATTGATTTTGAACCTGTTTGATGAGAGTTATCTGCAACTTAGTAGCTTCATCTTTGGATCTCAAAAACTTTATCCAGGTGTACCTTGAATAGTCATCAACAACCACCAAAATCAGGGGTGAATCTATGTGTTAGGGAGGGGGTGCCACGGCACCCAGTGAACCGATCGAAACTTTGTATATATGTATATATACATATATATATTTAATAAATATAATATATGTTACACTTGCCACCCATTGAAACAATGTCTAAAATGTGCCAGTGCCAAAGTATGGAATAGTTCACCCCAGAGATTCAAGTTCAAACCCACGTGAAGTTCAAATTTTTGATATTTTTTGCTTTGTTGTGAATAGGTTGGATTCAACTCTTCTTCTTATTTTTTTTCCATTAATCTTCTATAAATTTATTGTTTATTAATTCAAAATTTATCTTTTCTGCTTTGATTAATTTTTAATTATTTTTACTTTAAGTATTAATTTTTCATGTGGGTGTTGCATATGTATGTTATATTAATGAGTAATATGCTTTAAATATCATCTAAATATTAATTAATTTTTAAAATGATTAAATATTTTTTAAAAAAAATTGAATTTTTAAGATGATGGATATTATTATGTTAAAGTTCATTTAAATTTAGATGTTAGTTTGATTTTTTACTGATATATGCACTAAGTAAAGATACTTGTATTGAACCTACAATTCTTCATTCCTTTTACAGCGATATATTTGAACTTTAACGTGATTTGTTTTCCTTTCTCAAAGACTTAGAGAATTAGACTTCTTATTCCTAAAGAAAAATTCACTATAAAAAATGGATTGCTAGGTATCTTGAATATTAGAATATTTAAAATGAAAACATAACTAAATATGCCTATTTGATCAATTCGTCTATAAAAATTGAAAGAAAAAAAAATGAATCACGATAATCCAAAACTGAAAAAAAATGACCCATTTATTTTTATTGAAAAATTTGGCACCCAGAACCTCCAAATTCTAGATCCGCCTCTGACCAATATGTACTTCGTGCCACCACGACTTTAAACCTTAGCTGGACCATAGAGATCAACATGAATAAGTTCAGTAGGCCTGGTGATACTGATCTTATTTTTTGGATTTGAATGAGTTCTTTGACTACTTCCCATTTTCACAGGCTGCACACACCTTGACATTGCTGAAGCTGATCTTTGGCAATCCTCGAACCAGGTCCTTGGCAATCAGTTTATTCAACAGAGATGGACTGACATGACCCAATCTTCTATGCCATAGATCACTGGATTCATCGTGTACTTTGAGACAAGTAAGATTGTCTTCCTTGGTAGTTCTGAGATCAGCCACATATATATTTCTATACCTTTTAGTTGTGAGGCGGATTACTTCTTTAGTCAACAAGTTAGTTACAGTGCACTTGTCGGATAAGAATTTCACCTCATTCCCTTTGTCACAAATTTGAGATACACTAAGAAGACTATAATTTAAACCATGAACATAGTACACATCTTCAATAACTTTCACAAAACACTATCCAACTTTGTCAATTCCCATAATATACCCTTTCTTACCATCACCAAATGATACATTGCCACCTTGACTTCTTTCAAAGAGAGGAAGTTTTTAGTCCTTCCAGTCATATGCTTAGAGTATCCGCTATCCATGAACCAGCATTGACTACTTCCTTCAAACTATTCCTGCAAAAGGTTTATTTGTTTTGGGAATCCACTTCAGTCTGAGTTCCCAGTAACGAGACAAAGGCATAATTAGAATTTTCTTGGTCTAATAAGGCAATTTTTTGTTACTCTGGTTTGACTTGGGACCTAGTCCCTCATTCACTCTCTTACTTCCAGAGTAATCAAAATGTTGTTTTTCCAGAGTTCTTCTGACTACTTCACAGCTGCCTCTTAAGTGATCATTTCTACCACAGTGTAAGCACAAGTTGTTAGCAACAGAAACATATTTATTATGAGGATTATAAGGGGGGGGATCAATTTTGTTCACATATCCTAGGCTTTTTTTTCATGTCCCCAGTGGTTAGTCATATCCCCCAACAGCTTAGCTGAAGTGGTCCATTTCAAGGACTTGTTCAGGTCATCCTTGACCTTGACTAGGTCCTTCTCCATCATAGCATCCTTTCTAAGGAAAGCATCAACTTCAACTCAGAGTCTTTCAGTGTTTCCTCTAGGATAAGTTTATTTTCACTGATTTTACCTTTTAGATTAACATCAGATCTAGACTCATTTTCCATTAAGTTCAAAAGCTCATTTTTCTCAACTTCTAAAGCCAAAACTTTCACCTCCATGTCAGATACATGATTTGTTAAAAGAGTGTTTTTCATCTTGAGAAACATCAACACTATTGTTTAACAAATTATTTTCAGCAGTCAGTTCACAAATGAAATCAATGAAAACACAAGCAAGTTGCTTCTTCTTCTGATTGAGCCATGAATGCAAACAAGTTGTCAATGATTTCATCTTCATCTTTCATGACTAGCATAGGTTAGTCTTTAGGCTGTTCAGAATCTTCAAAGTCACTGTAAGAGTTGCTCCATACCCCCAGAGATTTTATTACTATTATGTCATCTGCAGTATTTCTTTGGTGTTTCTCAGGAACCTGGTCCTTCCTTTTATCTTTTCTAAATTTGGAATCGTCTTTGTAGTCATTCTTGCCCTGAGGACACTATCTAACGTAGTGCCCTGACTTTTCACACCCATGACACAACTCCACATTACTCTGAGGTCTACCTGTATTCCCTTTCTTTGTGAAGCCATGGTTCCTCCTTATGATCTTTTGAACCTTTTGGTGAGATAAGCCATATCTACACCTTCAACCTCTTTATCACTATGAGTTGATTTCAAAGCCAAAGTCTTGTCCTTCTTGCCCTCTCTCTCGGCAGTGTCATGTTCAACTCATGGGTTTGAAGGTTGCCAATGAGGACATCCATTGTGAACTTTTTCAGGTCCTTGGCTTCTGTAATGGCATCCACCTTGCTTTCCCAAGATTTACCTAAGAATTTTTGTCACTTACTTGCTATGACTTATAGGTTCACCCAAGAACTTTAATTCATTGGTTATGGCTGTGAATTTGGTATGCGTATCATGTATAGATTCTCCTTTCATTATGATAAATCTTCATACTAAGAGGTGAGCAGAGCTACTTTTAATTCCTTTACCAGCTCAGTTCCTTCATGAACATTTTTTAGGCAATCCCATATTCCTTTACAGATTCGTAAGCTAAAATATTGTTGTATTCCTCAGCTCCAATACCATATACAATTAGCTTGTTAACTTTATAGTTCTTTTCAATCTTCTTCTGGTCTGTCTCAGAGTATTGGTGCCTAGTTTTGGAAACCAACCTAGTCATTTCCCCTTCCTTTACATCGACAGTGGGTATGTATAGTCCATCAAGAATGATGTCCCACAACTCACTATCCTCAACCATAAGAAAGATATTTATACTATCCTTCCACCATCGATAAAACTGTCTATTGAATCTTAGAGGTCTGGTAGATTATTGTCCTTCTTCTAGATTTAGAGGAGCATCCATATTTTCAAAAAATCTCTAGGTGCGAACCGTTTAGAGATCCCTTCTCTAATACCACTTGTGAAGAAAATATGCATCCACAACAGTAAGGGACCAGGTCCTTTGAAGCGATATAAACAGAAACTAAATAAAGAAGAACAACAAGAAACTTAATAAAGAGATTTTAACGTGGGAAAACTCCTTGCTCAAGGGAGGAACAACTACAACCTTTCCAACAAGATTTCCAACACCCAAAATTCACTAAATGAATGAGCAAAGTATCCAAATATAACACATACTGTTTATTTCCCTCACTCCTCACCACTCCTACTTTCAACCCTAGCTAAAAGTTATTAGCAACAAAAATAATACTAGTCTACACTCTGACCTCCTAGATGAAGTTAGACTACAACACTAAAATACCTCAAGGTCTACACATGCCAATGAGGTCTACAACCTTCAACCAAATGAAAAGCAACGACCAACTTTCCTTTATTGACTAGGAAGTGATCTTACAATGTTACAACACAACCCAACATCATACATATAAGGAAGCTATAAACATCTTCTATTAGGTCCCTCGAACGTAGATGCTAAGTCTTCTCAATAGGAGCCAAAAGAGAACTTTTGGAGCAATATGAATATTCACTTTTTTTTATTTGCAAAAGTTATTTTTGTTCCTTGGACAATCTCTTTTTGTACTGCAGTGAGGACACCTAACGTTGGTCCTCTAGTATGATGAAGGTGACATTTCACCAACCAAGATAGCTTTCACAGTTATATCCCACATACACACTCTACACTACTGCCTGATAATCAACCTGGTCCTCCGATCAGTTTGTTAATCATCAAAACATTCACTTAACTGTATCATAGTACCCTCTCAAGGTACTATAGGCTTAACCCATAAATTAAAAATATTTAATCGAAAATCGAACCAATAGTCCCATAAAAATAATTTACAAAATCATTTATAAACCAATAATGCATATGAAAATAACCCGGTACCAATAGATTTATTACATTTATTTCAATTTGTTTTCTCAGTTATGCACAGCATAAGATGAAGTAGCTTGGACGAAAACTTATGTGAATGGCAAAAGTACCCAAGCTCAATGTTTTTTGAATTGTTGCTGTTGGTAGTGTGTCCTTGCAAGAAAGAGAAGAACAACATACGGGAAGTTGTGACTAGAGGAAGCCTAGATTAATTTTGCTCAAGCACACTGATTACTTAGGGCAATGTCCAAATACTGAATTTCTAATTTTGGTTAAAAACATTTATTACCCAAAAACAACAAGAAGAATAAGTTCCAAGATGATTCTTCAATACAAAATCAAAGAAAATAGATATGCACATGAAATTGCTCAAGACAAGTTCATAGCTGTCATAATAATTAGGAATCACAACAGGTGCAGCATTTAGAACTTCAGAGTCTACTGGCTAACTATTATATCTTAGTCTCCATCTTAGCAAAGCTAAAATAAGATTATCATAAATATATGTCATGCTCTCTGAAAATGGAAATAACATTATCACATCACAATGAACATTGAGAACATAAAAGCATCATACTTCATCATTTTGATCTATATCATCAGTAGGGGTGGCTTAGTTGTTCATAACATTAGCTTGCAGCTCTTCAATTCTTGAAAGGTCAATAATAGGTAACAATTAAGAAAATATCCTACTGATATGTAATGATATCCAATGACGGGAGCAGAATTCAAATAACTACATGTAAACATATAAAGAAGCCAAAAGGATTCAACATTGATGGCAAGTCAAAATAGTTTACGTTTAGAAAATAGCATAAATAGATTATTCCTACACAAAGTATAAATAAGATGAATGACAAGCCTTATCATCAAGATTCATGCATTAAGTAGTAAGCAGTAGATGGACTAATTGTTCTTTTACTACAATTTTTACTTACTGAAAGTTCAACTAAAGAAATGAAAATACCCCATTAGTCTGTCATGATCCCTGACTAGTAAAAGTAGGATATATCGTAAGGTGCAACATACACGACTGTCCTCGAGCACAGTCATACACAAGCACCAAACAAATTGAGAGTTACTTTCGTTGTTATCGCAAAAGAACAACTTTCATTTCATGAAAATGTTCTTTAAGCTCCTATCATCTAGTATGCATATAATATGAACACATATATAGTATTTACATTATTTAAAAGATATGACTACATGAGACAGTAACTTCATGTTTCCTCTAGCTCCACCAACACTAACAATTTTTTCACAAAGGAGCTGTCTTCCTTACATTAATTATTCTAGCACTTATAATTTAGCTGCATCGATATCCATCTTTACGAATCCTTATTCTCTCATCTTGATAAATCTCATTAAAGACATACTTAATATCTTAATGCAAACAAAACAAACAGAACCATGGCATCAGTGCATCAAGAGACCCAAGAAATTTTCCTTAGAGGGATTAGCTATAATCCTCCTCACATATTTTCTTTTGTTGCTTGATCTAGAAAACATTTCATATTGTCAAATAAACAGTTATGTCAATGACCAAATATTACTTGAGAGGAGTTAAAGTCAAATATTAGTTTCTCAACTTAGACAAACCATGAAATTAAAACTCAGACAGTTCTATTTTGTTATATAGTTTACTAGACACAAGATTACAACGTCTATCTATGTACATCAATACTATTATAGAAAAGGAATAACCACCATTTTCAGCTTTGTTTAGGATAAAATATAAAAGAAATGAAAAACTCAAAACTTTGTACCTTTATCTAACCATAGATAAATAGGGCTCTCACTTTTTCCCATAAAGTAATATTTTCTTTTTGGAATGTTTTAGCATAATAAAGCCAATATACAAGAGTTGTGTACCAAAAACCTAAAAGAGGATATGATTCTCCATGAAAGACACCCAATCTTTCGTACATAAGGGGCCCTGCTATAACTATAGGGGTAAGAGATTACTTATCAATTATCCAACATTCATCTCTACCCCTTCTAAAGCTATAACACTCGGTAAAATTACCAAAATACTCCTAGATGAGGTATGCTCGCATAACGCATTCTCCCAAACTCTTTTGGCAAATTCGAGGCTAGAATCGTGATCAACATGAAAAATTGTATGAAAAATGATTTGGTTGATTTTTGGAGCAATCAGATCGAAAAATAATTTTTCGATGCAAAAACACAATTCTAGGAAGTGCGCGACATGTCCGCGTCGATGACTAGTCACGAATTTGTACTTAACTGGGGTTTTATATTTTCTACGAGATTAGAAAATCAATCAAATAATTTCTACAAAAAAATGAACAGGTACGCGACAGGTCCGCGTGGCAGACCGGGTCCCCTGACCTGTTCCATCGAAGTTTAAAATCTTAAATCTTTCAACGGGCATTCTAGACTTTTATCCACCCCTCCTAAACCTAGCCCATGACCAATATAGGTCCTTTTTGTCCTAAAAAGGGTTCCTAAACCCATTCTAAAGTCTTTTACGCTAAAACTAAGAGGAGACTATAAGCGAAGAAGAGGAGAAAAAGCTAGAGTTTCAAGAGAATCTTGCAAGTCCTTCTAAGCTGGTGCGAAATTCAAATCTTCCAGGTATATAAGGATAAAACAACATTGGATTGAGTTCGTCCACGTTCCCCTTCACATACTTTAATCGAGTTGAGTTGAGTTTGAGTTTTTTTGAGTTTTTCGAATTGAATCCTTGAGTTATCTATTGTTCTCTTGATGTTCTTGTACCTAAAAATGTATTGATGATGATGTTGAGTTGAGTATTTAATTTGGATACATGTTTATGTCTTCCTTCACATGAACCCTAATTGATAATTACATTTAGTCGTTGTGCATTTTTCGAATTGAGATTGATGGTCGTTTTGTATATTGAGAAACTATGATTTTTGAACACATTTTACTGAGTCTGTATAACACGAGTTTTTGAGCATAAATAATGATTTATAAAGAATCTTGATGAGATGATGTATGTTTTAATGAGTTTTGATGAAATTGAGCATTTGGTTTAACTAATGTTTTGAGTAAATATTTGATCAGGATGTATATAAATTTTCAAAATATATTTATTGATGGAAGATGCTAATGATTATGTTTGAGATGAGTTTGAATAAGTTTTAAAGAGGATGTTTTAGGAGTAGTATTGAGCACCTAGTTGGGTAGAGTACAACTTACTTAAACCCCATAACTACATCGTCAATGTAGGATAGTTGTGCAGTTAACTCTAGCGACTACTGTCCCAAAAAGATGGGCGGGGATGATGGATCCATGATGTTGATGTCCTTACCTTGGCATGTAATGGATGGGCGAGCAACGATGTCGCTTTGTTGCGCAACACCAAAGAGGGTGGTGGGATGATTGTCGGTTAGAGAAACTCCCTAATTTTGCATATTTGATTTGATTGAGTTGTATATTATTGAGTTATTTTCAATCATTACTACGTTCTTAAACTTCCTTGTTTACTGAGTTGAGTTGAGTTACTTGATTTGATTATGTCCTTTCCCTTCCAGCCATTTTACATACCAGTATATTCTATGTACTGACACCCATTTGGACTGCATCATTTTATGATGCAGTGATATGTTTAGGGATCGGATCGTCAACAGGTGCATCATTAAGGATCCAATCACATTTAGCTGATTTGGTAGCCCTCCTTGCTATTCGGAGGAGCCCTTTTCCTCTCTTATATTGAGTAGACATAGTTCTTTCTCTTGACGTAGCCCGAGACTTGTCTTGGCACCTGCTAGTTGAGTATAGAGGCTTCATAGATATTGAGTGTAGGATATTGAGTATTGTTTCTTTTTCAACTCTTATTTATTGGAAAGTACCTTTTTATATAAAGACTTGGTTATTTAATTACTTTACAGTATTTTCTTTGACTATTTTCTTCTATTGTAGAGTATGAGGTGACGATGAGGCAGATAATTCGCTCGGGGACTAGCAATAGTCTCTAGGTACTGGCCATGCTAAGGATATCCTCCCGGGGTGTGACAAAAGATCTCCTAGTTCTCTATTTAAATGTAAGAGCTAAAGGAGCCACATGACTACCCATGTGCCTTCTCTTCCATATGCCACAGTTCCAACTAAAATTAAGTTCATAAAATCTGACATATATTGCCTCGCCGTTTATTGACAAGTAACGACAAATTAAATTTAAATGACAAGGAAAACCATCAAAATAGATAATAATAAGACATTTACTCTTATTACATGGTTTCTAGTTCTGAATTAAGTTTCACTTTAAAGAGGTTTAAGAGGGAATGCCTTAGAGTCTTGGTAAAGGTTATGCCTAGTGTTATTGGCGCATTCACGTTACATTATTTTCATGTCCCTGACAATCCTTATCTTACTCTATCTAGAGGAACACTACATTCCCTTAAAACAGCAAAACTACAACCAAATAACTGTCACAAAAATAAATTATTTTATGAAAATACGCAAAAAGGGAAGGAACAAATAATATCTCTGAGCAGATGTGCTCAAGCACAGAATCATTACGTAAAGAGCTCAGAGAATACTCCCTAACAACGACTTGAAATGACCGAGCCCTTGTCCGATCCCCCGTATGTGTCAACACAACCATGTGGAGAGAGCAAATAGGTAAATTATGAAAGATTTCTTTCATCTTAAGGCTCTTTTGAGGTGTAAAGCAACTAGCAATGTCAAGCAAAAATACCAGTCATATGAGCTCATTTTCTTTTTTGTTTGAAAAATGATGTCGCGCAAGTTACACCTCCTTTTTAGAGGATAAATGGTAATTGTCAAGATATAAAACCTAAAAAAGGTTAGGGTCAAACCCAAGGACTTACGTAGACTCAAGACCAATTCACTAATAAGCAATTCAAATAGTTAATCAACTCAATTCCCCGAATGGGGGATTGCAATAATGTAAGAAAGTAAACTAAACTAACTATCGTAAGAGACAATCAATAATTGAGAGCGACTAGGGTATCGTGTTCCCCATGACTCCCTAACTTATTATCACTAGATAACCCAATTCTTTTCTAGTGGATACCATACAGAACGGTAATTAAAGTTCACCAAGCCCTTTCATCAAACGTGAGAGGCGAATTTCACTATATGACTTGGCCCAACTCCATAGTGTGCAATGCTAACCATTTCCTATAAGTACCAGTCAACCTCTCCTTGGCCCTGTTCGGTTGATTAGACGAGAACACATCATTGAATCCTGTTAATCAATCTCTTTCCCTATTCATTACTACCTTGGTCCAATCAGTAACACTAGGGGGGTTCTAATGTTGGGAAAATATGCAAAACGAAGAGAATTGATTAATACATGCATATACCCATTCCAAGAATTACAAATTACCCAGATTTACTAAATTAGTTCTTCATGGTTCCCACAACCCTAGTTGTGGATTTAGCTACTCATGCTATGGATAGAAAAAATTATGAATTGAGAAAACATAATTAAACACTTACCCAATTAAATTAAGATCAAGAAAATCCAAGAAGAATGAGAATCACAAGCTTCAAGATCAAATTTACCCACAAGTGTTTTCTCACTATCTTCTCTCTCAAGTATTAAGTTCTCCAAGTACAATCCCTAAAAGTACTGAATAATGACGTCCTCCCTTGTATAATAACCTAAAATTACTATTTATAGTAATTATAATTAAGTCCTAAATAAAATAGAAAAACTAATTAGCAGACTCCACGAAAGGTTTCTACGACTTGTAATGCGATCTACGAGTCATAGTCGGGGTCTCGTACTCAGCTCCTGGGATTTTGGACTTCTCTTCTATGACACATCTTCATGACTCGTACACTGATCTATGACTCATAATGCATGTTCATAGGCTTCATCTTCATCAACTTGTCCCTCGCTGGAAATCTTCATGAAATCCATTAATACAATTTGTAGATTGCTCTACAATTTGTATGCGTATCTCGTCGAGCTGATCTTAAGAATTCAACCTTCACTGGAATTTATCATGAATCTGCCTCTACAGCTCATAGAATGCTCTACGATTCATAGAGAGTCCAGTAATTTTCTGCAATTTTTTTCCAAATCATGGCCAACCTGTCTTCCGGCAAATCTAAACACACAAAAACACATAAAACCCACAAATATTGCATTGAGAACATACAATCCTAAGTTTCAAGCATCAAAAGTGTTGTATTTTGACAGCACATCAACAGCCTCAACTTAAAATTATCCTCAAGCGATGACTCAATCTATGTAGAGAATACAATAACACACAGAACTCAACTCAATGGCATATATCATATACATCTTAAACTCAAATACCCACATCAGTTTTTCAAAATAGGATCAGATAGCTATTTAGCAAACTGGTGCATGTGACAACACAATTATAATAAGCAAGGGAATATCAACAGTCCACAATCACTGAACAAATCAAATGCTAACAATGCAATGCAAGTTCCCTCACAGAAAGAAGTCTCATTTTTTATACTAAAAAATAATTTCAAATTTAACCATGGGACTGTGCAAACATACTTACTCTCACAAAAGATATTCATGCACAATAACTAGTACCATAGGCTTGCCCCTATACTCATGACTCAGACTTTCAACTATCTGGACTAGGATCAGTTTAGGACTTTCTAGGCTTGTAACATAGGCTCAGGGGCTTTGGTATGATATTCTAGGAAAATAGTGACTAATGATCCTCCTTGAAACTGCATTTTTCTACACTTTTGTCTCACCAACTTTGTCATTTTCACCTTATTCTCCCCTTTCCTTCGTTCAAGCTTTTCTCGGGTACTTTCTTCTCATTTTTGAGCTCATTGCCTTACTTTTATGCTTCTTTTTGCTTTTTAGCTCAATCTAAGACATCTTTTCTTTTTCTTGCACCTGGTACATGATTTTTTCTTTTATTTTTCTCTTCATTCCTAACTCTCCCCCGTTTTTGTGCTTTACCCTTATACCAGCCACCCTCAACTTAGGCTTTTAGCCTGTATTGAAGTTCACAATATCTCTTCCCCAAACCAGATTTTGGTAGCCACCCTCAACTTAGACTTTTTGCCTCAGTCAATGTTCACAATGCTCAAGGAAAGACCAGGGCCAATTTCAGGATTTTTCACTAGACAAAGCTAGGCTAATTAGGTGTTTTGAAAGAATTGATACATATAAGGCTCAAATAATTGGAATAAGGGATAAATCATCATTTGATTGGTAATTTTAGGCTAAAGTGGACTAATTAAATAACAAAGGCCTAAGATCCTTTCCTAATCCATTCAATCTACGATCGAACTTAGAGTAACAGGGCAAGTTCTGAAATAGCATAAAATACATGAATCTAGCAAAATAAGCTCACACTCTCATGGCATTGCATATATATCAGCAAAAGACTCATAGATCATGCTTCTTATCTCAACTTACTCTCACTTATCAGAACAGATATTGTCAAACACCTAAACATGCATAGTTGCCATCTAACTACTAATCAAAATTTTTGGTGGGTACCATTTTTCAAAACAAAACACAAAAAATCATATATGCCACAAGTATTAGTACTATATGCTACACATATTATCTAAACATCCTAAACATGTCGGTTCAATAAAAATTAAATATCCATGAGGAAAAAGAACACAGGAAGAAAAATTCAGAATAAAAAATTGGGGTAGTTATGGACCATAAGCTACTCATACTTCACTGAGGCTCATAACTACTCACACCCCATCGAAAAAGATGTGCATTGTCCCCAATGCACAAAATCAAGCAAAAATAAAATATAAGGGGTCAAAAACCATACCTGGAAGCCTAAGCGCCAGGGTCCACCTTGAGTTTCCTCCAAGTAGTGCCTGATTTATTGTCGCGGCACAACATAGCTAGCTTGAGTACTCAGACTTCCTCAAGCTTTGGTGCATCCTCATTACCAAACTTCGTCTCCCTTTTGATGCTTGTCATCATGCCTCTTTGAATCTGATCCAGCTGAGTTGACACAAGTCCAAACTGACTATTGAGCTTTTGAATTACCATAGAGTGTTGGTCCACTCTAAGCTTTATCTTGGTAATGTCGGACTTGATCTCCTTCAATATCTCATCTTGACCATCTACCCTCTTTGACAACTGGTCAAACATCCACTCAATCCTGGAGTTCCTATCTCCTGTATCATGATTATGTGGGGGTACACAACAACTATTCATCCGGTCGTCCTTGCAATCCCCCTATTTCATTAGCATCTCCAGGTTAACTCTATTCTGATCAAGCATACTAAGGATATCTACATTTCTTTTTGTTTGGTCAGAACTCATGTTAACAGTCCTTGCATGATCCATTAGATGTCTATTCCTGGGCTTCCACACATCGTTTGATTTAACTACAATATTTGTGTGCTCAGAAATTTCTGCAAATAGTTGCTCTATAAACAGACCTCCCAGAAGGACATCAACATATGCTTGACTATTAGCATCTAGAACTCGGTAGAAATTCTCCACCAGGACATTCCCTAGAATCTCATGGTCCGGTGCATTCCTCAAGCATCTATTAAATTGCTCTCATATATCAAGGATTGGATCACCCGAGAATTGCTTGAAGTGATTGATCCGGTCCTCCACTTTGAGCCTATTTGGTTTGATGAAGTACCTTGCTAAGAAAGTCCTCTGCAATTCTATCCACTTGGTGATCGAGCCTTGTGGAAGCTCAGATAGCCATAATGCAGCGTTTCCTGTAGGAGATAATGGGAAGACACGAAGTCCCACAGCATCCATAGATAGATTTTGTGTCCCCATCATACTCTTACAAACAAATGTCACATTGTGCAAGTGGTTATGTGGATCCTCTGATGGTAAGCCTGTAAATAACCCACGGTTCTGTAGCATTTGAAGTAACCCACTAGAGACTGTAAACTTTGTGTCTACCGGTTGTGGTGGCAACACATAGCTCTCGTCACATCCATAGTCATAGGGTTCAACCTGTATTGATTCCACTGGTAAGCATTGGCATTGAACTCCCGAGGTTGTGGAAATTCTCCAAAGGAGGTGGGTTCTAATTCCTATCATCATCATTATTACCCCGATTCAAAGTTGCATTAGCCGCGTTGTTGGCATTTTCATGGGCCATTCTTCTTACAATTCGTTGGATCTCTGGATCAAATGGAGTTAAGGGGTTGCATTGACTCCTAGTGTTGGGCATACACTACTCGTATACCCTGCAAAAGAAACAAAAACAAAAACAAAAGTAAAACAAAGGGAACTAAGGATTAATACTCGAATTACAATTACTAGTGAATTCAACTAAGTCTAGTCGTATTCCCTGACAACGGCGCCAACAATCTTTGATGTCAACCAAGTTACGCCTCATTGATAGATGATAAAACGGTCATTGTCAAGATATAAAACCTAGCCAAGATTAGGGTCAAACCCAAGGGAATACGTAGACTCAAGACCAATAAGCACCAATTCACCAATAAGCAATTCAAGTAGTTAATCAACTCAATTCCCGGAAGAGAGGGGGGAGGGGGGGTTTGCAATGATCAATAAGAAAGTAAACTAAACTAACTATCACAAGAGACAATCATAGAGAGCAACTAGGGTATCGTGTTCCCCATGACTCCCCAACTTAGTATCACCGGATAACCCAATTCTTATCTAGTACATAGCATGCAGGACAGTAAATTAAGTTCACCAAGCTCTTTGGTCAAAGGTGAGAGGCGAATTTTACTATATGACTTGGCCCATCTCCATAGTGTGCGATACTAACTATTACCTATAAGTCCCAGCCAACCTCCTCTTGGCATAGTTCAGTTGATTAGACAAGAACACATCATCAAATCCTGTTAATCAATCTCTTTTCCTATTGCATTACTACCTTAGTCCATTCAGTAACACTAAGTGGGTTTTAATGTTGGTCACCACTAGAAAACATGCAAAACGAAAAGAATTGATTAATACATGCATATACCCATTCCAAGAATTGTAAATTACCCGGGTTTACTAAGTTAGTTTTTCATGGTTCCCACAACCCTAGTTGTGGATTTAGCTATTCATGCTATGGATAGATGAAGAAATTATGAATTGAGAAACATAATTAAACACTTACCCAATTGAATTAAGATCAAGCAAATCCAAAAAGAATGAGAAGCACAAGCTTCAATATCAAATTTACCCACAAGTGATTTCTCACTACCTTCTCTCTCAAGTATTGAGTTCTCCAAGTACAAACCCTAAAAATAGTGAATAATGATGTCCTCTCTTGTACAATAACCTAAAAATACTATTTATATGTATTACAATTAAGTCCTAAATAAAATAGAAAAACTGGTTGACAGACTTCACGAAAGGTCTTTACGACTCGTAATGTGATCTATGAATCGTAGTTGGGGTCTCGTACTCAGCTCCTGGGATTTTGGACATCTCTTTTGTGACACATCTTCACGACTCATACACTGATCTACGATTCGTAATGCATGTTCATAGACTTCATCTTCATCAACTTGTCCCTCACTAGAAATCTTCACGAAATACATCCATACGACTTGTAGATTGCTCTACGACTCGTATGCGTGTCTCGTGGAGTTGATCTTCAGAATTTAACCTTCACTGAAATTTGTCACGAATCTGCCTCTACGACTCATAGAATGCTCTATGACTCGTAGAATGCTCTACGATTCGTAGAGGGTCTCGTAAATCCTCAAAAATCAGCAATTTTCTGCAATTTTGTCCCAAATTATGGCCAATCTGTCTTCTTGCAAATCTAAACACATAAAACCCATAAATATCGTATTGAGAACATACAAAATCCTAAGTTTTAAGTATCAAAAGTGTTGTATTTTGACAGCACATCAATAAACCACCAAAAAGTGAGAAAAAGTGGGCGGTGCAAACCTATAGCTTTCGTCTTTATGCTGCTAACAAGGGTTGATTGTAATCTTACAATTCTCTTTGTTTTTGTTTGACAACTTTTTTCCCTTAAATATTTATTCCTCAAATCATTTTGCAATTTAATACTATGAATAATCAATTAATATGAGTATTGTAATTAAATATGTATATTAATCATTATTTATTAAAGGATATACATAGTGTAAAGTAGATAAGTAAAAATAAACATTAATAAATATAATTCATTATCTTATGAATAATTCACCATACAGTAATCTTTTTAAATGACAATTAAATGTTGATACTCAGAAAAGGCTTTAATATGCCATCAAAAATAAAGTTATTTAGTGTGTTGACAAGAAAATATAAGCTGGACAGAGTAATGTTGGTCAATGAACGTATTTAATTCCCGAAGCTGAGTGTTTTTCCTGCTTTATAAGCTGAAAAACACAACTAGCTGTTGTTTGCTTTTTTATGTCGATAAGCATTAAGTTTAAATAATTAAAAACACATTAATTTTAAAATAGAAAGTTTTTATAGTTATGAAAATATTAAATTATAATTAAGAATTCAAGTTTTCAAATTTATCATGTTTAATATCACATATATTTTAAAAATAAGTATATAAAAGTAATTAATTATCTTAATCATAATTAAAACTTAATTTTACTTTGTTAAATTTTAATCATCTAACTATTTATACTATATATCTATATTTATATTAAAAGTGTGAAGGCCTTTAATAATGTTATTTGAACTTTTTGCATTTCATTAAAAGATTCCGCTAGACAAAATCACATTTTCGCTATTTCATCTTTTATTTATTATTTAATTTTTTATTTATTTAGTTTCAAGATTCACTTTTGGATTAGAATTTATTTAGATTTATTTAGTTTCAAGATTCACTTTTGGATTAGAATTTATTTATATTTAGAATTTACCCTTAATTTATGATTATTCTATGTTAATAATTAACTAAAATATTGACTATCAAATATTTTGTTAATAAAAGTATGTAATATAACAAATTTAAAAAGAAAAAAGTTTGGTAAAATTATATGAAAATATTAAACTACTCATTTTATATTTAAGAATTTTTTATTAGATTAAATTTTGAATCAGTTAATTATTTAACTTCTAATTATTCAACTCTAAATTATTACTTTATGTATTCAAAAACTATTAACATATCTATATTATAAATAATTGAATTGATTTTCTCATCTTTGTCATTTCACAATATACTAAACTATTGCACCAAATTAATAGCATTTATTTAATTTTATATACATGAATATAGTATAATGGTAAGTACTATTCATATATAAACTTTAAATTCACGTGGCACACACATGCAAAGCACGTAAGTTGAACTAGTACTCTATTAAAAGCGTGAAGATCCTTAACAATGTTGTTTGAATTTTTTACCCTTCATTAAAGGACTCCTCTTTAGACAAAATCGTCTTTTCACCATATTTTTTAAACTATTTTAATAATATTAAATGTAAAATTAAATAAAAAAGATTTTCTTATTATAGTGAAATCTCTATACAAAGAATCTTTTTTCAATTAAAATAGTCCAAAAAAACTTTTAAATAATAATTACCAAAAAGAATTTATTTAAGGAAAAAAAGGCAAAGTAATTAATGAAAAATTACCAATGTGAATGAAACATCTATTTTTGGTATAGGCGCTAAATAATATGAAACAAGGGGTGTACTTCAGTTGCTAATACAAAAAACTTGTTTCGATTTTAGGTTTTTGTACATTCAACAGATTTGAAAAGAGCTACTTCCGTTTGTAGGATAATATCTTTAAATTATTTTAAGAAAAATAGGTTCATCTCAGTAGCCACATGATGAAGACAGAAAAATTAGGAAAATTCTAGCAGTTTCACTGCTTTAAGAGACAGAGATTTGAATTTGTCAGAGATGATGTATGAAACCCAAAGACTTATCACACAATTTGAAGCCAGAATGAAAAATATAAATCCAACAAAAAGCAAGAAGGCTTAGAGAGAGATGTGAGCACTTACAGGAAAAGTTTTTATAAGCAAGGAGGCACATTTTAATTGCATTCCATTGCTCCAACTCTGCATCTACCTGAAAAAGAGAGGCAAATGACTGTAATTGAGAGAAGGAGCTTCTTCACTTGGGATTTTGAAGAAAATCTCCACAACATTATAAAGAACCAATGCCAGACAGGAAAGGAACATTAACCAGGATATGAAAGAACTTTGGGTTGAGAAATAAAAAAATTCTTCAAGTCATAGCCGGCATATTTCATATGCAAATACACATCAATGTTTATAGAAAGCAGCTGTAGTAATAAAAGTTAGTCGTAGAAAATCGCATAATTATCAAGAGCAGCTTTCATAAATCACCAAACTTACCACAAATACCGTCCTTTTCCTGCGTTAATAGGAAACTTGCCACACAACAAGTGTCATTAAACTAATAAGACAATAAACATTTGAATACTTCTACCTAGCACAAACACAGTCCTTTGATAGGAAACTTGCCACACATCCTCTCTAGATTTTAGTACCCAAAGCAATATTATTAACTATGACATAATTAATGCAGGGAAAGAGAATAAATTTGGAATATCACTTGATAAGCTTATCAATATCTTTTCGCTTTCATGTTGGAGTAAAGTCATCTTTGGTGTTTTGTCAAGGAAATTTTCAATGTACATCACAAACCTTAGCAAATTTCTGAAAGTCGCCGAGTTTTGATGTCAAGCGGAGACTACACCACTGCCCTTATAGCACTTCCCTTGGCTATCACGTGAATTTGGAGAAACCATGGAATCCAAACTGTCTCTGCATCCAGAAGAAGTAGGTCTAGGAGCTGTTCTTTGACACTCAGATTCATTCGAATCCAGATAGGTATCACTTGGCGCCCGTTCTTTGCTTGGTGTTGAAGGACAATGTCAGCAGATTGTGATGGCGACTCAGGAATTACCATGTCTTCTTTCTCAAGATCGCCTGTTGATAACACCAAGAAATACTCTATCTAGTTTCTGATGAAGGGTGAGGAGGAATATATGAAAACCCTGCAAGTCACGCAGAGCTGCTCGAAATTCATGCACTATTGAAGCCAAATCAGCTGCCTGATTGTTGATCCTAATTTTCCTCCTATAATCTCGTATAATCATCCTCAGGACTGTTAATAAGGAGCTCAACCAGCATAGGATAATTTTCTTGATCACTTGCGCGCTTTCCTGCAGGTGGAACCCCGGAGTCTATCGCTACAATGTGAAAATATGTCTCATTTGAAGTTTGACGCATTCAGATAGCCGGATTTTGGAGATTCTGTGATGTCAGATAGGTTGGAACTCTGTGATATTAGTCCTGAGTTAGGAGTGCTTATTCTGCTATCTACAGAATTAGCTCTTCTGTGCCTGAATCACTCTTGGCCTATATCTATCAATTGCAGAATCAAAGGCTGCATCCAAGTTCACAGAACTCACTTTATCAGCCAACAAGTTTGCAGGGTTTCCGCGCCATCGAAGTCGATCGTCATTTCTTATGACAAGATCCAACATCAAAACCCTACCTAGGGCTTCTCGTGAATCAAATACATTTGAGCAGGGGACCCATGGATGTAACTGAAATAGCAGGTCATAAAAGCAATATAAGTATCAAAATATAATTTAGCATCATATAACATTTCCGTACAGCCAAAACTAACTGTATCTTTTGTGATAGTAAAAGGTGAAACGTAAAACAAGTACTTCCCAAAGTTGACCCTCTCCTAGTGCATTGAAAATTTGTCATATTATCTGCAGTCCCAAAACTGTACATCATTTGACTTGGTCTTTCACTCCACTTTCCTACCTTAGGCTCCATCATCTTTAACTATTTCCTTTTAAGTTGTTTTCATAATCATTAAATTAAATATTCCAATTTATGATTTAGTAATATATTCAAGCTAAACAGTAAAAAACATATATGCGTACACATCAAATGCACATGATTTACGTTATAGCATACATTGGTAAACCATACATACAAATACAAGAATGAAACAAAGAGTATATTGTCATTGCACAACAAGGCATCAGCTGAGAGAAAAGATTGCCCGATCCAGCAACAGCTCCTCGGATTTGGCTTAGGCGTTCTAGATGAAGCCTAATTTGATTAACATTTACAACCTAGAAAGGGCAAAAATTATCTATCAAATAAATTTGTTTCCCATAGTAAGTAATAGCCTCTTGATTATACTCTCATGATTTTCAAATTGCATTAATCTAAATTACCGTCCTCCTCAGGCACTAATCCACCAGCAAAGGGATGTTAAGAAACAGGGTAATTAATGCAACTGTGCTCTAATGCTCCATAAAAAGATCAAGTTGCATATGCACTTCATTAGCAAAAGGCATCGGCTTAGCTCAAGAGCTTCCAGAAGTTCTGAACACGTCATTTGTCGCCTTCTGAAATAGCTGCATCTTTTGCTTTTTCTGCAGCTTCCTTGATCTGTAACCACTCTGGACTACAGTAATGAATAACCCTAGCCTGCATATTTGGATACATAGTTAACGATATGTCCTACAAAAGCTAACTAATAAAACAGGAGTATAAACAATAATAATGAAAGTGAGAAGGAACGACTTGCGGAGTTTGGACACCTAGCCACTTTGCAAATTCATAGCCAAGACGTTCTGATTGTGTCGCCATCCATGAAGAGGATATCTTTATAACAGCTGCAGATTCTTTTGGAGAAGCATCATCATTTTCAAGTTGGTTAAATAACGCAAAAAACACAACACCCCCAGAATTTACAGTCATCTGTGTTCAGTTGACATGAGCAAATAATAATTTAAGAACACAACAATAATGTAAATGCTCAAACTGTGCAAGTTGACTTTCCCTTGTCACTCGTTTGCTGTTTATAGTAATAAAAATTAAAGTTGATTATACCATAAGTTCATTACTTTCTTAAATATTCTCACACCAGAAAATATGTACTGTTAAAAATGATGCATAATATTATCAAAATCATGAAGGTCCTTGGTCAAAAGAAAGTTTAAGGAACTTAAAAAGAAAAAAGAGTTAGATGACAAAGGCTAATGC
Organism: Solanum clarkiae; assembly: GCA_011800125.2. NCBI lineage: Eukaryota > Viridiplantae > Streptophyta > Magnoliopsida > Solanales > Solanaceae > Solanum > Solanum clarkiae. The sequence goes on from JAABOM020000075.1 coordinate 28,855,729, forward strand.
TACTACTTCTTTCTTTTGGCCGTACTATAATAGTTTCAGTCAATTCTACATTTATTCAGGCAATCAGGAGCTGGATCCGAGGGAGCACCCCTACTGCCATTGAGGACGGTGACATTGCCATCTGAATCCACGTCCACAATAACTGAGTCACCTTCCTTGATCTCACCTGCAAGCATCTCCTCAGCCATGCTGTCCTCCAGCAGTCCCATAATAGCTCTCCTCAACGGCCTAGCTCCATAGCTTGGGTTGTATCCTTCCTCAACCATCCTGCCTCTAAACCTGTCCGTCACTTGAAGTTCTATCTCCTTATTCTTTAACCTCGCAAAGACCTCTTTAAGCATGATATCAGCTATCTCCTTCACCTCCAACTTAGTGAGCTGACGGAATACAATCATCTCATCTGACCTGTTTAAGAACTCTGGCCTGAAGTACAGTTTCAACTCTTCAGTCACCAAGCTCTTGATACGATTGTAACTACTATCCTTCTCGTCAAAATCTAGATCAAAACCTATACAACAGCCTCCTTTCTCTATCACACTGCTTCCAACATTTGATGTCATGATGAGGAGTGTATTCTTGAAGTCGACAGTTCTGCCCTTGCTGTCGGTCAATCTTCCATCTTCAAGAATTTGAAGCATCATGTTGAAAACATCAGGATGAGCCTTCTCAATCTCATCAAAGAGCACAACAGTGTAAGGTCGACGTCTCACAGCTTCAGTTAATTG
>JAABOM020000075.1:28856553-28879343 GCA_011800125.2 Solanum clarkiae
TCTCCAGTGCAGGGTCTTTCTCAATGTGCTTTCTGTACTCATCCAGGGTTGTGGCTCCAATACACTGACAAGTGAAACCAGGCAAAATACTTCTCAGTTACACCAGCTGTTAGCATTTTGTTAAGTTAACAGATTTACATTAGAAATTCTTTTGTATACCACGATGTATTCAGATCTAGATAATGATTAAACACCAAATTTAAAGTAGATTTCATAGTTCTCATTGAAATTCCAAGGACGGACATACTACAGGTCAAGAAATGAACCTGTAGCTCGCCTCTAGCCAGGGCAGGTTTCAAGATATTTGCAGCATCAATTGCTCCCTCTGCAGCTCCAGCTCCGATCAATGTGTGCACTTCATCAATAAACAGTATTATTTCATCACTTTGTTTAATTTCCTCCATTAGTTTCTTCAGTCTTTCCTCAAACTCTCCACGGTATTTTGTCCCAGCAACAAGCAATCCCATATCAAGTGTTATGACCTGATCATCACCCACAGCAAGTCACAGACTCATACAATGACGAGGATTTATAAATTTTTTGAAAAAAGGGGAATACCACATCAAAATAGTTGCAGGTAAAAGGATTTAAAAAAATGGGTTCATCCATCCTATGACTTCAGTTAGACTCGAATTTGAAGTAAGAGGGTAACTAAAACCTGTTTTTTCTTTCTTGCCTTTATAGCTGAGTCCATAAATCAGTCAATGAAAGAAATGTATAAATTGCACTTAAGGCGGTTGAAATTTGAAAACCTGTTAATCCAAGGCAGTGGGACATTCATGTGTTTCTGCAAATTTTTGACATGCCTACCAAGAATATCGATGGGCTGGACGATTGGTTACTTTAGAATTGTGTATTTTTTGGCCCAGAGGATAGGGGGTGTTAAATGAGAATCAGATGACAATATGGCATTTTCTACTTTAAGCAACTTCTTGTGTATATATTTTTGTCTGCGGAATTTTTACTTCCAATTTAATAAATTACCCACTACTATAAAATCAAATTCTAAGACACTATACGAATGATCTTTGAAGTCTTTCTATCTCAGAGAGTGGCACAGCTTCTGCATGTGCCATACAGTTGAGATAAAAATGAAAAGAGAAGAAAATAAACTACAAGCATTCAACCTATTCTGCCAATTTATCATACACCAGTTTACCTTCTTCCCCTCTATTGTTTCAGGTACATCACCATTTGCAATTCTTTGAGCAAGACCTTCGGCAATAGCAGTTTTTCCAACACCTGGTTCTCCAATAAGACAAGGGTTGTTTTTTGTACGGCGACCCAAGATTTGAGTGACGCGCTCGATTTGGTCCTGTCTTCCAACTACAGGATCTAGTTTTCCCTGAAAATACAATACGACCAGATCAAATAAATGAAGAGAGCCAATCAAACCACATTATGACAAAGTATCTTTCTATGCACCTCTTCAGCTAACTTTGTCAAATTGGTGCCGTACTCCTCCAACGTAGGCATCTTTTGGCCAGAAGTTCCACCTCCAACACTAGCCCCAACCGCCTCATTACTTTCACCAACCATCCGTATGACCTATTCATTTATTTTTCAAAAAAAAAAACTGATTACAATGAAGTCAAGCAATTTAAATACCTCAGCCCTATCAAAAGTTTAAAAAGCAACAGCATACCCAATGTAATCCCACATGTGGGATCTGGGGAAGGTTAGAAGTATCAGACCTTACCCTTAACCTTGTGAAGGTAGAGAGGTGGTTTCCGATTAGAACCTTGGCTTCATGAAAAGCATTTCAAACCAGTTTAAGATAGGAAAATTACTTGCCTGTGTGCGAATGTTACTGGCGTCAGCACCCAAGTTTTCAAGAACACGGGCAGCCACACCTTCACCTTCCCGCAACAATCCAAGTAGCAAGTGCTCCGAGCCAATGTAGTTATGCCCTGAATCACAAAACCAATCAACAAATACAACAACCAAATGATTTTCAGAATCCAGTGAAGCGTGTGCGTGGAGAGAATTAGAGAGGAAAAAAAAACTATAGAAAATCATGACTATAACAACTACATCAAAATAAGAATTAAAAGGAGATCATTTTTGTGTTTACATGACCATAAGACAATCCAACAAAAGGCAAGAATTAAAAGGATATCATTTTTGTGTTCGCATGACGGTAAGACAATCCAACAAAAGGTTGATGATTAGATCGGGATACCTAGTTGGCGGGCTTCCTCTAGAGAGAGTTCTAGAACACGCTTTGCACGAGGAGTAAAAGGAATCTCAACAGCAACAAACCCACTACCCCTTCCAATGATCTTCTCTACCTCTACACGGGCATCTTTCAAATTAATTCCCATGGATTTAAGAACCTTAGCAGCAATACCAGTTCCCTCACCAATAAGACCCAATAAGATCTGTTCGGTGCCAACAAAGTTGTGACCTAGTCGTCTAGCCTCTTCTTGTGCAAGCATAATGACTTTAATTGCTTTCTCGGTGAAGCGCTCAAACATTGCTTTAGGGACACACCGGCACCCTCTTCTCCGTCTGCCAGAGGTTGCAGCAGCAACTTTTGCATGGAGACTTTGTCCAGATTTTACAAGTAGTGTATCTATTGCATTGTACCCTCGCAGTCCTGTAAAACTGTTCAGCATTAAGGAAGATGATTTTGCATTACATAGCATTCTAACAGTTCTTTGATTTTTCTGGGATCCATTGAATTGTCCAGCCCTTTCACCGGCAACTGAAGATGGAATGCTAGTTGACTGAACTAAAACTCTAGCCATGATGGACCTGCAACATGACATGATAGCATATCAGAAAAGATCACTAGTGGCACCTGGCCAAATGCCAAGGTTCATATTACATAACAATAAGAACAACAACAACAACAACAACAACATACCCAGTGGAATCCCACAAGTGGGGTCTGGGGAGGGTAGAATGTACGTAGACCCTACCACATTAGGTGACACAATGCAGAGAAATAGGATCATTATGGGAATGCCAAACTTAAAAAAGCTCTCCAAATGCATATTCCCTATTTTCACAAAATACTCAAGCAACATACAACTAGCGCATGAGCTTAAAACTATATTCAAATTTCATCATAAAAGTTACTCCATCAGTAAATGAATAATAAATCCTTTAAATCAGAAGACCCGATTAAGCAGCCAAGCTGCAAGGACTTTAGTTTCTAAACTGGCAGAATCATGAAACATCAAAAGATGTATGTAATTGTAGGTCTTTATTCCTATCACATAGTTAACTTGGTCTAATGGGAATATATAATCAAAGACTCTAGGATACAACAACAACAGCAACCCACTCTAACCAGTTTTATTCAGCATACCTTCTATCAACTACCAAGCGGTATTAAATAGTGAAGGGATAAAATTTTGGTATCTTGTTTGGTTTTCAAGTTTGTGATAACTTATCCCACCATTTATATTATAGTGATGGGATAAGTTATCGAGTATCCACTATAGCTAATCCTGGAACAACTTATCCTCCCAACCAAACGAGCCTCTAATTAAGTGAAGAGGTTGAGTGGAAATTCTAACACCACAACAAGTCAATCAGAATTACATCAAGTGCTTACATTAAAAGTATTAAAATGGTGAGCTACATGATACCCCTTTCAAAGAAGCACGCTCGGAATCCACAACAATACCAATTTATGAAAGAATAACCCCACTTACAACCAAAAGCTGCTGAACTTTGAAAGACACTAGTACGAACAAATACAAGCAAAAGACCCATTTTACAAGTTCAATTCATAAAGTAAAAACACCAAAAATAAGCTAGAAAAAGAGGCCAGAACAACAAAATTAGGTCCAAAGTTACAATTTTTACAGAAATAATGGTTGAATTTCACCCCAAAAAATAAAGGATCGAAGCACAACAATGTAGAAACACCTAATGCAAAGCATTTAACACGCCCCCAAAACCAAATCTTGAAAAAAACCCTACTACCATTCTGCCTCATTCAACAATAAATACATACAGAATAAGGATTAAAATGCTTACCTCAATAACACTAAAGATTGTGAAAAGAAGGAGAAGAAAGAAAGAAATAGAGAGACGGCCGGCCGTGCGATAAGCCGATAGCTTATATAGAAATAGTAGGTAGATAGATATAATTGTCGATTCAAATAAAACGCAACTCCATTGACCACTCCTGCACCGGCATACACAAAAATATCTCCGTCGTTAGATTTGAAATATATTTATATTAAAAAATATTTTAAAATTTAATTCAATAAAAATATTTTAAATTTTAATTCAATAAATAGACGTAATAAAAAATCTTCAAATTATGCTACAGTTATAGTCTTCTATAGTGATTTCAAATTCAAGGTTAAACTCGCTCAATATATGAATGGACGAGTATTTCTATAAAAAAAAAATCATTGTCAAAAAGGCATATCATCAATCTCTATATTGAGATATGGATTCCATTGAGTGTTAACTAACTTATTATTTACTAATATATAATATTATCATCCAATCTATCCAAATCAGAATCTCACATTTTAATAAATCAAAAGATATATAATATATATAGATTCATACCAGTTTAGAGCATATGCTTTTATCAGTCTAAAATAACTATCTCTATTTGGTCCCCTTCAATTCATACAAAATGCACTAGTACAAAGAAGTTGGAATTATACCGTTTACATGATCAAGATAAATTATATATAATTTTATGCTACAATCCTATCGATGGCATATCTGATTTCCATTTTAGATTGTGAACAAAATACTTTATACTCATAAGTATCAATAATTTAATTCTCTGTGTATAAGTTAAAACTCCATACAGTAAATCATCTACTATTTACGTAAACAAGTACATAAGAAGTATATCATCTATAAAAAAAAAACTATTACCAAAACTAAACAAAAAAATTGTTCTATAATAATACTAGTATATCAAAACACATGATTAATATACAGTCAAACAATCTCCCGCTTAAACTTTGAACTATCACAATTATGATAATTTAGTATATATAAATGCATGGTTACTAGTGTACACCCTAACAATCTCTTCACATAGATGTTTAAATCTTGAAATTGTTAGAATACTATGCATGAACACATGATTAATAGTATATGCCCTAACACCACTGTCATTGACGTGTCCTATTGATCTCATTTTTTGTAATTTGACTAATTGCTCTCGTCCTTAATAAAAAATATATTATTTTTTATTTTTAATATCGCACATATGATATGTTAAAGTATATTGAAATGAGACTAATATGATTGTGATGCAGCGATAGAATTTCTCTATCCTTAACTAAAGATCTTAAGTTCAAATGCTGAATATGAAAAAAATCCTATTGAGATTCAGATTTTAGACATTAAAAGAAAAAACAAAAAAATAAAATAAAAAAGAGTATACTGAAAAAATATTTTAATATATTATACACATATTTAACTGAATCTTATTTATTTTTTAAAAACTTTTATCCATCTTCAAACTAATACACATATTTGGTAATGTAAAATGATATTGTATTTAATTATTTGATATTTACAAGTGATGTCTAAGGTTAAGATACAATCTTTCTACCAAAAACAAAATAATAGTTTAAAGTTTGAATTTCGAGATGATCTTTTCAAGACTCTTGGAGGATATATTTTTCTTTCTTTTATGGAAAATTTTCCTGATTTATTGGAAAATATTGTGAAAACTTGGAACAAGTATGTCCTCTCGTTTTAAAAAGAAAAAAAAAAAGAGAAAAAAGGTGTGCTTATATTTGGAGTGACAATAACTTTTATTTTGTTTTTAGTTCAAGATTCAAGCCCTTGTTTGTTGTTCACGTCACCCATGCTTTTCCTCTATTATTAATATTATTATTAATTTTTTATTAGAAAAGAAAAATAACAACGAATATACTACTAATAAACACATGAATTAAATGATTTATGTTTTATGGTCATACACAAATAAAGTAGTAATTGCGTAGAAGTTAGAAATTACAACTTACGTATAAAATCAACATTTCTTGTAGGAAAAAAATGATCTTCATTTGCTTTACGTAATAGGAAGCAAAAAAAATCCATGCTTCTACATTTTACAAGACAAACCAGTACAACAACAAATGTGTCTCAACACAAGAATCAACCTCAAGACAAAACACAATACGGCGCCCATAATAATATTGCATGGCTAACCGTGGTGTTAAGGACAACTTATGGACATGACTACTACTTTTCACCAGCATAGGTACCTGATAACTTGACTTAACATGCTTACGCAGGTTAATAAGCATACTTTTACACCTTCTATGATTGCAAAAGAGAGAAGATTTCTGTCTTCTGATATGGTACTCTACAGAGCATCTAGCCGTCCACTTGTACATGTTTTTACCTTGTTTGCCTGATATTGGAACTACATTGATCCCCCGTCGAGAATAACTATTAACATCAGTTTGGTCAGGACAGCAGCAGACTATTAACCTCAGGATTCTAATTCTTCAATCATGGAAATTTGTCTCTGCGTAGGGCTGACGCTTCCACCTCGACTAATTTTGAGTGCATCTAAGGCTTTCTGTATTTCCATGTTCATAGCACTGTCCACACTCCCTGATGATAGTTTCTTGTGGGCTTTCTGCAAATGAAGCTTCAGAGAACTGCTGCTCAAGCCAGCGTTCTTTCCACAGATGGGGCAAACCTTCATGATTGGCTTCCGTTGTTGCCATTCCATAGAAACCTTACCATGCAACTTGCGATCCAAGTCCAAAAGAACCTTTGCAAAGCCATCATTAGGTTGGGCTCGACGATGAACTCGTCTCAACGTGTTCCATGCCTTCAACAGAGTACACTTCCTGCACCATATAATCTTTCCATTATGAAATTTCTTGCAAACTTTCTATGCAGAACAATACCAAGTCTTAAGAGGCTGTCACTCAAACATTTTTATTCCTTACATATCCTCATGGCCTTCCTGAAATAAATATAAAACATAAGTTACTGCATAAGTCATTCATGAAATCTTTCAACACTTACTTCCTTAGCATTAAATAGGCGAGAACTACTGTAGCGCTCCTGCTTCTCCCTTCAAAGCAATGAACCAGAACCTTTCCACCCTTTTCTTCAACATGGTCGATAAAATCATGTGCTTCTTCAAAGAGACCACTGATATTAGAATCTTCATCGTCATATATCTGCCCATACAAAAGAAGTATCAACAGACATGCAATTTCTGCTACTATATAACAAACATAAGAGTTGGACAACATCTAATTACTGTTTAAGAATTTCTGAGAAAATAAAATGCCTCAAACAGATTACTGATTACTCCTTCCGTTTCATATTACTTGGCCCAAGTTGACTTGGCACACTCCTTAACAAAGATTTTATTAGGGGTGTTTCACTAAATTTATTAACAATACTATGGAACTCTAAATTTGATTATTAGTACTACTTTATGTAGTTATTTAATACTAAAGGAAGAAAGGGAGAATATAATATAACACTTCTGAGTTTTCTATATTGTACTAGTAAAATGGAACATCTATTTTTGGTATAGGGGCCAAGTAATATGAAACGAGGGAGTACTTCAGTTGCTAATATAAAAACATCAGTAAGAAACTTCTTTCGATCTTAGCTTTTGTACATTCAACAGATTTGAAAAGAACTACTTCCTCCTGCATCAAAGATTAAAAGTTTGTAGGATAATTATTTAAGAAAAACAGGTTCATCTCAGTAGCAGCATGATGAAGACTCAAAAAAGTTAGGAAAATTGTAGCACTTTCACTGCTTAAGAGACAGATTTGAATTTGTCGATGAATGAAACACAAAGGGCTTATCACACAATTTGAAGCCAGAATGAAAAATATAAATCCAACAAAAGCAAGAAGGCTTAGAGAGAGATTTGAGCACTTACAGAAAAGTTTTTATATTCAAACAATTCAGGAAACTGGGAATCTGACTGCCCAGTTTCATTTGCACAGAGACATAAGATATGTGTGATTCCTAAATGTTGCAGTGTGTACACAGATCTAGCAGCAAGTGCCCCACCAATAAACAGACTGCCTGAGATTGCAGATGGTTTTTCTGTATTCGCTGCATCAAAAATCAATGATATCCTTTCCAGAATGTGCTCAAGCCTGACCTATAAGTTGCAGAATTTAGGAAAGGATTACAAAAAGATAAATTACTCAGGTACCAAGTGTCTTAAGAGACATGCTGAGTAGAAGACTCATACCTTCAGCTCATAAGCATCGACCACATAATTACTATCACTTCCTTCAAAGAAACCTGTATTAAAATTGTTTTCCTGGCACATTTTAATTGCATCACTTTTAAGCATCTCATTCCATTGCTCTAATTCTTTATTTAATTCTGCATCTACCTGAAAAGGAGAGGCAAATGACTGTAATTGAGAGAAGGAGCTTCTTGACTTAGGATTTTCTTTCAGTAGAAGGATATCTCCAGAACATTATAAAAAGTCATGCCACAACCAATGACAGACAGGAAAGGAACATTACAGGATATGAAAGAATTTTGTGTCAAGCAATAAAAAAAATTCTTCAAGTCATAGCCGGGGAAAATTAATGATACCCAGCACATTTCATATGCAAGTACACATCAATGTTTATAGAAAGCAACTGTAGTAATAAAAGTTAGTCGTAGAAAATCACATAATTATCAAGAGCAGCTTATCAAAATACCCTTTCATGAATCATCAAAGTTAGCACAAATACCGTCCTTTTCCTTCGTTAATAGGGAACTTGCCACACATCAACTCATTAAACTAATAAGACAATAAGTATAATAAAGATTTAAATACTTCTACCTTGCACAAACAGTCCTTTCTCTCTGTTGATAGGAAACTTGCCACACATCCTCTCTAGATTTTAGTTACCCAAAGGAATATTATTAACTATGACATAATTAATGCGGGGAAAGAGAATTTCTTGTCTAAATTTGGAATATCACTTAATAAGCTTATCAAAATCTTTTCGCTTTCTTGTTGGAGTAAAGTCATCTTTAGTATTTTGTCAAGGGAAATTTTCAATTTACATCACAAACCTTAGCAAATTTGTGAAAGTCACGGAGTTTTGATGTCAAGCGGAGACTACGAAGTGATTCACTACTGCTCTTATACCACTTCCCTTGGCTATCCCGTGAATTTGGAGAAACCATGGAATCCAAGCTGTCTCTGCATCCAGATGATGAAGGTCTAGGAGCCGTTCTTTGAGATTCAGCTTCATTTGAATCCAAATAGGTATCACTTGGTGCTCGTTCTTTGTTTGGCGTTGAAGGACAATGTCCTAAAAAACCAGCAGATTGTGATGGCGACTCAGGGACTACCATGTCTTCTTTCTCAAGATCACCTGCAGAAGCTCTGTTGATAACACCAAGAAATACTCGAAACACACTATCTAGTTTCTGATGAAGGGTGAGGAGGAATATATGAAATCCCTGCAAGTCACGCAGAGCTGCTCGAAAACCAATCCGAAATTCATGCACTATTGAAGCCAAATCAGCTGCCTGATTGTTGTTCATTGCATCAGAAGCCTCTGGAGAAGATCCTAATTTTCCTCCTGTAATCTCATATAACAATTTTGAAGCATATTCAGGACTGTTAATAAGGAGCTCAACCAGCTTAGGATAATTTTCTTGATCACTTGCACGCTTTCCTGCAGGTGGTCTTCGAGGAACCCCAGAGTCTATTGCTACAATGTGAAAATATGGACATGCTGGCTCATTCGAAGTTTGACTAACACTCAGATTGCAGGATTTTGGAGATTCTGTGATGTCAGATAGGTCGGAACTCTGTGATATTAATCCTGGGTTAGGAGTGCTTATTCTGCTATCTACAGAATTAGCTCTTCTTTCTTTCTGAAGAGCCCGAATCACTCTCGGCCTATATCTATCAATTGCAGAATCAAAGGCTGCTTCTAATGCATCCAAGTTCACAGAACTCACTTTATCAGCCAACAACAAGTTTGCTGGGTTTCCGCGCCATCTCAGACAGCGACATGGAAGTCGATCTTCATTTCTTATGACAAGATCCAACATCAAAACCCTACCTAGGGCTGCTGCAGTCCTTTCTCCTGCTTCTCGTGAATCAAATGCATTTGAGCTCTCCAATAGAGGGGACCCATGGATGTAACTGAAATAGCAGGTCATAAAAGCAATATAAGTATCAAAATATAATTTAGCATTATATAACATTTCCTTACAGCCAAAACGAACTGCATCTTTTGAGATAGTAAAAGGTGAAACGTAACACAAGTACTTCCCAAAGTGGTCCCTCTCTTAGTGCACCAAAAATTTGTCATATTATCTCTGGCACAAGCAAAGCCCAAAACTGTAGATCATCTAACTTGGTCTTTCAATCCACTTTCCTACCTTAGGCTCCATCATCTTTAACTATTTCCTTTTAAGTTGTTTTCATAATCATTAAATAAAATTTTCCAATTTATGATTTAGTAATATATTCAAGCTAAACAGTAAAAGACATATATGCATACACATCAAATGCACATGATTTATGTGATATCATACGTTGGTAAATGATACATACAAATACAAGAATCAAGCAAAGAGTATATTCTCATTCCACAAGAAGGCATCAGCTGAGAGAAAAGATTTCCCGATCCAGCAACAGCTCCTCGGATTTGCCTTGGCCTTTCTAAACGAAGCCTAATTTGATAACATTTACGACCTAGAAAGAGCAAAAATTATCTACCAAATAAACTTGCTTCCCATAGTAAGTAATAGCCTCTTGATTATACTCTCATGCGTTCATCTAAAGTACCGTCCTTCTCAGGCACTAATCCACCAGCAAAGGGATGTTAAGAAACAGGGTAACTAATGCAACTGTGCTCTAATGCTCCATAAAAAGATCAAGTTGCATACGCACTTCATTAGCATAAGGCATCGGCTTAGCTCAAGAGCTTCCAGAAGTTCTGAACACGTCATTTCCACAATCTCGTCACCTTCTGAAATAGCTGCCTCTTTTGCTTTTTCTGCAGCTTCCTTGATCTGTAACCACTCTGGACTACAGTTATGAATAACCCTGGCCTGCATATTTGGATACATAGTTAATGATATGACCTACAAAATCTAACTAATAAAACAGGAGTATAAACAATAATAATGAAAGTGAGAAGGAACGACTTGTGGAGTTTGGACACCTAGCCACTTTGCAAATTCATAGCCAAGACGTTCTGATTGTGTTGCCATCCTTGAAGAGGATATCTTTATAACAGCTGCAGATTCTTTTGGAGAAGCATCATCATTTTCAAGTTCGTTAAACAACGCAAAAAACACAACACCCCCAGAATTTACAGTCACCTGTGTTCAGTTGACATGAGCAAATAATTATTAAGAACACAACAATAATGTAAAATGCTCAAACTGTGCACAGAATGTGTAAGTTGACTTTCCCTTTGTCACTCATTTGCTGTTTATAGTAATAAAAATAAAAGTTGATTACACCACAAGTTCATTACTTTCTTAAATTCTCTCATACCAGAAAATATGTTCTGTTAAAAAATGATGCATAAGATTATAAAAATCATGAAGTTCCTTGGTGAAAGGAAAGTTCAAGGAACATAAAAAGAAAAAAGAGTTAGATGACTAAGGCTAATGCTACTACTTGTTTCTTTTGGCTGTACTATACTAGTTTCAGTCAATTCTACATCTTATTCAGGCAATCAGGTAATGAGGAAAAATAATATCATAACTGAAATACCTCTAATGCTTTATTAGTTTCATCCTCGGACTGTTCAATACTACTATTGTGCTCTGTGTGGTGAAGAGAAGCCAGCATGTTCCACGAAAAGGTGCTTGATTCAATGTCAGAAACTGCAGCTTTTCCAAGTCTCTCCCATAAACTTACTTCTGTTGTTGGCTCAGATGGTAGAGGATCAACCTGATCAAGACTCGATTCTTCTGCACTGAACCAGAATTATACTGGAGCTACATTATGGTTGTAGTTTGTAATTTATATGTTTATACAGCTCAACTAGTCCATGAAATTATTTGCACAATAGACAGAAAGAAGAATAAAAAAGTAATTCCTATTCTTTTAATAATATCGGCCCACATTTGATTTTATTTCCTTGAAACTAAGGTGTGGTAATAACATGTATCACTCATTTAGTCTCAATATTCAAAGGGAAAACACAGTTCCCATTCTTCCATTTTTTATGAAGTGTCAACGTAGTGCTAGGCTCACATGCAAAAGATACTTCATCCCTCAACTTGAAGCAGCTACCACTGGAGAAAAGACTTTTACCAAACAAAGGTACTATTTTTCACTAGATTTCTTGTAGTGAAGAAGATGATAGACAGATAGGAGATCTTCTCTCATGCTCCACGTCCCAGGTATAGAAAAATAACATGAATAAGCCAACTTACAAGTTCCTCCATTTCATTAGGCACTTTTTCCTTTTTGGCCGATTCAACAAAGAACAACATATTTCTATTCTTTAACATTCTAATTTAGTCCTTACAGCATTCTCTCGGGGAACTGAAGTGGCATGTGTTGGCAGCACGATATTATGGGTACTTTGATTTGGGAGTGTTATATATCTTTGCGTTATGCATGAAAAAACTTCCTTTTTTTTTCTTAAACTCCACGACAAGTTAAACACTACCATATAGGATGAAGACGTAACAATAACTTTCACCTTGTCACCATGACTGAAGATAAAAATCTAAAAGAGCAACTCGCAAACTGTGGTCTATAATTAGTTATAGCTCTTGGCATACCAAAACTCGAGTAAAATATAACCATGAATTTCATTGAAGACAACTCAAATCAGGCTAAAAGAATCAAAATCACTAATCTCAAATCTCATTTAATGCTGTGACAGCAGGGAATGTGTGTGCCTAATACACAATAATTGGACTAATAGCTTGAGTACTAAGCATCAACATCAGTTCTCTTTTATCAATAATGTGAGTAAACATCAATCTAAAGTAGCATTTTTTACCACTAACCTTAATGGCATGCTATCTACACGTCTACTAGGGAATCCAGAAGATCGGTACTTGCTGCTACGCTTACGGACCAGCTCAAGCCATTGGGCGAACCGATACGCCGGCCCTGCCGTGATATCCCCCAACATATACAGCACCTGCAAAACAGCAATGTCCATCTACCCTTCAATTATCCAATCCCCCAAACTTCAAAACAAACAATTAACAATGAAACTGACCCGAGAAGTGACAGTTAGGGGCACCGGAGCGTCAGGCTCATCAGATCCCAGATCGAAATCTCTCTCGTCTTCTCTCTGCATATACATAGAGTTCTTCCGACTTATATAAGATCTCTATAAGCAATACAATCGAGAGAACCAGATCTATATAATTCGATACACACACATACAGCAAGTACAGTAAAACTAAAAGCTCATAATGATTGATTTGCGATGCCTATATATCTATATGGGTAGGATTTTTTTGTGAAAAAGGGGACATGGGTATCGTTGATTTGAATAGAAAAGGTAATAATGTGAAGGAAAGAGAGCGTGCCTGAAGGGAGTAGAGGTCTTCTTGATTCTCATTGGTCATTGCTTTACTTTTCTTTGAAAAAGCAAAATAAAAATTGCCGCTTTTTATGGGTCGTTTAGAATTTGAGAGAATATGGTCAGTGGGGTTCAAGAACGATCAGAGTTGTTTAGCAGAGAGCGCTTTTCATGGAGATTTGAGATCCAAACTCAGGCGGGCAGCTTCTTGTTTTAAGTCGACAGTGATGATGACACACTCACTGCTGCTAGTATTTATTTATAACGTTGGTGTTGCCGTTAGACTATATTCAAATTCGTGCCATATTGGTATATATTAACAAGAATCTTCTCATTTTTAGGCTCAAATTCGAGCTCTGATTAAGGGAGAAATAGCTTCATTCGTTGCATCATAGTGTAATTTTTCAACATTTAAAGTCATGAAATGATTCTAAGACAATTTTTAAAGTCATGAAATGATTCTAAGATAATTTTTAAAATCATGAATGTTCAATCTAAAATTAATAAACTATTTTGAGTTATAAAGAAAAAAAGAATTTTTTAATGAACGTAACATTGTAACTAATGGTTCAGGCCAAATCCTAAAGAAAGCTAGAAAGTAAAGCGCTATCTGATGAGCTTGCATAGTATTAAGGTTTGACCCTCAACTCAACTTTCACTTGTAAACAACTATTTAAACACAAACTAGGACCTACAAATCAATATAAACTACATTAAAGATCAAATAGTTTAGTCATGGAATCTTTTGTGTCCAATTAAAAGTTACAAACACTCTACACTTGCACTCATCTACATGCTATCTGGAACATGAAAAGAAAAAACTTCTTTTTGTCTGTTGGAGTTCCCTAGATTTTGCATGCATCAACTCACAACATTTTTCTGTTCTTCCAATCTCCAGTAATCACTTCCCATTCTTCTTTCAATTTCATCTTTGGAACAAACAAAAAATGAAGAGCAAAAGCCAAAAACAAAAGAAAGTAAGAAAGATCCTTAAACATTTGATGGTAACAGAGCTATTTACAATTTGGTCTCTCATCAGAAAACTTCAGGGAGTGGCCTGCCTTGAAGAAATGACTTGAACATCACAAGTGATCTCTCTGGCTGTGAGAAAGGAGCCTCATGAGAAGCACCTCTAATCGTGGCAAACGAGAGGATATTGTCATAAACATGTGTCCATCCACCAACCTAACTCAGCAAAAAAACG
Source organism: Solanum clarkiae (assembly GCA_011800125.2). Taxonomy (NCBI): domain Eukaryota; kingdom Viridiplantae; phylum Streptophyta; class Magnoliopsida; order Solanales; family Solanaceae; genus Solanum; species Solanum clarkiae. Next base: position 28,871,227 of record JAABOM020000075.1, read on the forward strand.
AAAAATAAAATGAACTTTTGCCTGAAAATGGACGCGGTGAAATAAAGATAGTTTAACTTCTATGCATTAATGATGTAGTTCTTTTTTTGTTTTTGTAATTGCGCGATATTATCCATACAAGTGAAGTTAGTCTCCTGAAAAATAAGATGAGTAACCTTCTAGTGAATGTTGAATTGCACTTTTAGTGGATGTATTAGTTTGAATTTATCTGTAAAATAGTACCTGTTGTCCTGCAAACCAAACTCTATAGGGGACAGTTGTGTTCAGCCGCATCTGCCTTGCTAGCTGCTGAACAGTTGCACGGCTTCCAATCAATGGAACGACAGAATCTTGATCCCCGCTGTTTGTGAAGATGTTAAAGAGCGTTGGTGTTAGATGTAGAACGAATTGCCAAGGTCACATGAGGAATTAAGTGCATGAAGGGACATTAAATGTGGCTGCATATGTACCTGTATATTAAAACTGGAATTCTTTCTTTGACAAGCATTCCTATTATGGAGATGGTTGGTATCTCTATGTCAAGCAGTTGATAGTCCAGAATGCTGTGGAAGCAATGAGATGTATCTGTTATGTAGGATGTTGTAAACTGGCGAATTATTGTACCAGAGGCAATGGTCCATAAAAAAACTCGAGACCAGCTATGTTGCTCGAACTCTTTAAAAACTTGTCGGGTGCATGTTGGAACCTCCAAAAGTAGTGCCTTTTTGGAGGATCCGACACAGGTGGAGTAGCATTTTTGGGGAGTCCGAGCAACATAGAAGAACTAGAAGATGGTGGTTATTAATATCTCTGGCCAATGGAATGATCCACTTCATTTTCTGCTACGGCTTTAAGTTATATACTCTATGGTAGCAGTTTCGTTACCATCTTTCAGGTTATCCATTAATTTGTGACTTGATTGTGTAGATACTACCATTTCTCTGTCATTATACTATTTGGCTACTAACCGTTTTAGCAAAGCAAGAACGCTTACCTGCTGCAAACAGACCATCTGCGTACTCCAACAAGCTCGGCATGAAGAGCACTTCTCACATCCTTCCGGTTCAAGTAATTGACAACTTCATCTTCCACACATACATCTAACTTCTCAGTATTTTCCTGGTTATTAGTGTCGATTTAGATTGTCAATTTAATCAGAAAAGAACACAAAAGAAGCCAAACAAATAAAGGGAGAAAGTAGACTTACTTGGGGACTAATAATCTTGGATTGGGAGAGCATAGAGGAAATACAAACATCAAGGGTAACATCATACTTGTCCACAAACTTACTGGTTTCTCTACTTACTAAACTCATGACTCTCGAACAGATTGGCGATACAGAGTCCCTATAGTACTCGCTAACATATCGAGAATAATTACAAGCAGAACTAAACATTCTGTATGTAGGATCTGATATTAGACCATGAGACCAGAAGTATTCTGCCCTTGAATTAAAGTCAGTAGCGAATTCCAGAACCGGATTACCTAGCTGCAGCGAAACACAAAAAAAAGGGATTAAACAGAACTTTTCTTCTAAATATCTCAATAACATGTAATCTCAAACACAATGCATATAAGCAATAAAGAAATACTTATGATCTGCAACTTTTTTTAAAACTTTAGGATAAACTTACTGCAACTCCTTTTAGATTGAACAATTGCTTCTTCTTGTTAAATGCCATCATGAGCTTTGCTAGTTGAGGTACATAATGTCCTGTAATCAAACAAGCCAAAATGTGATTAACCAAGAACAACGACATACCCAGTGGAATCCGTCTGGGGAGGGTAAAATGTACGCAGACCATATCACTGCCTCATAGAGACAGAGAGGTTGTTTCCGAAAAACCCTTGTCTAAAAGAACCAAGCCCGATTAACCAAGAACAAAAGAAAAAAGAATACCAAATAATTTTCCATCTGTGGCACTTATAAAGAATAATCTTACCTGCATAACTTTCACCAGTTAGAAACAAATTGCTTTTTCTGTACTGTGGAAATTTATGGAACCATCTTAGCAAGAATACAACATTGTCCCTGGCTTAAGAATACAAAAAAGATGGCAGCTTTAGATGCAAAGGCATATAAAGCAAGAAATTTAAAATTCAATTACAAACAAACAAAAAAAGGATTAAAAAAAATCAGAAAGTTCCCATAATCCACATTAACAATAAAGAAGATCTCCTTTTCCTTTTCATTAAGTTGTAAGTTGCTCCAATATACTGCTGAAGATCAGCAATCACATGCTCATCATAAAAGTCAAAAAGGTAAAGATAAAAAGGAACAAGCTTTTGGAAATGAACCAATAGTTGTAATTACAAAGATTCAACATGAAATGCATGTTAAATTAGTACTTGGGAGCTATCAGCTATGTTGCTCGGACTCTCCATAACTGATATCAAGCCCATGTCAGATTCTCCGAAAATGCACTACTTTTGGAGGATCTGACAGGGAACTGCAGCCTTCGAAGTGTGTGAAAAACATAGCTTGGGAGAGGCAAAAATACCTGTTACTTCATCATTTACTGTCTCGTAGGAAGAAGTATCAGATGAATAAGAGAACCCAACTCCAATTGGGCTTTCCAAATACAACATGTTTGCCTCTGCAAATATTTCAAGAAAGATAAAACAATCATTTTTTGTTACTTCTCAGAACTATGAAGTTACCACAGTAAAAAAATGGAAAATTTTCTTGAATAAAATGGTATATCACCTTTATTCCAGCTGTGTTCATTCTTAACAAGAACTTGTCCTCTTGGTCTAAATGGCCCATTTTCAGAAAATGCACCAACCCCAAGTGAAGAACATCCAGGTCCTGCAATTTTTTATTTTTTTTTGTAAATACTCAAAAAAGATTGAAACTTTATCAAGAAAATAACACCCCAAAACAAGAATGTCTTAAATTTTTGAAATTTTATACCTCCATTCAACCACAAAACTAAAGGCTTTGAAGCTGGATCTGTTTCAGCTTCAACAAAGTAGTAAAAGAGAGATCTTTGCTTCTTATCATCAACAGTAACATATCCTGAAAATTGTTGAAACCCCACTTGAGGTTGTCCAGGCAATTTAATGATCTTGTCTGGATGAGACAATGCAGACACAATTCCTACAGAAGCATAAAGAAGAGAGAGAAAAACAGCCATAGCCATTGGTTTTGAAGTCTGCAAATTCATAAGGAAAAAAAGAAGTTCAAGAGATTGAGAGTCTTATGTCACTGAAAGAGAAGAGCTATATATATATATACAGGGCTAGTTTGGTCGGAAATAAGTTATCCCGCGATTTTATTCCAATCAAATATGAGACAAACTCATCGTATCACACGAGCCCATATCCTAACCCACCATCACCGATTAGTGAAATCCTACAAGTGGGGTCTAGGAATAGTAAAATGTGACCTTACCACTACCTCATAGAAATAAAAAGACTGTTTCTAAAAGACCCTCGACAAGAAAATATCAAGTCCCAATAGCAGAATAAACGTTCATTTTACAAGACCTAACCCAACATATCAATATCATAATAGTAAAAGTTTTTATCATTTCTTGTCTGTAGTTACTGTAGGCATGGAAATACATTGATGATAGAGAGACCAAAATGGCCAGAGGGGGAATTTTTTTTAATTAGATGGTAGTCCCCACTTTACTTACCATGGGGCTTGTGTCATTTAGTTTCTTGAAGTGAGAGGTCCTCTTCACTCCCTCTCTGTTCATTTTACAAGGCATATTTTTTGTCCATTCTGAGAAAATGTAACCTTTCTATATTATAGAAACTTCTCACATCTTAACATCTCATTTTGTCTATTGAGGGGGTCTTATAATAATGAAGTATCATGATGTGTCAATTGACTTTTCACACACATTCACAATAACCTCATTATGCCTTCTACTTCTAAGCCAGGGTCCCCCACCCCACCCCACCCCACCCCACAGTCCCCTACAACCCAGAAAGAACCTTTATAAAAGTTGCACTTACTTAAATCATTCTCTTTTTCCCACTTGTATAACTATCCAAAAGCATAGACAGATAGACATCTAAGCTTCTACCCTATATTTATTGTATCTTCTATATAATATTCTATATACATAATAGTATAATTTTTTGATCAAAGTTGTTCAACTATATCTATGTGGCTTTCCCACTAGAAGCAATTTTTACCATTGCATTGCATTTGAAGTTTCAAAGTTTACAAGATTCAATGATTATATATATAATGTATATACTTTATCTATGCATACAATATAACTTTTTGACGAAAATAATTCAATCGAATCTTGCTTAGACCAAAGGGGAGCCTTGGAGGTAAAGTTGTTGTCACGGGTTCAAGCCTTGGAAACAGTCTCTGGCAGAATTGCAAGGTAAGGCTGCGCAGAATACACCTTTGTAGTGGGGCTCTTCCTCGAATCCTGTGCATAGCGTGAGTTTTAGTGCATTGAGCTTGCTCTTTTTTTAATCTCGTTCGGACCATGCAAACTGCCTTCCCCACAAAGACAAAAAAGAACAATTTTTGAGACCTTGTCATAAAACCCTTTGCATGAAAAATTATAGGGAATATATATTATGTCTTCTTTTCAGCTAAAAATTAATGTATCGCTTGGAAATTAGCTGTTAACACTTAATTACACAAGTCAAAGACATCTTTTTGGTGTCATTTTTTCAAACTCTTAACCTTTCCTAACTAACTAAAGAAATTTAGTGCACCTAATCTGTTGACTTATTTAAGGTCAATCCATCACTTTTGGGCGGTAACAACGTTCTGAATTTCGTTACACAGAAATATAAATTAGATCAAATAAAAGATAATCATGTCTGTATAAGCGTGATTAGGATCAAATTTAACATAATCATGTTAAATTTCAATTGTCATCTCTCTTTGTTAAATATTTATTCTATTTATGTTTTATTTTATGTGTTATTTTTCTACAGTTGAAGTATTTGTAACATTTTATTTATTGTTTCTCAATAGTGCGCTCAATGACATATAAGTACGGAGGAGGGAGTAATATTTTAAGAAAAGAAGATATTTTAGTGCCTATAATCACGCTAAAAGATTGATTACTCTTGTAACTTCAATTATTATTATATATATTTAGCGTGAAAGACACACATAAGATTGCAATTTCCCAAAAAAGATATATTACATCTTTTGCACGCTCAAACATCATGTTCTTTTTTTTTTTTATGAATTTCATGCCAGCAATAATATGTTTCACAAGACATCTATTTGACTCACTAAATGAAATTTTCCACTTCCACTTGCACTCTTCCTTCTGCTGGAAATAATTTAATTCAACAATAAGGTAACATTGCACCTCCTCAATTACACTAGACTATATCTATATCACTTTTGCATCACTCAATTGATTATACAAACAACTACTAACTACAATTTATCTGTTCTCAAGCTCTACCATTTCAAAATTCCAGAAAAACAAACCCGGGAGAATAAATCAAAAGATGTCGAAGAAAGAATATCTATCTGAATGCTAAACCCAAAAAGAGAAGAGAAAAGGGAAGAATACAATCCTTGAAAGAATAGACATCAAACAAGTATATTGATGCATGTCCATCATGGAGATGCCTCTGAATCCGCAGACATTTTTCCATTAGGTTGGTCGATTTCTTTACGAGAAGCTTCCCACAGCTGCTGTTCTATCCCCAGCTTCCTCAATTCTATTAAACCTCTTTCAACTGTAAAAATGAGCAATGGATTATCATTCAGTCAATATATTTCCATAACACAAGCAAAAAATAATTTTAACTCTGATTTTCACCATTCACGTCCTTAGAAACTACTACATTTAAATCATAATGACATACTAAAATAAACTAATAATGTTGTCCACAAAGTTATAGGTGGATAGAATAGGTGACAATGCCATATCACCAGGTAACAACTTCCAGTGAGCGCAATTAACTCAATCTGGAATAGGTTGCGTCAAACCCTATCAGTGGAAAGGGAGCGAAGAGTTTCAATTCGTTCAGCTGCCATTTATAGATGTGCAATGACATAGAGAAACAAAGAGATAGTGGCTCCTGGATGGAAGACAAATTCTAGAAGAAATATTCTTATGGCATCATGGGAAACATTAAGTCTAGGTAACACTAACTTTGCTGGTCCAATGCTAACCAATGCATGTGATGATCAATTATAACTTTACACAAAAAGCTCGTCCACTAAGACCTACAAAAGAATGTTCTATTGCACCACTGACAAAATGAAGTCTAGATGAAGCTTTCTGGGTCCAACTAATCAATGTTCATAATTTTACCCAATTATAGCTTTCCCACCAAGGCCACAAAGTGATGCCAATTCTAGTTTTACCCAATATAGCTCTTCCGCTAAAGCCTGCAAAAGTATGGACTTCACAACCATGATAAGTGGAAGTTCCTGACAGGTTTGAAAGATATCTTAACTGCTATTCAGGAAGAGCAAAGAGTAACTCTCTGCTATAAGTGAAGGGGCAAAATTATTTTCAAACTATTTCTATATTATTTTATTACAGATTCAAATCTATTACATGTGTAATTTTACGTATTGTTCAAAAAAGTTTCTTTTACTTTCCTTGAAACTGTTTAAATAGAAATTTTTGTTGCTTGAACTTGTGAGGAACTACTTAGTTGCAACTTCCCTAGAATGGTATATTAGCGAAAAATTACATATTACCAATTGAAAAAAGAACTTGTGATTTTTCAAAAGACTTCAATTCCATATATAATTTCCAAACATTTAAAATTATAAGTCCTTAATAGTGTTGAGAAAAATAAAAGAAAATAATAATACCAGATAAACCTTGTAGGGAATTAGAGTGTAGTAGAGAGACCAATTTAGCCCCTATCCTACCTCAAGCTAGCATCACAAAATGGGGATATTCAGAGGGTTAAGCTATAATGGATTAAGAGATTCAGCTATTTATTGCAGGAGTTTGGGCTTTCGCTAGTAGTATAAAATTACTAATAAGGTTTTTTATGCTTCAAACTTGATTAAACATAATAGATTCTAGGTACATGGATTTTTAGGAAGAAACTTTTTCTGTGATAGGAATTTCCATGTAAGGTTTGATGGAAATGTTAAAAATTGCCAACAATGGAATGTAAAAGCAACCATTATCTGACCTTTTATTAGTAGTAAGGATGTATTCCTTTATTCAAGAAAAAAGTTGAGCAAGTGAATTACCATCAACTGCATCATGAGTGGTTGGTGACTGTCCACTACGACTAATCCAGAACTGAAGCCTCTCTTCTGCAATATCTTCCTCTACACAATGCACTTTGGCTCTCCTCCAAAAGTATGTAAGCCAAGCCTGCAATTTTAACAATGGATCATTACGTGATGGAACTAATGCAACTGACATTGGTCAAGTGGAATACTCCTCAAGATCTGGTATCTTGTACTAGTTTCAACATTCAACTAAACCATGGCCTCTATTCAGATCTTTATAGATCCAACAATTGATATTCAGCCTTCCCAGCATATCAATTGATATTCAGAGGACAATACAACAGAAGAAGAAGAAGAAATGGGTCCAGAACAAAATAACTATCATTAAAATGACAACTGACCTCCTTGAAGAGAACATCTTCGGATTCCTCTTGGCCTAACTCTGCAACCAAAAACACACAGGTCTAGATCAAACCCTTGTAAAGAACCCCAAGAAAGAAGGCACATGTTATACCATAGCAAATCAAGCATGACCTATATATCAAATAGTTTAGAAAAAGAACACATACTGAAGTCTAAAATGGGGAAATGAAACGAATTTATAAAAGGAATTGCATCTTTAACATCTGCATAGCAGCACCAAGGAAAGTCTATATTAATGGTGTCAAAATGAGCCTAAATGTTGGTAAACCCGCCCAAAATTTTATGGGTTGGACTTAAGATAATTTTGATTGGGTTCAATTCCAACCCATTCAAGTCTTAACCCATACCAAAAGAATCCTCAAATTGAGCCAATTTAATCCCCAATTTCAACCCGTTCTAAGACTCTTTACTTGCATTGATGTAATATATGTTTTCTATCTATTTTATATTTTCTATCATTTTATCTATTAATTTGTAACTTTTGATTTTTATTTATTGAGTTGAAATTCAAATTGTGATTATAAAAAATAAATAATAATATGTTAGAATTATTGAAATTGAG
>JAABOM020000075.1:28879443-28937144 GCA_011800125.2 Solanum clarkiae
ATTTACAGAACATAGGATCAAGAAGGGATAATCCAGATGCTCCCACCCCACCCCACCCTACCCTTTTCCCTCCCCAAGGGAGAATTGAGCACAGAAAAGGGAGAATGAAATTAAATTTTTTAACAAATTCTAAAATAGGAATGTAAATAAAATGATCTGCCAATCCTAGTTGAGGAGGATATTCAAATAAGCAGCAAATCGAGGTATTCCAAATCAAACATGTTTAAAATTTGTATCAAGTGGATTGAGCATATTTCATACCATACGCATCCATCAATTTGGGGTCAGCAGATGATTTAGGATCTGCAAGCAACAAAAGTATAAAAGACATAGTCAGTATTATTCTATTTTCAAACCAACAAAAGATGGACTAGGGGCTATGGAACGGCAAGAAGACTAGCCAACTGATCATTAAGGAAAAGCACATGTGCCACTGGATGTTTAGCGAGCAATTAAGTTAATAATAGTCTTTAGGATTGCAAACAACCAGAAATGGCCAAATGGCGTCGTAAACCATCCTTAAAGTTCTCATGCTCAACTGAGAACTTTAAACATGCAGGTTCACATGGACAGAATACGATAGCCAAACATGGGTAAGGACAACCAGTATTTGCTCTAAACTGATGACTATGCCCAACTGCAATTATGGAACATCAGATACAGTGTCAAGAAAAAAAGCATGAACTCTAGGAGATCAAAAACTTTGACGTGTAAAAGCATACAACAGAAAAACCTGAGATGAGAGGAGTGCAAAGTAGACAACATCAGTTTCATTTATTGAATCTAACAGAACTGGAAAAATTCACACAAAATCATTAGTCATACCAGAAGACTGCCGGACTACATTTGAGCGGCGATCCTGTGCCAATGCAAGAATAACAGCATCCTCTACCTACAAGCAGAAAAAATGTTTACAGAATATACTGCACAGTTCTGTTTTATTTTATGAGGAATAATATACTGCACAGCTTTTATGACACATCTTGGGAAGGAAACAAACAGAAACCTTAAGGGAAGCTAATTCTCTTAGAGCCATTTCAACTGATAGCATACTCTCAATATTTCCCTCTCCAGATAGGTCACTAATGTCACGAGCACGTTTACTTCGATCAGAATCATCACCACCTGCTCAACACGAGAGATTAAAATCGAACTTAGATGCAAGAGAGAAACATAAGAAGCAGAAGGGAAGGCATGTCTTGGAGTTGGTGCAGGACAGAAAAGTGTAAGGGAAAAGCTAAGCACCATCCCAGGATTCTTCCCTGGCCTTCTGGCCAGCAGAAATCACAACTTCAAATGGCAGAGGTGCAAAAGATGACCAATGTTCATGCTTTGTCCCTGCTATATCTGCACAGATACCTGAAACCACAAAAGTTAGAACACCAACCCATTATTAGCATCCTCCCACTCCAACCCCAACCCAAATATGCACGTCATATTAAAGGAACAACATGACTAAATAGCCTCAAATAACCCAGGAAGAACACTCTTATAAAATAGAGAATTACCCAAACTATTTTGGTTTCATGAGTAAGATTTGTGAGAAATATTAGAGAAGAATATTATTGAATTGTTGTCTACATTATTACATTGAGACCTATTTATGGATACTATATTAGACTCTTTTTCCAACTAGGATACTATAATATAATCCTTTGCAAAGTAGGATTCCATATACTATTACTATTCCTAATCCTATTCTAAGTAGTATTGTATTTACCCATTCCTATTCTAACAAGATTGAACATGAAAGAGGATAGGCTACGGTTTAGTTCATTATGAGATTCCCATATATCATTAAATTTTTTTGATACTCTCATAAATCTTTTTTTTATGACGAGGACTCTCATAAATCAATATTTTGAGGGTAGAATTAATAATTCGTCCTCAACTAATCACTGATATTCCAATTTCATCCATAACTTATCTTGCATGTTAATTTCATTCTAAACATAAGATTTATGATTTAAAATGTTTCCAAGGATGGTCAGCCCAACTATTTCATCTGGAGGTGGCTTTGTTTCCTTCGTGAGAAATATTAAGAGTCAAGTGGCTTATCTGCGTGATTATGCAATTGGAGTCAAAAGTTTTCATAAGGCAACTAAGACTTACGGATCATGAAAAATAAGATAGTCAAGCACTCAGGTAAGTGGTCAATGGTTTCAAGTCCAAGAAGAGACTAAAGAACAACCCACTGGTTGATTTTAACTCATCTATCTACACCTTGGTGGAAGCTATCAAGTAACCAGTACATTAATCAAAGTGGGCATTAGTTTGCTGAATATCAACATTACAAATAGATTGAATGAAGATAGTCAAATGAAAAGCCAAATTGCCCCCAGGCTCTACTCTCCTCTCAAGTACCAGAGACTTTATTCAAGGCGGGGTAACCCAAGTATTGCATGTTTCGAGATATGTTGCGAAAGATCCTACCTCATAACAGGAGAATGCACCTGCATATTCCTGGTAATATAAAAAAGGAGGAATAAAGGGAATACAGATTGAGATCTTTTTTGGATTTGCTTCATTTTGGATAACAACCATGCTTCAACCAAGCAACTTGGGGGCCTGGGGCAAGTCATATGAATACTCAGTGTCCAACTCGCTCCATTGAACCTAAAGTAACGTGCAAACATAACTAACTTAATCCTAACTAATTGGTGCTGCCCACACATATCTTTTTATTCTACTATGCCCTTTTATTCGCCAGGTCTGCATGGATTCAAGACACTATAAGTCATGCAGGTGAACTTTCTTCCACGATTTTACGTACTTTCGGTCCCCCTTTTAACATGATCAATCACAATGGTGTCACACCTAGAGACTGGTGCCGATGTTGGGCAATTTGATGCTCCTTGAACCTTCTGTAACTAAAACTTCATCCATTACTTTGGTCAACTGACTAGGAGAGCTTTATCAACTTCATAATTGCTACATTTTGGATACTTTTTAGTGATCATGGTATTTCTTTACTAGTTAGCCCATGTTTTCTCCTAAATAAGAAATTCAAGATGCTAAAGATTCTAACTTCAGAACAGTTACTATAGTACTATACATATTACAACCACTAATTAAATCCACAAGAAAGGTGCTGATCAAGCAAATTACCATATTGTACAGCTAGGCCCCAGTATCGAGAAAGCCAACATCTTTTTAGAACCACCTCCTCCTAGAATGTCAAAATGGCAACAGAGATAAAAGTGAGAAAGACTGGGGAGTGAGTAGCATAATCTGAAGCTAAAAGAAAAAAGTTAAATCTCATTAGAATAGCAACAACCATCTCTTCATGGCTCAAAATCATTCTCTGTGTCATTGTTCGAAGAGCTTTTGCTTCAGATTCAGCTTCCTGAAGCTGTTCCATTGCATTTGCAGTGTCATCCTTCAAGTTCTGAACAAAGAAAATTTTGCACAAAAAGTGAAAATAAAGATCAGTGGCAATAAAACACAAACATCCAGAGAGTAGCATGAATATTTTCCTTTGTTCAGGAGGAGATAGGTTCTAAGAGTAGCATGAACTAACTTCAAGTTCAGTACGAAGTATTGTAATTTCGTCTTCTCTTCCATCCTTAGTTTGCTGTGCAGCTTTAAGAGCAGCCTACAATAACATTGCAGGAGACAGTATTCATCAAACCAAAAGCAAAAGAAGAACAAACATTAATCAAGCAAGAAGGATCATTATTATAATTCCCAATAGACTTGTCTAGACACATTAATTGAAGTTAAAACACTAGTAATGTTTGACAAGCAATGGTCTGTGACACATCAATGACACAGTTAAGTAATAATGGTTGTCTTTACTAATTGTATCCACAGTTCTTCAAGCTACCTCTCTCTGACGAAGTGCTTCTTGCTTCCTGTAGTCATTGAATACCATCAGACAATGTTTGTTAAGAAGCAATATGGAAGGGGAGAAAACATTACAGATTATACCTGCTTAATAATTTGGCTTCAAGCGATAGTCCTTCTCCAAGAGAAGCAACCTGTAAAAAAGGAATCGCAAAAGCTTCATGCAACTGTTAAATCTAGAAAACTAAATGAAAACCAACCATGACCTCCACTAGAATCCCATTCTATAAAGCCATAAGTAATATATGTCTCACTCAATGAAGACCAGTTAAGAGTTATTATAATAAGTTGACCGAAACATCTTTCACACAATAATCAGCTGCACCACTTCTCTTGGTGCTTATAATTACTCTACTTTTAACATTTTACAGATGTCCTGGGTACATATTTAGTTACAGTAGGTGACATTGGGATCACCCTGAAGAAACTACCATCCACAGTGTAGACCATTACTATTGGTTAATTACCTGTTTCTCCAACAAACGAACCCTAGCTTCAGCTTCTTCACGTTGTTCTTCTGTACGACGTAGCTGTAAATTACATCAGCAATTGTGATCCAAAAAGTTACAAAGTCGCATAAACAATTGTTTTATCCTTTTCATGTAGAAAGGTAAAACAACTAACCTTATCTAAAATAATATCGTTTTCTTCTTGAAGCATATCAAGCTGCAAAGAATTACAAAACTCTCATTTAAATGTTAACAGAATTTTCATTTATCCAATCATCCAAACTAAGTGAGTCATAATGAAGGCATGCACCAGAATGGGCAAGTCTAGTCCAATTTAGAAGCCATCCAGATACCAACTTCACTTAGATGACATACCTCATCTCGAAGCGCAGAAGTCTCATGATCATTTCCAGAATCCTTCAAATCAATTCGTCCTAATTCTGGTGTGAACCTAAAATTAATTTCTAATACAGTTAAAGATCATCGTTGCTTCCGTGATAAAAAGGAATACACATTGCATCAAGATATTATACAGATTAAGGAGACATCAATTAAGAGTACAATTTATAATATGCCATATTGTTATTTGCCACAATCCTACTGTATGTCACAGGAAGAAGGCTTTCTTATGTAGTCTAACAAGCAAGAAAAAGATGATTAAAAATGCCCTAAGGTAGAAAAGATGAGAACTAGATGAAACTCAATGTCAGCTCACAAATCACAATTTCAATTTCACTCCAACTGTAATATGTTTCTAGTTTGAGTTCCAAAATAAACAAGACAGAAGTAGCAATCCATCTTTTGAATCCAAGTATCAAATAAGCACTGGAAAATTGAAGTTACATGGTATACTAGTTTTGTTAAACAAAAAGATTTCATGGTATAGTTTAGTCAAATATTGAATCAAAAGATAAATAGATGTTATCAGTAGAAGATAAAGAAAATAGCAATGGTGACCTTTTCTCTCTCAAGCGATTACTAGGAGGCTCTATTGGCGGTATGGTAACAGGAGTTCTCACTGATGACCTACTTGGTTGCAGTACCGCTCCAGTTGTTGTCCCTGCTGCTGATGTACGAACGGACATCGAAGAGGGTCTTCCAGTAGATGATGAACGAACAGAAGGAGTGTAATCCATAAAGTTCCGACCTAACTAAACATGATAGCATCTAATTACGATCAGAAAAGAAACTTTAAGAAAAGTATTTGTATGACTAGTTATAAAGCATTAGTAATTTATAAAAGAAAGTTACTAAAAGAAATGTCTTCTAGAAAGGGGATCCCAAAAGTCACCAGACTTGATAATTCTGCAACACAGAAATCTCTTAAGATAGAAGCCGATTTTTCATTATCACCCACCCCAGAGTACATGTCTTCATGACTACACCACACACACACACACACACACCGACTTGTGTAAATTTGGACTCACAAGATGAGAGGTGAAATAACAGCCTTTGGCTTTCAAATTTTAGAATGAGATATATCAAAATTAAATTTATTTCATTGAATCTTGAGCCAGGGGATGAAAAGTCAAATCAGAAACCACATTAATGCACCTTTCCCTCATAGTCAAGCAAGGTTAGCATATGTTTTCAATAAAAAAGTGTATTGCGTAAGAAAAGGGTTGACCTGCAAATATTTTTTTTTCCCCTCCTCTAGTTAACTCTTCTTTTTTCATCAAGAATTTGATTGACCAATCGATTCCAATCCAAACAAATTCCACTAAATTGGGCAACATCGATGAATCATTCATAATCTCACATCAAATCATGCAACAGTCAATAACTACGCAGAAAATTCAACATAGGAAACACAGTTCAATTTTTTTAAACAAAATTAAAAAGTTAGTAAAAATTACCGAGGGGGAAGGAGATCTATTGGGCTTGGCTAGTGAAATAGCAGACAAACCACTAATCTTGCTATTGCTATTACTCCGATTGTCGTTAGTGGAGAAAGCAGCTGTAGGAGGCCGAAACCCTAGATCATCATCATCATCCTCGTCTTCGTCAGGCCTATGAGAAGAAGCCATAACTTGTGCCAAACGCTGAGCAGCAGCTTTGGCGGCGACATTCTGAGTTCTCTTTATAGTAGACATCCCTGTCACCGTAGGAGGCAACCGAGCACGAGGATGAGCCGGCGATCCCGCCGGCGATGATGAACCGGTGCTGCTTGATCCTCCACTCCACTGCCGAGTGTACACCGGACTTCCGGTCCTCCGCCGATCCATCTACTCCGCCGCAGTTGTTAGTGAATTTCGAGAAGTTTCTAGATTTCCATGGAAATCGTTAGGACCTCGATTTTCTCCGATGGAAGATCGGGAGAAAGAGAGAGATTTGACGGATAAAAAGACGGCGTCAGACTTCAGTTTGAAGAAGTAACTTACAGAGAAAACGAAACCCGGATCGCGGGAGAGACGATATAAACGGATGGTTGGATGGTTGTTAATTGTAATGTATTATTAGTTTAATACAATATTTGTTATGAATGTTATTTAGATTTGATTGCAATTATATTGTTTAAATTAATTGTTAGGAGTTAGGCTGTGTACATACGACCCCCCCACCCCGTAATGAGCGGGAGCCTTTTGAGGCACTGGGGTATGTTGTTGTTGTTGTTGTAATTGTTAGATAATAATGAAAAGATCCAGGAAAGATTGATTTGGTGTGGTTGTGTTGTTATTTAATAATATTTTCTCATTTTTTACTTTATTTATTATTTAATTATTTTAATTTATCATTTATTCTATCTTTTCAAGTAGAACCGTCAATATGGGGTAGGATTGTTGGATCGATCTGATCTAATCCGTGATTTAGTAGAACTGAGCTATATTTTTTATGAGACTTTTGTAATATAGGTTGGGCTGGCTCGTGGGATGAATTAAAAAATAATTAAACATAAAAATAAAATTGAGTATTAAAAATAATAAGAATCCAAACTCAAAGTTCATTTAAAATTTTTAAATATTAAAATCTAGATACAAATTATATTTTTATAATATGTACTCCCTTCGGTCATCTTTACTTGTTCTTTATTGATTTAGCATAATGATTAAGGAACAGTAAATAATATGAGCAATTTTATTAAATCACTTTTTGAATATACCAATTACAATGTCTTGAAAAATATAACGAGAAAATAACTAATAGAATTAATTATAAGGGTAAACTAAAAATTAAGTTTGAAATTATCGTTTGATTTCATGAAGTGGACAAGTATTGTTGGGCATCTTAAAATAGTATAGTGGACAAGTAAAGATAGACGAGTAAAGATGGACGGAGGGAGTAATAGTATCACTGATACTATATAATATTGTCTCATTGCTATTTATCTTAATATGGTTAAATTATAATTTAATTTAAAAATTTATTAAAAAAATATAAGAATAAAAATATGGGGACCCGGCAAGGCCCGCGGCCCGTGTACAAATGGGTTGAGCTAGCTATTTTCTAGCTCATAAAAAAAGGGGTCAACCTGACCTGGTCTGTCAAATTCCAAAGCCTGTAACGGCTTAGCCCGGATGGGGTGGGCCGTTCTGTATTGACACCTCTATTTTCAGGGTATCTAGCACGTACCTTATAATTTTATCTAGCACGTACCTTATAATTTTTTTGTAGGTTTATCATTCAAATTATGAATTTATGATACTATGTAACAACATGAACAATATAATCTATCCAAACATCGTATTTATTGAAACAATACAATACAATATATTACAACATAATATTGTACATTATCAAACAATACATAACAACCATCCAAACAAAAGTGTAAGAAAGTCCAAATGTAATCACCAAATCTATTTTGCAAGAAAGCGAGAGAATGCACTTACATCTAAGCTCGTGTTCTCATTAAACTTAAGACTTATCTAGTCTTGTTTAATTACCTCTCACGCTACTACTTTGGTTTGTCTCTATCTTTCCTAATGCCGAATGTCATTATCAATCTCTTACATCTCTACAATGAGATATTAACATTTTCCCTCTAACATAACCAAATTATTTCAATCTTTCTTCTCTCTTCTTGTCTATCACGAAAATCACTCATACTTTATCCTAAATAATAATTTTTACGTAGATAGCAAAATAATATTAAAACTTTTAAAGACATTAGAAATTTGCTCAAAAATCGAGAAGGAGCAAATTTTCTTTTTCAATACTATGACATTATGTGATCGTAAAACCAAATTGATGTTTTAATTTTGTTTACTTAAGCACATTCTTTATTCAAAAGCCTAGTGTTGATTATTTATTTTGGTCGAAAAAAGACATAATTTTAATGACTCGCATATTCTTTATTCAAAAGCCTCTTTCTGATTATTCATTTCGATTGAAAAAAGACATAATTTCAATAACTCAAAAAGTTTATTTACAGAAATTCAGATTTCAATTATGAATTATTTATATTTCATTTAAGGAAACTTGTACAAAAATGACATGTCAAAACTTTTGCACTTGATTGTTTCAATTAGGTCCAACTTCTAAATCAATGTCTTAACTATTTTTCTTAAAATTAAATTTGCCACATCATTTGGACGCTCATCTCCATTATTGTCACAGTTGACAGTACTATTAGGAAGCAAAAAATAAATTTTTAATTAACAGTATTGTCTGATGGATTAGGTATTATAATTATTCAACTAATAAAATACAATTGTAAATATAATTAGTAAAATTTGGAATAATAATTAAACAAAAATCATCCTCCTTCAGATACCAAAAATAAAATGTTGCAAAAAGAATGCAATCCAAGAATATGAATTACAATCAGTCCATAAAAATTTAAGCTAAAATTAAAATTCCACTCATTTTCCCATCCTATTTAATTAAAATGTCTACTTTTTTTCAACAAGTTTTTCAATCAAGTCAGCAGCATCTTGGACTGTTACAATATTCTCTGAGTTCTCTTCTTCTACTGCAATCCCAAATTCTTCTTCCAGGGCCATCACAATTTCCACCTGTTCGCGTGTCACAAACACTTATTAGGCTCGTTCTCATACTGCATATATAAGGTTAATTTTATATATTGTTTTAATATATATACATACTAACTAGATGTTGAATTATTTGATGAAAATTCTGAATCTGATATCGATAGTACTCACAGTGTCAAGAGAGTCGGCTCCGAGGTCCTTAGTGAAAGTGCTTTCAGGGCTAACCTTAGCGTCTGCTGGTAAAGCCAGTTGCTTTCTTACTATGCTTATTACCTTATCAACTGTCTCTGCCTTTGCCTGCTCATGCAAAATCAATCAAATCAATATAAATGGTGAAAAATCAATAATTCTGGTGTTTCACTTTACTTATCTGATTTGACTTGACATGAAGTTTTAGCTTGTGGTTATGGAAAACATATTATTTTGCTATGTTTGAACCAGGATATAATTGTAAATGTGAATTAAAATCTAGTGTAGCATAGTGGAGTAGCCGCGGCACAAAGAGTACTTCTAAGCATTCACCAAGGCCATTACCATTTACTAACAATACGACTATGTTTGAGATGTCTAACACGTCTACCCTTTTGAAAAAGGATAATATGGCGGAACAATTCAATGTTTTGAATAATCAAGTCAACAAACAGATCATTACCTAACTCATTTAAACCTAGAAGAGTTGGTAAAAAAAGAATGCATTTTTCCACATATAAATTTTATCAAGGCCAATGAATGAGATATGTAATTATTAAGTATAACTGATTTTAGCTCAATTGTTGTGCAAGGACTCAATAGTTATTTTATGAGTTAATAGTTAAAAAACACAGTAAAACTATCGCATTTTTCTATTATTCTTTTTACTTATTTAAACCATTACCTTGTTGCGAGTTTCATACTTGAACTATCAATCCATTTGTATTAAAGCACACTGCGATGTAGAGTTGGCCTACATACTCCTAATATTTGGCCAACCCAGCATCGAGGTGTCGTTTAATACAAGTGGAGTCATAATTCAGGTGTGTTTTTGACGACTGCTTTATATAAATATTAACTATGTATATGTGTGCAACAAAGAAGAAATGGAGAAGAAGAACATTTACAGCTGCAACACGGAAGCGCGATGTTCTGAGAGAAGGGAAACCAGCAGCAGTCCTTCCCCAACCCATTGAAACCAACTTCACACCTCTGTATATCTGCATAGAGTTTGCAAAAATTAGGAGCTGAATAAAGTAGTATATACATTATTCATCTCAACATATTTTGACTGTTATAACGAAATATTGTTACACAAAACATGTAACATCATATGAAAACTTAGTTGTCGTTATAGTGAAATGTTGTTAGTACTGTTGACCTGAGATGTGTTGAACACCTGATTGACAGAACACCCAAATCTGAGACAAGTAGCTGAAACACTAGCCATTTTATGAACAATGAGAAATGCAGAGAAGAAATGGGGTTTAGGTTTTTTCAAGATTCAAAGATGACTCATAGCAATTGCAGAGTAATAATATTATAGAAAATGTCAAAACAAAGAAGAATGAGTGGTGATATTTACTTAGCAAATCCTATCCAAATTAGTGTATGTATATCCTGTTGCTTTCATATGTGACAAAGCTGGGGATGCTTGCTAGCTAATGTTTTGTCTCAATTCTACCTTTCTCAACTTGACCACCTGCAAGTTGCGTTCTATCCAACTTAATAATTTTAGTCTAAATTCTTATGGAATTAAGAAAAGAACCATAAAAATAAAGAGAGATTGAACAAAATTTATTACATCGATTCATTATACTCCCTTTGTCCCACTTTATGTAATACGCTTTGACTTGATACGGTATTTAAGAAAAAAAGAAGACTTTTAAAACATGTGGTCTAAAATCATTTTATGATATTTGTGTGGCTAAAAACCATTTGATTAAGGATAAAAAAAAGAATTTTAAAAGTAAATTGTTTTCAATTAGAGTAAGGTGACATTCTTTTTGGGACGGAACTAAAAGAAAAGAGTGTCACATAAAATGAAACAAAGGAAATATTATTTTATGAAATATATATAAATTATTAACTTAGTAACAAGTAACTTTAAAAAACAAAAATTTTAAGCCCATAACTTCAAATTATGACTCTGTCTCTACGTCCAACAACTCAAAATTTTGCATAACATTTTGCTTTTTGAAGCATTTTCATCAAACTCATAAAAGCCATTTCTATAACCAAAATCCAAGCTCCCCCCCCCCCTCCAAACAAAGTATAACTGATAAAAGCCATTTTTATAGAAGGGGCATTAAATTACGAAAAAAACAAGTTCAGGAGAATAATAGGACTAAGTTAAAATTTAAATATGTCTCTGAAATTTTAGTTATACTTTGGGGGAGTACTTCTACATTTTCCCAACTTTATATAGCAAAGCAAAATAACTTATTTATACAAATCACCCCGTCTCCATTGATTACATTTATTAATTTTTATCAGTTATCTTTTTTAAAATTTAATGATCTCCTTTAAATAAATTGATAATTCGTATATGAAACATTACACCATGGTCTAAAATTTTATAAATTATTCAAATGTTAAATGATAATTTCATGTTTTGTATGGACATACATTACACCATGGTCTAAAATTTCATAAATTATTCAAATGTTAAATGATAATTTCATGTTTTGTATGGACAATTGAGAAATATATGAGCAAACACTAAATCTGAGTCCACAAATTTTAAAAGCCTTCATTATTTTTTTTTAAACATCATATCAAATCAAATAATGCCACATAAAATTAAATTAAATGATTGGAATTGTATAACTTTGAACGTAGTGATAATAATGACTTAAAATGAACTCGGGCCAATGGGAACTTCAGTTTGAAACTTTTGATGGGCATGGTTGAACGGGGCATTGTGCTAAGCATATTGGACCTCAAATAACAATCAATATTTTTCACGAGGGAGTTTCATAGTGTAAATGTATTCTCACGTTGTTTCGTGAAATTTTTATAAAATTGGGTATCGATGATATGTATTATATCTTTTTAAAGAGTGTGAAAAACTAATTTTTTCTCCATCTCATTCATTTATTGCTTGCCGATGCCACTCCATCACCATAGCTATTACTGCCATCATATTTCAATCAAGAAGAACGTCATTGACCAGTCATAACCATGACACAACTCTAGCATCATCATATTCAAGACGTTACAAAAGATCTAGAAGTTACTAAAGTTTACGTGTTCACATGTCTAAGAATGTGTACATTTGGGAAAGCACTGCAATTTATGTCAATTGAAACATACCACTTAAACACAAATGGCTAACAAGACATGACGTGTGTATTACATATCCTTTAGGAGTATGAAAATCCTAATTTTCCCTCCATCTCCTTCATCTACTGTACGTCGCCACTACTCCATCACCAAGTCTACTACCGCCATCATATTTCAACCACGAAGAAAGTCATGGACTAATCATAGAAACCATTACTCAACTTCATCGTCATCAAATTCAACACGTTACAAAAGATTTAGAAATTACAGTAGTTTACAATATGTTCACGTGTCTAAGATCCTGTCCATCTAAGAACGCGCTATAATTTATATCAGTTAAAAACGGACTAATTAAACAGAAATAACTAACAAAACATGACGCGTGTACTACACATCCTTTAAGAGCACGTGAAACCCCTCCCCCCTCCCGCTCCTTTCCCTCCATCTCCTTCATTCATTGTATGTCGCCACCACTCCATCACCAAATCTACCTCCGCCATCATATTTCAACAGCGAAGAAAGTTATCGCCCTGTCATAGAAACCATTACTCAACTTCATCGTCATTAAATTCAGAACGTTACAGAAAAATTCAGAAGTTATTGAAATTTACGATATATTTTGTACATCTAAGAGCACTGCAACTCGCGTAATCACAACAACTTCTTCTTCTTCTTTTGAATTTTGTGTTTAATCTTTAAAGAATGAACAATAATTTGATGAGAATTGATCTAGACAACATTTCATAAAATAATAATTAATAAAAGAAAAAAAAAAGAAAGGGAAATTGGAACCGACCTAGCAATAATGAAGCATCTTGTCCAAGTAAATATGTCATCGGTCCATTTCGCTTGTTCACCAAGGCGAACTTTTAGCCCTATTTATGCCTTTCAGTTCCACTCATTCTTCCTCAATTTTATTCTCTTCTCGGGAGAAAAATCAGTAGCCGACTCAGGAGAATCGCCAAAAAAACAGAGCTTCTCTTTATCAATTTTGTGTTCGGGCGGTTGATCTTGTTTTATCGAATCAGGTATTTATCATTTTCGTTAATATTTAGGGTTTGAAATTGAATTCCTTTTGAATTTTTTCTGAATTTCCCCCCTTTAATTTGCTGTATAGGAATCTGGGTTTGGATAGTTATATAAGCAATTCACGTCAGAATATGAGCTTTCCTGCACAAAACAGTAGAAGGAATAACAACAGTAATCGGCCTAGAAACAATAATAATCCTGTTCAAAGTGGTGTTCGCCGTGAGTGGGTGGCTAGGGGATCATCCACTTCCACCAACGCTGTTTCATTATCAGCTGCCCCTGTCACCCCGGTACCAACCACCACTGTTGTGACCCCTGGGTTCGGTGTGAATGGAAGAGATAATGATAGTGTGTCAGTTGCACCGGTTAATTGGAATCGGAATCAGAATCAGACCTATGTGGAACCCAAATACAATAGGGGAACATATGGGAATCAGAGGAGAGAGAGGGGAAGGGGCAGGGAGAGCTATAATCATCAAGGGAACAGGATGGAGAGGTTGGTCAGGCCGATCAATGAGAGGATTAATCAAGAACGGGTGAAGGACCCTAATTTGCCTCAACTTGTGCAAGAAATTGAGGAGAAGCTGTTGAAGGGGAATGTTGAGTGCATGATATGCTATGATATGGTGCGGAGGTCTGCGCCCATATGGTCATGTTCAAGCTGTTACTCGATTTTCCATCTTAGTTGTACCAAGAAATGGGCAAGAGCTCCCACTTCTGTTGACACATCTGCCGGGAAGAATCAAGGATTTAATTGGCGTTGCCCAGGTTGTCAATCAGTCCAGCTCACTTCATCCACGGAAATACGGTATCTTTGCTTTTGTGGGAAGAGGCAAGACCCCCCTTCAGATTTGTACTTGACTCCACATTCATGTGGAGAGCCTTGTGGAAAGAAACTTGAGAAGGAGCTCCCAGGGAATGGTCTGAGTGAAGAGGATCTTTGCCCTCATGTTTGTGTCCTGCAATGCCATCCTGGTCCTTGTCCTCCTTGTAAGGCATTTGCTCCAGCTAGAAGTTGCCCCTGCGGAAAGGAAGTAATTACCACTCGCTGCTCTGATCGGAAGTCTGTTCTTACATGTGGACAGCAGTGTGGTAAGCTTCTTGACTGTGGGCGTCATCGGTGTGAACAGACTTGCCATGTTGGTCCTTGTGGCCATTGTCAAATTGTTGTGAATGCCCATTGCTTTTGTAAGAAGAAAACAGAGTCCATTCTCTGTGGAGATATGGGTCTGAAAGGAGATATCAAGATTGAGGATGGCGTCTTTTCATGCAATTCAGCTTGTGGAAAGAAGCTTAATTGTGGAAACCACGTCTGTCGTGAGCTCTGCCATCCAGGGCCATGTGGGGACTGTGCCTTGTCGCCAAGCAAGGTCAAGACATGCTGTTGCGGTAAAACCAGCTTGGAAGAAGAAAGACAGAGTTGTTTGGATCCAATTCCAACCTGTTCCAAGGTCTGTGGTAAAAGCCTCCGGTGCGGGGTACATCGCTGTGAAGCTGTGTGTCATTCTGGTGACTGTGCACCATGTCTTGTTCTTGTGACCCAATGCTGCCGCTGTGGATCAACTTCTCGAACAGTGGAGTGTTACAGAACGCAGGCAGAAGATGAGAAGTTCACTTGTGATAGGCCTTGTGGGCAAAAGAAGAACTGTGGAAGGCATCGGTGCAGTGAGCGATGTTGCCCTCTTTCTAATCCAAGAAACTCCATCACTGGTGGTTGGAATCCTCATTTCTGTTCAATGCCGTGTGAGAAAAAGCTTAGATGTGGGCAACATTCTTGCGAGTCACTTTGTCACAGTGGTCACTGCCCTTCCTGCCTCGAGACAATTTTCACTGATTTGACTTGTGCTTGTGGGAGAACATCAATCCCTCCTCCGCTACCTTGTGGCACACCTCTTCCTTCATGCCAGTTACCATGCTCGGTTTCACAGCCTTGTGGCCACCCACCTACTCACAGCTGCCATTTTGGAGACTGCTTGCCATGTGCTGTTCCTGTAGCAAAGGAGTGCGTTGGTGGACATGTAATTTTGAGAAATATTCCTTGCGGGTCAAAGGAAATCAGATGCAACAAGCTTTGTGGGAAGACCAGGCAGTGTGGCTTGCACGCATGTGCTAGAACTTGTCATCCTTCGCCATGTGATGTTTCTGCCGGACCAAGCAACGGCTCCAGAGCCTCTTGTGGACAGACGTGTGGTGCTCCTAGAAGAGATTGCAGGCACACATGTACTGCTCTTTGTCACCCCTCTTCGCCATGTCCAGATGTTAGATGTGAGTTTCCTGTTACTATTACTTGTTCTTGTGGTCGGATCACAGCAAATGTTCCGTGTGATGCTGGAGGTCAGATTGTTGACTCTGTTTTTGAAGCTTCTATTATCCAAAAGCTGCCTTCACCTCTTCAACCTATTGAAATAAATGGGAAGAAGGTTCCTCTTGGTCAAAGGAAGCTTACTTGTGATGATGAGTGTGCAAAGATGGAGAAGAAAAAGGTTCTTTCTGATGCTTTTGGTATAACTCCCCCTAATTTGGAGGCCCTCCATTTTGGAGAGAATGCAGCTGTCTCTGAAGTACTGGGAGATCTTCTTAGGCGGGACGCTAAGTGGGTGTTGTCTATAGAGGAAAGGTGCAAGTTTTTGGTTCTTGGCAGGAGCAGAGGGGGGGTGAATGCGCTCAAAGTTCATGTTTTTTGCCCCATGTCGAAGGAAAAGCGGGATGCGATTAGACTAATAGCTGCAAGGTGGAAGCTTTCAGTAAATGCAGCTGGTTGGGAACCCAAGAGATTCATCGCTGTACACGTTACACCCAAGTCCAAAGCTCCAACGCGTATACTTGGTACCAAAGGTACAACTGTCAATAACATTGCTCAGCCTGCTGTTTTTGATTATCTGGTGGATATGGATCCAAGGCTTGTTGTGGCTTTGTTTGACTTGCCAAGAGATGCAGACATTAGTGCGTTAGTTCTCAGGTTCGGTGGTGAGTGCGAGCTTGTCTGGTTGAATGACAAGAATGCCTTGGCTGTGTTCAGTGATCCTGCCCGAGCCGCAACAGCTATGAGAAGGCTAGACCAAGGGTCGGCTTATTTTGGTGCTGCTGTAGTTCCTCAGAGTGGTGTTGCATCAGCAGTGGCATCCACTACTAATGTTTGGGGAGTCTCTGGAGGAGCCCAGGACGGGGGAGGAGTGGCAGCTCTTAAGGGTAATCCATGGAAGAAAGCTGTAGTCCAGGAGCCTCATTTGAGGGAGAACCCGTGGGATGCAGAAGAATGGTCCAATAGTCCCACCGACTCAGCGGCCCCTTCTGCCTGGAAGGAGAGTGAAGCTACACCTGCTGCCTCGTCTAATAGGTGGAATGTCTTAGAGCCTGAAATTACTTCCAGCTTGCCTAAAGCATCTATTACAATCAAGGACCCTGTTACTGAGACAGCAGTGGGAAGTTCAATTTCGCCCCCCAAACCTCAAGATGTGGGGATCGATGATATGGCAGATGTAGTGGACGATTGGGACAAGGCTTACGATTGAGAGTTCCTGGAAATGCATATATTTTTGCTGTCGAATTATTTCTTCCATTTTTCTTTTTAGTGCTGTGTTTAGCTGTTCCTTTTTCAAAGGGAGAGTGATGTTTCCTTTTTTGTTCAAGAACACAACTCCTTTAGCCTTGGTCCCTCTATGAAGGGAAACATATTACTAGGGCAGTTGTTATAGGCTCATGTATGGTGTAAAATGTTCACTGTTCTAAGATGCTGCTTGAGACAATTAGTAAAATCCAGACTTATATCTGCCCTTAATATGATAGGATGAGCTTTTTTGTTCACCTGATATGATGCTTTGATTAGTAAAATACAAAGGCAATAGTCATGTTAAGTGGATATTTCTGACTTCTGTGCTCTAGGAAATAATGGAAGTAACTGAAAGGCAAGGATTTATGGTTCTATCAATACCTCGTTCTTTAGAATAATGTCTTTCCGTCATAGAATACTAGAGTCGAACATCAGAGGACAGCTAAATAGTAAATTGAAAATCGAAACGAAATGAGAAGAATGAAACAGAATCAAGTTAGAAATGAGGGAAATCACAAATTTTAATTTCAATTGGGGCAATAAAGAGATTGGGTATAATATAAACATGTGTTAAGTACTATATTTCCAATTTTAACCCTACCAAAAGAAAATTGGAGAAGACCAAACGTATCAATTTGACGTTTATGACAATAGTAGTAATCTCGAGATTGTTATCCAGTATGAAACGTAAGCAGACTATTTTTTGGAAATGGAAGTGCATACAACGACAGCGACACACCGTGAAATCCCACAAGTTGGGTGAAAATGGAAGTGAGTGCTTGGCAAAAATGATACCAGAGAGAGAGAGAGAGAGGGAGGGAGAGGGTTAGGAAAGAATGCAAGTATATTCTGCATTTGCACTTACATATGTACACAATACATGAACCGTGAGCTTGTCAGTTTCTGACTATCCTCAACAAATACAGGAGGGGGATAAAGAAAAATCCCCAGCTATAGAATCTATACATCAAACATAAAAGTGAACAACTGCTACTTGATCTCTGCTAACTGAAAAAAAACAAAAAGAAAGAAAAATTGTGTGGATTTTTATCATTAAACAAGGTTGATACATTGCGAAAGGAACAATGTATTTCTGCAAATAATCTTGCTTGGCCTCAAGAAGAGTAGTTCTTTCCACAAACCATCATCGAAGGTTTGCTCCAATGGCTTATTATTTTGGTATTTTTGCAGGTTTCAGACCTCCAATGGCTAAACCTCCTATTCGCCACATGTCAATTATCATGTACGATGCACTAGCTGGTCAAGTAAACCTTTCGTGCGTGTATGATAACCTAAAACCCAAAAGAAAACAGCAAAATGTGGTTTTACTATTAGTTTGATAATGTAAAATGACTGATGGACCAAATCTGTAAGGCTAGAAAAACACAGTAGATGGGAAGAGATACATAGACATGGCATAAACTAGTACTACACCATCTAATAAATTCTGTGGAACTCAAGCAGATACACATTTCTTCTTAAAATAAAAGAGTACAAGGAATTTAAGATCCAAACCTATTCCATGTCTTACAAAGAAGCACGAGTAGAAACAACAAAAAGCTGGACCTCTGTGGACAATTATTCTCTAGTTTCAAACCTTTGTGATGGCAATATAATAGATAAGTGAAAACATGTAAATTCAGAGTAATATAGCTTGAATCTCATGTTTGCGAAACACCTCCCATTAGTACCTGTTTCTACTACTTTTTAAAACTACCAATCATCACATAGTATCAGATCATCAACTCCTTCACAAATTCCCAGAAATTGAATGATAGAAATGCCTATTATTTGTTGAGATGAAACAGTCAGGAGTTTGTACCTAAACTGATCAATGATTTTTCGCTAATGACTCATGTAGTTGGACGTGTCACAGTAGATGACCCACGTCCCATGGGAACAACACCTTGAAGGCCCTCATCTGTTTCTTCCACTTCTAATGAGGCTGCACAAACAGTTCAATTTGTCAAATGGCAGAATGTAGAACAGGAGTTGCCTAGAGTTGAGAAACTTCCTACAGAGTAAGAGGAAAATAAATAACGGGAACAACTATTACTAATTGGCCACAAAGCTTTTAGGACCAAGTGAAGAGAAACAAAAACTAGGAAATGACAAGCCATGATAATGCCTTTCAAAAGCATATTCCAGCTTGAACTGGAAAATCTTACGGTTAAGATCAGTGAAGGCAGGCAAAAAGACGGCAGTAATGAATGACTCTCAAACCCAGATTCAGAAATTCATAATTTTTTACCAGAAACATCTTCTCCAGCCTGAGCCCCAGCAATACCAATACATGAGTACAGAGAGATCTCATCTATCTTCAACTGCTCATAGGCAACATATACATCTTCAATGGTGGCAGTTTCATACAACATAGTAAGATCTTTGATGCAAGAGATGTCCTGATAACAAACAAAAAAAAGAAAGCAGCTAAAGCTCAAAAAATAACGAAGCTAAACAGTAAACTGCAAAGATTTTCACGTGATGTCTCTTTGGTCATGGATAAAATAGTACATTGAGAACAATAAACCAAGAATAGAGCAATACCTTCCTAGGTACAGAAGGTGCTTGCAAATGAGATAATAATCCAAGCCAATATGCATTTGACTTGATTTCGGCTTCATGACGCATAAGCAGCGTTCGCCTTGCCTGTATAGAAAAGAATTGTACAGAACATATGAATTTAGTTCAGAAAATTTGACGTCTAACTAACATCTAAATAATTTCTGTAGCCTGGAAAAAAAAGCCGAATAAATCAGACTCAAAAACATTAGTTCAGATCAGTTTTACTAACTAGTCATTCACTTGCCAGAATTTCGAAATTCTAGTATAAAACCTAGGGAAATGACTCATGTAGTGGATGAAACATGAAGCAGAATGATCTTTTGTTGACAATTATTCATGAGGAAAGAAACTTACCCGGTCCAATTCCCTCGGTACGATTCTGTTGCTATGGAAACCTCTTAGGACACTCTTGCAAGCATCAACAGCTTTGTGCACCTGTAAGCGCATTGATCAGTCTTGAGAAAACAAATTCACACAATTATATAGTCTAGTTCAAGTAGAAAAGATTGTACCTTTCCAGGAGTTGAAGTCACTGAGATGACATACCACCCAAGCTTCAACCGGTCAAAGAGGTTAAGTTCAAATGAAACGTCATACGTCAATCCAAGAGAGTCCCTAACTGTTGTGAAAAGCCTGCACATGTTATACTGTAATATAAGCACAGCATAACCAATATTGCAACTGAGGTAGTAAGTTGCAGCAACCCTCAAAATCCATAAACCAGACATGTATTAGCTGCAGAGGGTATGTAACAGGTACTTCGTTGTGTGTCATCTGAATATAGCTTTTAGTTCATTTTGACAGCTCGGTACCACCATAGCGACACTAAATGTACAGTTACCATGAAGTAACTATGCCTCAATCCTAAGTCATGTTTACAGGAATCCCCTGTATCTATTTTGCTTTATTTGGACACATTCACTTCCAAGTACTTCAAAGATTATCTCTTAAGATAAATAAGGAGCTCTCTAACTCCACACTTCTGAAAAAGAAAAAAGAAAGTCCCACATTCACTTATCCTACAGAGACTTACAAATTTTCAAACAAAACATGATTAACTCATAATCCCAACTAGTTGGTATCACACCATATAGACCTTTTGCTTCAACAGTGCTTTGTTCTTCACTAATTTAGCATGAATTCCAAGAGATCGCACGTGTTCTCATATAATTCAAAATCAAGAGAAGGAAAAAAACTACAATGAGTGAACAAAGTTATTTTCATAATCTACCTGGAGTTTATGATCTCAGCCAATAGACCCATTGCAATGGCAAAAAACAGAGGATGATTACGGATTCGTCCTTGTAGATTTGTCTCAGTCTGTCCCAACTCATCTGGAAAGAAATACACTGGTTTGCATTATGTTGATGACTAACATATTATACCATTTATGCAGGCATTATTCATTAACTCCTCCACCATTCTTGGGAAGCTTTGCAGATAAAGATTGATGTATGAGAATTCAGTTTGAACTATGTCAATGCAGAACCTCTTATGCAGTGTGCATTAACTAGTTCATCTATAAGGACACATAGTAAACTAGGATTTGCAAGAAAGCAATACTACAGCGGACTTCGAACGGATGTAATGAAAAGAATGGCATGTAAGGATAAAAAGATTAGTCAAAGCCAAGCAACTAAGCAAGTCAAGGAAAGGCAGTCACTCACTAGTTCCATAAATGATTACCTACATACACATTAGCAGAGCAAATAAGCACTTCAGAGTGGAAGGGAACAAGGAATTCACACCTTCTGTAGACAATAATTTTTATTGGTTACCGAATGATACCTTGAGCTTCATCATCTCTTTCTCTTCTACATTTCAGACAACGGTGTTCTTCACTCATCTTTCTTTACTACCCACCCTTTTTTTCTTGATAATGGTAACAATATATTCATTGAAACTGTTTGGAAGGCTTTATCTAAGCTGAGGGTCCCAGAAACGGCCTCTCCTCTATCTCGACGAGGTAGGAGGAAGGTCTGCTACACTCTATACCCTCTGCCCACCTCATTTGGAAGGTTAGGGTATGTTGATGTTGTTAACAGTATATTCATCAGCACGTGTGCTGGGAGCCAGATTTACAAAAGATTCAATAAGTAAAATATGTCTACTTACAAAGATTCCAAAACTCTAGTATACTCGGACTCCTCTACAAGAAAATCTTTACACCAGAAATGCAATGACAAAATACAATCAAGCTTGATCTCCTGTATAGAGTTTTGGCTACCCTAAAAACATCTGACATTTCTTTCTCTCTACTGTCCACCAGATAGATACTAACATGACTTTCCACCATTTTGCTTTACTCCTGCTGAATTATTCCAGCATCTCAACAGGTCAACAGTGTTTCCTGGCATTACCCATTTCACCTACCCCAATGGCAAAAACAACTTCCCCATTTGATCAGTCACTCTACAATAAATGAGCAAGTGACTATTGTTTTCCTGTGCATCATTACAGAGGAGATGCACCTGGAAACCAAATGTCAGTCCCCTCCTGTAAGTTCCCAGGAGTTAAACAAGTCTTGCTAGCTACCAGGCAGATAAAACATGATACTTTATAAGGGGATGTGACCTTCCAAATTTGTTTCCCAGGCCAATATGGTGATCACCTTAACTGCATAGCCAAAAGTACGCCCCTTTCACTGGATAACTCGGTCTTTTCCCTCCTCTCCAAGTAAGTGAACCAGCCCCCACAATTGCACCTTTGAACTCTTCAAAAGTATTGAGAAGTGCACCTACTCTTTCTATTTCCAGTCATTTAAAGCTCTCCTGAAGACTAGCTTCCAACCTTGTTGATTCCATGCCTCCATATTTGGTATGCCAGGTGCACTTTTTTTAAATACTAAACATACAAAAAAGTTCAAAATGATCCTCTCCCTGCCATAGACAATAATATTTTTAAACCAAATACTACTTTGAGCTTCATCTTTTTTCTGCCACACTTTAGACAATGGTGTTCTTAACTCATCTTTTTTAACAACTCAGCTTTTTAATACTAGACATCTAAAAGAAAGTTCAAAGTTATCTTACTACAATTTTGTGATCATAGACTTCATCTATCATGCTTTGATAATTTTTTGAATTTCTTTCACAGACTGCAAACGACTGAATGAGACAAACACACAAAACGGAACGAGGAATTCTAGTGTGCTTATGAATCCACAGATGAAAGAAATGCAGTTAGTTAGAATGACCATCCCAGCCATCTATTATGATGATTTTATGAAGACATTATTTTTTTCAACTCTAGACATGCTACAGACGAGATTAAAGAAAATCTTTCTGCAATCAATATCAGATTACCTTTAATTATCACAATTTTTAATGGAACAAGTTAAAAAATTTGACACTTGTTGCAATAATGAATCCAAGTATAAGGTGAAAACACTCACGGTCATTTGAAGATAGACTGCCAACAGACTCAAAAAGGTCATTCCCATCAAAAGTAAATCCCCAGCGGTTCGGTGCAGGGCCGGCTATATAAGCACATGCTCTCTCATCTGTATCTTTTAGAAATACCTGGTAATAACCAAAGAACTTCAATTTAAAAGAAAAATGAAGGAAAGAATTGGAATTACCAAAGCATGAAAATCTTTGGCCCACAACAGAATTGAGACCTTCAACATAGGAATTTTAACATATATCACAAGAAGCCACCCATCTAGGTCCTAGATGATCATCCAGAAAAAGGCAGAAAAAAACGGATACCGAGAAACAGTCTTTTCTTACTTGTTGATGCTGCACACCAAAGGGAGCAGCGTTAAACAAGATTGGGCTATATTGCTGTGCTTTCTCAAAACCTTTTGTTGGACTGACAGTTCCCAAATAGTCAAGAATGCATGACTCAATATCTTCCTCTGAGAAGTCTCCAACCACACTCACCTAGAAAGGACAATTACAATCAAATGAAGAAGAAACACAATCAACAAACACGGGGGTACTATGTTCAAAATGAGCAGAACAATAAATTGACCAAAAAAACTTATTGTAATACTTCTGTAAAGAAGACAAAGCTCACCTCCATGTTGTCACTGACGAATTGATCCATAACAGCTGTTCTTACACTTTCCAGAGTCAAGTTTTGCAATGAATGTGGAGTTGGCTCAACAAAACGTTCATCTCCATTTAGCATAGCCAGCATGAGCTTATGGGCAGTCGAGCGTTCTAAACTCTTAGGGATAGAGCGGTAATATGACATGTACAACTGTTTGGCTCTGTCAAATGCATCATCCAGCCAAACGCTATGCTGCACGTCATATATATTTAACTTAAGTGAGAATATTGCGAACACAATAGCAAGTTAGTGTTCACAGTTGTACAGATGATTAGCACAGCGGCCACACACAACTAGACCAGCAAACGAAACTTTGAACATCTCCTTGCAAAGTTTCAAGTTAGAAACCAAAGAAGTCCTGATATAACACAGCCCAATAATTGAAATAAAATCTTGACAGTATTCCAAGGTGATCCATAAATTGACCTACCATTTTTCATCTAGGTAATGTCAGAAGGGCTCGTTTTTATTTCCAGAAAAACAAGTGGGAGATGATAAGCAACATTGAGAGCAACTGCAGAACTGTATTTAGTATTGATAATGATAGTATGAACTACTTAATATGTTGACTTTGTTGAAATTACCTCAAGCACCATATGAAGTAACTGGAAAGCAGCACGCATTGCATTGTCTCGTAAAGTAAACCGGAACTCCATGCAGATAAATTCTTCTGTTGACTCCAGTGAGCAATTTATTAGGTGGTTCACACAGAAAAGCTCTACCTGGAGGCACATCAATGAAAGATAAAAGAGTTGACAGATGTCATTCCTGACAATGTCTATGCAGATTCAGCAAAGAATTTAACTCCATGGCCCAACAATACTTCCATTGCAGATGCAAATACATCAAAAAATAAACAATCTACAGATCATGGAAAATGTTCACAAAACAAAAGGTAAGATTGATCAGATGGAAGTGGAAACCACAGCAAATGAACAGAAGAAGCTATCTTCAATAACACACCAAGTCCAAAGAACATAATATGAGAGCCCCCAGTTTGTTCACAAATTGTCAAGGCACGTAGAAGTATTGTGTACAGTCTAGTCTTTGCCTAGTATTGGATATTAACTAATTTAGGCAACTAGTTGAGTAAGTGCACAATTAAGACTAATGATACAACTTATCATTAGAAAAAGACTTACGGTACAACAACCAGCAAGAATCTGCCAGAGCAAAGAGGAACTAAAAGAGCTAATATCATCCTGATGCAGCATCATTATTCTATTTTACAAACTTCGATCAACACACAAAGGGCATACTAGAGACCTGGTTTCTGAAGCTGTTTAAAGAGCATACAAGATGTGGGCAAATTTCATCAAGAATAATAGATTCTAACCTGTTCTCTTGAAAAGTTTCCAACACGGCCCCCTTCACTCAGAGTGCGAACACCCACAATCACGGATCCCTTTTGATCAGAACTTTCAGCTGCCCGTCCACCTCCGACAATAAGTCTCATCACCCCACAATTGGCTTCATCTTTTGTAATCTATCAAATTACAACTGAAAAATCAAAAACTAGATAAACTAGCAAGCAAGAAAACAAGAAACCACTCTAATTTTTATTTTCTTTTTCATTTGTTGCAAGATCTCAGATGTTTCTTAACTGTACATCAATTCTTGATCATGTGGATACACCAAAAGAATGAGCTTCTGAACTCGATTAGAGGAATCAAAATAATCCTAAACACTGGCCATTAAAATTTCAGACTTTTGAAGGCGATAAAAGGACAGACAGTAGAATCCAAACATAACTTGAACATGGTACATGACCCTACCTTGTAATTTACAGGAATACCATTTGAAAGACGTCTTTGAACAATCCCAGTTTCATTGTCACTGAATTTAGTGATATTTGAATTTGTGTCCACTGGAACAAAGGCTGGGCACCTCTTCAACCTCAGTTCTTCAAGTTGTCTTGATGTGATCAACTCTGTCGGCACCTCAAGCTGTAAACATTAAAGAAAAAACAGTGAACAGTCAACTATGAATTGTTGACTGAAAAGCCTCTCCCTTCTACAAATTGAAGAAGAGTCTCAGGTCAATAACAACATACCCACCGTAACCAGGGAGGCTGTGCAAACCTTACCCCTACCTCATGGAGGTAGAGAGGCTTTAGGTCAGAAAAGAAAACAAAAATTCAGAAACGACATACCCCATGTAGTCCCACAGTTAACCGGTGGGGTCTGGGGAGGGTATGCAAACCTTACCCCTACCTCGCGGAGGTAGAGAGGCTTTAGATCTGAAAAAGAAAACAAAAATTCATCCTACTTAAGACTTTTGTTAAGAGAATACATTTGAAGTAAACTGCAGTAGTTTGCACCCTGAACTATCAGCTAAAAAGGCCCACTGCTCCATAAACAAATAAGCTGAAAGCAAAAGATGAGAGAATTAAGAAAATCCACCTCCGGCTCTGGCTCAATTGGTTCCTTCAGACCCGATTTGATAGCAGTTGTTATCTCCACTGGAGATATTCTGAATTCATCTTCTCCTCCTCCTTCAACATGTACCTTTGTCGGAACACATGCAACAATTGCTGCAGGAAGGGGTGCTGATGGTTTTCCAAAATCAGAAATATATTCCAACACTTCAGCACCAGTGGCATTTACCTGAAATGCAGTTAGGTAATAAAACATTTTGTTAAGAACTTCAAACACCAAGAAGCAACAGTTTTGAATGCACAAAAGATATCAAAATATGGTTGGCACAATGGAGTGAGTAGCATATTGATCAGGGATTAAGAGACCATGTAGGCACCAAAGGAGCAAATATATGCAGGTTAAGAAAGTAATAAAATTAACACTTATTCATCATGTAAACCTCAAATAATTGTGATTGAATGCAACATGTTGGACTGATATAGAATCTCCAAGATAATCTAATAACACAATGTGGAGAATAAAAGTCAACAGCAAGTGTACAAGCACCAATTAGAAGATCACCTCCTCCAAAGTGATGGTTCCGGCAACAGCAAGCAAGCTTTCATGCCCTTGACATTGATCCATAACAGTATGGCCAAGTGCATCACTCTCCATAACAAAATCCAGATTATCCACTGATGAAACATTGTCGATCATAGCAGCTAACTGCTCACTATCTTTTAGCAAGGCATCCGTATAACGTGCTAACTCACCCTTCGTGACACCAAATTCTTTTAGTCTTCGGACCTTTAACACATGCAGGAGAACATCATCAAAATTCAAGAAAAATGGAAGGCAAGAAGACAAGAAGAGCCTATACAATCAGCATAAAGAAAAATGAATATCCTCATCAGAACA
This sequence comes from Solanum clarkiae, assembly GCA_011800125.2. Lineage (NCBI taxonomy): Eukaryota > Viridiplantae > Streptophyta > Magnoliopsida > Solanales > Solanaceae > Solanum > Solanum clarkiae. The sequence continues at coordinate 28,906,403 of JAABOM020000075.1, forward strand.
AATATAAAGAAAATAGACATCAAGAAATTGCAAAGAGCAGCCTCGATCCACTTTTGAAGAAAAGCACAGAAAAGTTGCAAGGGAAGGATATAAATGTAGAAGTGTGTGACCATCTCATTTTAAGTTGTTAGAGAGAATACCTTTTTGTTTACTAGATAATATCTCCAAAACACCCTCACTAGCGATAAATACTTTTTCTTGAGTCAAGCACATAAAAATATATACAAAAATTAATAATGGGTAGCAGTGAGACTCAAACTGAGGATCTCTGCTAAGCAAATATACCTTGTTGAAGTGAGAAACCATCTTATCAGAAAACTTAAGCTTCAGAGGGAGCATACATTTATTTACTTAATTATAGCTCCAACAAAAACAAACATCATAATCAAGAAGAGTACAATGGCTAAAAGGAGGATAACAAACAAACTATCAAGAGAAAAAAAACTGAAAGTAGCTGCTGTAATGAAACAAATAGCAGAACAAACCTCCTGCACAGCAACTTTGATTGCATTCTGCCAATTTTTAGGTTCCGCAGTCACTGTGAGAGTGGTCACAGTACACCCTTCCCTTCCAGAGTCACTATGATCAAGTTCAACTGAGGTGAATGGAGGATTTGAACTCTGAAAAGTTGTTCATAAATTAGCAAACAAGAAAATTGCAAAAATTGAATTTTAACTGTTATAAGCACAGAAAAATCACCACCCACCCCAAAAAACTAACTAGCATAATTCTCAGTTTGTAAATAGGAAAGTCATCCTTGCAACTCTAATATACTGAACATACATTTTTCCAGGAATAAAACTTCCTTTTATTTAATAAATAGTCCAATTCAGGAAACCAAGAAACGAAAAAGTACAATTAGTATGGGAAAATATATGGCTTTTTCTGTTTTGGCCATTTAGGTTTCTTTTAAGGACATTGTCCTTAGCTATGTATCTTTCTTTAATAAATCTCTTAAGTATGCATAAATAAATAAATAAAAACTTGTACCAAAAATGAATCTGATTGACTATGAACCATCTTCAATCTTTTTTTAAATGGAATAAGCTGTTTCATTCTTGGCATCAAGAAGATACAATAGTTGCAAAAGAAGTACTGTTAGCTCCAGTACATCTGTCTACGCAAGAACAGAGTGCTAGCAAACAAGGGACAGAGGCTGAAGAAGTATCTGTGAGGTTACGCTAACACAGTGGACCTGTAAGCTCCAAAATACAAATCAATAGTTCTATGCGAAAGGAGAGCTACAAAAGTCCAGAAACTGTTCCGCGAAATTTATGGGAACATTTGGCCATTGTCAATGTTCGAAAAATACAAAAATGAAACACGGACGAAGTAATGGTTGCATTATCAGTCTCCTTTCTTCATTTTTAATCGACCATTCTCTTCATGTAGTGGACCCATTTTAAACATGATAGCACCAGCCTCTTAGCTAATTCAGCACAATAAAACTTTTAAGAACCAGGTTTCAACCAATTCCACTCCAAAGCATCAGCTTATTGTGTTAGTACCTTCTCCTTTTAGATGATGAAAGTGAAAGGAAAAAATAAACATGCAGACAAATGAACTTCTTTTCCATGTTAAATAAAGCATGAAAGAATTTAAAGAATCAGATTGAAACCAGCATGTTAAATTGTAAAGAATACTTGTTTACAACAAGGGAAACCCGTAGCCGCTACTCTTAAATTGTAAAGAATATTTACATTATAACTATTTCCAATTGAGCTATGAATTATTTTTTCTTCTCTCTTTTTTCTTTTTGGACAGGTAACATTGAGTTTTACTCCCTTGTCCCATTTTATGTGGCACCATTTGACTTGACACGGTGTTTGAGAAAAAAGGAAAACTTGTGAAACTTGTGGTCTAAAACAATTCTTAGATACTTGTGTAGTTGAAAATCATTTCATTAACGGTAAAAAAGAAATTTTAAAGTTAAATTGTTTCTACTTATAGTAAAGTGATATTCTTTTTGGCATGGACCAAAAAGAAAAGAGTGTCACATAATGGGATAGAGGGAGTACATTTTTTCAGACTGATAAAACCATAAAAATAAGTATAAAGATTTGAGGCGTGACTGAAAGCCACATCATATGGTAAAATATAAGGAGGAAATAGGAAAAGGGAAAAGGATAAAAAGAAGTAGATAAAAGTTACATAAATGCACCTTGTACCGAGTGTTGATGCGGAAATGTAAAGCAGAAAGAAATATCCTCTTCATTAGCACATTCCTCAAATCACCATATGTCCGGACCTTATTCACAGGAATCTAGGAAAAGAAAAACAATAAGAGAAAAAGCAAATCAGAGGATGCAGATCCAAGAAAGGAATTCATATAGGAAATTGAGGGGAAAAAAATGCTAGGAAGAACAAACATGGTATGCAACTACAGGCACCACCATAAATGAAATGCATATTGCACAAGAATAATAACTATCCGAGATGGATTGAATAACGTCAGTTTCACATAGTCATATCAGAGTGAGATCTATCTTTCCTATTGTCAAAGAGGATAATTGATATTGTGAGGATGGCTGATGTATGCACCCCAAGGGTGAGAAGGTAACATTACTATGATCTTATAGACAAAATAAAAGAAAAAGTCAAACTCAAAAACCAAAAAACTTATTGCTACAGCTGGCACCAACTCTAACCCACTCCCTCACCGCCAAACTTAAAAGATAAACAGGACAATAGAAACAATAATTTCCACACATAAGACTATCAGTCTGATTTTCCTAAAGCAATTGTTCTTTACAACATTACTGAATAAATGAAATTCTAGATTCTCTTCAGGAAAGAAAAGACTCCACCAGAAAGGAAGAAAGCACCTAGAGGCTAGAACAACCAGAAAAGGTCAAAATTTGATACCAAAATAAGATTTCATCTTGACATAGTAGGCCCCTGAAGGTTGAACACTGAAAATAAAAAAAAATTAAAAAAAGAAATTCCCCAATCCCTAAGCCGTACAAGTTCAATTTGCCAACATGTTTAAGTAACAAGCACACAATCTGCTAAAACATTACGAAAGAGAAGGACAAGAGTGCGAGAAATCTTGGGAAAAAGGGAACCAAGAACCTTCAAATGACATTTTGAAATCTCCATGCAACGGAGGACACAGCACTTCTGACCGAGTTTCTTTGGCTAAATGTTACCTGAGGCATACAATTATCTGTTCACACCTTCACAAAAGTAGCTTTCTTTTATTTACCATTCAATATATGGTCATGTCTAGTGTGATCAGTTAGGAAGCTACAAATGGTTCCAGGAGAAATATTGTAGACTCTACTAAATAATAAGTTTGAATTGGGAAATATAAAATATAACAATGAGATTGAAAAAATAAAAGTAGGAAATTATGCAGCACGAGTTCAACACAGTAAAGGCCAGTCATACCTTGCAGAACATATTAATTGAGAAATTTTGTAGCAACTCATGCTGAAATATCTGTGGAGGTTTGGCATCATTGTTGTGCCCAGGAAGAGACCAATTGTGCTGAACTGGAGGCCGCACTGCATGCCTCTCCTTCCGCAGCGCTTTGGACTGATCCAAGGAAACAGATGATCTATCATGCGTGGAATTGCTTGAAAGTCCAACTGTAAGCTTGGGAACTAGAAAACTAGCCATCGCACCAAAAGCACTAGGACTTGGTGCTGAATTAGGCTCATTATCCATTTCCGTTTGCCCAAAAACATCCTACAGAGAGCCTCCTCTGTAAGTACTCGATAAAAGTTGCAGGAAATTTCTACAAAATGACACAAACATTTCTGTGCGCTAAGGAACATACTTCAATATGGTAAATGGTCTGTGAGATATTATCTATATCTCCCACAATGTATAAGGTGGCATTTGCTGGAAAATACCAACGTTCATGAAATTTTCTGATTTTATCTGCATCCCATTTCTTGATCTGCTCTTCCAGTCCAATTGGGAATCTTCTGCTCAACTTGTTCTCAGAATGCAAGTGTTGCAACAACTGAGATGAACAGAGCATGGGAAAGATATTCGGTTTTTTATTAGTACGAAAACTTCAAACTAATGGACTAATAAAAAACAAACAAAAAGATGATTATGATCATCTTGCTAATTACCTGGCAATCGACACGGTATTCTATAGTATTCATCATTTGCAGCTCTGACAGTATTGCACGTCTTTCTTTCTCAACTCGTGAAGCGAGAAATTTGGGATGGAAAGCGATCTATATTTGTTTTAAAAAAAACAGTAAAATGATCAGTTCATAAGCTTAGTCAGTAAGTAAACCCAAAGGGAAAGCACATATGAATAGCAGCAATCAAAGAAGCAAATGAAATAATTACTAATAATACCTCATTCAGAGCATCTAGGACCACCGGAAGACAATCTCCTTCTGATCCCTGGAAGGAGAAATTTTAATCAATCAAACTCATGCTATGCAAAATCACTAAAAGCAACAAAAATAAAATGTGGATAACATAGAAAGCAATTGAGACCACACTGTGAGTTGTAACGGATGGAAAAGCAATAAATGGAACAAGTTAGTCTCCATACACTTTGCAAGTCTACCAAAAGAAGCATTGACCAGGTTACCTCTAGTTGGTTATATTACAAATATATACATTTGATATACTACCTCATCACAAGAAGGCATTAACATTCTTGAGGTTGGTTTGTTTCTCTTCCCTCAGTTTGCATTCCTACTAATATCTTCTATTCATTTTATTTATTTATTTTGGGGGGTGGGAATCTTTTGAACTTTAGAAAGGATGAAATTGAATGTTACAAAAAAGAAGAAACTGATACAGGCATGTGTACTATATTTATGAGATCATCTACTTGATCACGAAAATCAACAAGCACAAACTCAAAGGCATGATGACATGACAACTTGGCAAACCTGTGTGCTAGTGGGTGAATGGATGTGGAACACCGTATGATGAAAATCTGTATAAGCATTTGATCGTGCCCCGGTTCCCAAAAGTTTCTCACGTTTCTTACTTCCAAGAAAAGCAACATGTTCAATCATGTGTGCAATTCCTTGCTCATCATCTTCCTCATCAATTGATCCCACATGAACTTCCATGTGTGCTTCAAATCTGTACTTAACATGAACTAGAGTAAATAATGGATAAGGAGAGACGAGGGAAACACATGATTTCTTTTATAGCATGACAACAATCAAATTTACTTATCAAAGAGGAAGGGGGACAACCGATTTTTTACTCCCTTAAAGGATAGTCTAGGTTCATACAACATCTAGTATTTTTATATGGTAATCTGCTTCCATGGTGACTAGAACTCACACCCTTAAGGTTGAACATTGGAAGTGCTTTTCAGTTGAGCTATTCTCTCTTGTCTAGGGTTGTACAATATTTTAATTTGGTTTTAGTCATCCGTTTTTTTAGACAGTTTTGATGAGCATGCTCATCTCGCATATTACCTTTCCATGGCAGTTTCAAGTTAATCAGAGGATATATTTTAAAGATCACTCCTATTCCATACATTCTTATGGTGTAAGAAGAAGCGCAGCGTGATTGCACAGTCAGGATTGAAAGATGACGGTAGATAAGGTAAGGTAAGATTAAAGGAAATACTGTGATAAAAGGCCACACAGACTGCATAATTAGTTTTCAACGTCAACTTGGTGTGCTATTATAAAATACCTTAATTTATTAACACAAAAAAAGATGAAAGGTGAAGAAAATTATACATTGGCTATGAGTTTCTCCCGAATTCAAAGAGAAGTAACATCCATAAATAACATTTATTCACACGGGGCGAACACGATATTTTTGGAATCATTATAACATAATCAAAGTATATCAATCCTTTCAAAGTCATAGGAGCATACCTATTTGGAGGAACTTTATTAGGCAGAATGAGGTAGCGAAGTCCATTTTTGAGCTGCCCTCTGTACAATTTTGGGTGAGATGGAAGTGCAGAACTCAAAAACTGTTCAAACTCTGATCTCTCTACCTCAGAATCAAGCATATCAAATCCTTGTTTCTCCAAGACACCATCCGGCCATGTGGTACTTGCTGCATGAGGTTCATCTGGGCCAACAGTTGCACGTGGAACCTGCAATTTTTTGGCTTGGAAATAATATTCTATGGCCAATCAAAACTAGGCAAATAATAGTCGAACAATTTGAATTTAAGAAAATATAGTCAAACAATTTGAATTAAGGATATAAGCTAATCAAAACTGCAGCTTTTAGTTCTTAAACTAGTAATAAGAAGTCAAAGAAATAACAACATAGACCGCAATATACATAGAACATATCATATATTAACTGCCGAAACATCTCGACATGCAAAATCCTTATAGGAGCACCACAAGAGTTTAATCAGAGCTAAGACAATGCTTCGCTCATTCCTCACATTGACATCTACAGATCAACTTTCGATTGAGCTAGACAGCGCTGCATGAACTGTCTGTGTTCCCCTGTTTGCCGTCATCATCATGACAAGAGGAATTGGGAACATTTTCGGGGATAGGGATTTACTATTAAGAAACTATATGATCCTTGCACAGATCGACTTCTTCACTGTAAACCATTCCAAATTCCAACCAATAATCTCAATGCCAAAAGGCCAGGTTAATGAGACAAGCTCAACAGCTATTTTATAAAATAAAAAGAAGCATGTCCTTAATTAATAAACCCTGTAAATATTTGACTTGAGCATTAAATCATCAACAAACACAATTGCAGATTTATCAAGTATTTAAACCATCATATAACAACTTAACGGCCACCATCAATACTGCTGAAGGATAACCCTTACAGATATGCTGGTATTAAGCTGCTTTGACAGATGAAAGCTAGACTTGTCAAGAAAGACTCCATTTTTCGGTCTTTTGACAGGAATTTGTTTGGTTCGTGGATAGAGAAAGCATGAAACAGGCCGCCTTTGATATGATATATTGGTTCTATTTAATTGTTCCACATTCTGATGAAGACATCTTCCCTGCACATTCTGCAACTTAACAGAAAGATAAAAGATTAACAAAGACAATGTCACTGACAGAAGGACGCATTCTTCAATCAAGAAAACAAAGAAAAGAGACAAAATAACCAGAAACCAGTAAAAAGACATGTACATTCATTTCCCTCTAGTATAAAATATTTTGGCTTGTCTTCATGTCCGAAACCATCATCTACATTTCCCCTAATCACTGAATAAGTGGACAAAACTACTGCAAGACTATGAAGAAGACAAAATGGTTTCAAAGGCCTTGTCCTGGCACATATATCACCGGCTGCTACAGTTTCTTAACTTTTCTCTTTCCAATAGGAAAAAATAGGCTTTTCTAAAAGAGGCATGAACTTGTGATGCCTAATAAAGAATTAGGCAATCATTATAATTCTCCAGCTATGATAAAGGACACACTAAATGGTATATCCATCTAAACACTACTTTGTTATTTTGAAAAGTATCACAAAAATACGGAGATCACTCTATACACAATGTAAAGAAAAATCAGAACTATCAAACTCGTAATGAATCCAAACAACCTTCAATAATATTTCATTGAAGTCAAGATAGGAAATGACAAATATGTCTAAGGTTGTGGCCTAGTGGTCAATCATTTACCAAGAGAACCATGATGTCTCGCGTTCAAATCTCAACAGAGAAAAAAAAATTGTAGGTGATTTCTTCCCGCCTACCAAAATCTTGGTAAGTAGAGTTCAACAAGTGCACATAAACATGTTTCAAACAATATAATCTTACAAGTCAACCAGCTAATTGCAGATTCTTGACCATTAATACTGATAAATACATTTTCTAGGCCAATATATTCTCTACTTAAATACTAGACTTAGTTTGTTTCAATTGGCAATATACGAAAAAATCAAAGGGATTCAAGATATATATAGTACATGCTACCCTTGTATACATGTGGCTCCGCCACTGATTGGCTTGGGCAGGGCTAGAACTTGTTCCTCAAGCTTTGTGAATTGAGTTAATCCCGGGAGCAATTAAACTATGCGAGAAACCAACTATTGATGATTCTTAACATGTTGAAGCAACAAAAGTCGATTGAGAACCAATACAACTGGAAAAGAACAAGAAGACTATGATACCTTATTCTGGATGAAATACGCTCGATTCTGAGGATGCCTACGAGAACGCAACTTAATACTCTTCTTCCGGTTGACCCAATTGGATTGAGACGGGTCGTTGTATAGACTCTTGACATGAATTGGAGCTAGAACCGGCTTGGTATTGAATACAACAGATGTTGCTTGCATATTTGAGATTCAATTCTTGAGAAACTAGGGTTTATGGGAAGGGGAAGAGAGAAAGAGAAATGAAAAATGTAACAAGTCCCTATAGAGAGTATCGCAACTGTGTGAAAAGAGGGATTTGTTAAAGATGAGCCTTTCGTTTTAACGGTATGTTTGGAAGGTATGGTCCAGGCGGTGGAGTCCGTGTGTTAACTGTTAAGTGGTGGCTTAGATTTTTTTTCTTCTTGATTTTCGTTTTATTGTGGAACAAAAAAATCTAACATATGGTTTGATTGATTCACATGGTATGAATAAAATCTAATATAATATGATTATTGTGATATTTTAAACAACAATTATTATATTATTTTATATCAAAATCTATTTGATAGTAAAGTAAATATCATGATTCTTACCAAAAATATTCAACTTGTATAAAAAATAGAATACGAGACTTACGTATGGTGTTTATTGACATAGAAAAAAATGTACGATAAAGTCACTAAGGAGTTTTTTTGGAAGATGTTTAGAGGTGTGACTAAGAATTTTTCTTATCGTGGTGGAGTTACATCATGAATCATACTTTACTCACTCTATTTACATCGGTGATGATGAATTGACACGACATATCTAAAGGAAGAGATTAGTGGGGTATGTTATTCGCAGACAATGCAGTATTGATTGATGAGATACGTATAAAGTTAGTGATGGGTTGGATGTTTAGAGACGCGGGTTAAGCGAAATTAAAACATAACACTTGTTATGCAAGTTCAATGACAGAAGTGCGAGTCGAAGGTGGAATTGAATATCCATGGATGAGTAATATCCACGATTTCTCACCTTGATAACTGTAGCATACATATATAATATATATCATGACACCTCACATTGAATTTGTCGTATCAACTCATCAGACACTAAGACAAATAAAAGAGGGCTAAAAGTTGATCTCCGTTGCAATCCCATTAAAAATTGGAAAGTGCCAGGATTCTCATTTCGTTGTGCTTAACTGATATAGGCTCTATTGTACATATTCTCGATTATTATAACATATGTTGCATGTACACTTCCAATATAACATCTTAAGTCTTTTTTAAGTCGATGAATCTCATGTATAGCGGCGGAGCTAGCTTATAGTCAAGAGGTTCAAATTAGAAAAACATATTGCTTATACATGATTAAATTACATTTTATGTTTATCTGATAGATGTTAAACCCGCTTTCGATTAGTTAGTGCATTTACATCTTCAGATTTATACTCTTTTAGTGAATATCCATGCTCCATGTATATGTACTTCTTCCTATATTGTTCTACGGTATTTTTACAAGATGAATGACTTGTGTAGTTGATTGTTTTGACATAAATCCAAATGATTCTAGAAAATAATCACACCATCTTTATTCTCATCGCAAAAATATATTGATAAATTTATACACAAGACGTATATGGTGATGCCAAGATTTAATTAGAAATTATGACAATCAAAATAATTTGTTGTTAAAGCAATTCTTGCTCAATAATATCAAATCTAAAAGATCCCGACGATACATCATAATCATACCTTTTGCTCTAAATTCAGACGAAACGACTATTGTTGCAAATGTTTTAAACTAGGTTAAAATTTAAACGACGACACCAAAGTGACATTTGTGCAAATTACGTACTCTAATTGCTAAAGATAACAGTGTAGAAGTGTGTATATTGCCCATTGGGCCACTATGATTTTAAACCTGCAAGCCCAAAATATCTCTTTTAGCCCGTTTGCTTCACTATTAATATCCCGATTGGTTCATTACCTCCCCTAAAATTTCAAATTCCGCGCGAGCTTTCTCTCTTTCAGCAAGTTGAAAAACGCTTCCCTCCGCTCCCAGCTTGCTCCTCTACATTATACTTCATCGGAAAACTCGCGGTTATCAGTTTCTCCGGCAGAACTGAATTGTAAGTCTCTCTATCTCTATATGTCATCATCACACTTTTCCGAATCGACTTTTTTCACTATGGAAACAAACTCGTTCGAATTATTTAATCCACAATTATTCTGCACCGTATAAGTTGTACGATTATTGATTTGCTGATTGCATTTGTTTTGCCTATATTTGAAGAAGAATTATGAATAGAAATTGGTATCTCACACGCATTGACAACATAACTACTATATTAATGATGACGAGAAGTACGACATATGAATTATATACAAGCGATTGACGTATTATCTAGAAGCTTGGCCTATATCAATTACTAAACAAAGGAATTTACTGTTTGTCTTTTCATTTGTGTGATTCTAATTAAGCTTCATGAGTATTCTGTTGTTTAGGTGGTCAATAGTACGAGCTTTAACTTACATCTGTGATGATTTGCTCATCGTTTCTATATGACCATCATTTGTTGCTTGTTCTGACAGTACTTTCGGTGTTGATCCAGGCTTGTTCTGATTAGGAAGTGCTAGTGTTTTCTATTTTAGCAATTTTTGTTTGTTCTTGAGACACGTGTTGTATCTGACATTTGGTAGAACATTAGATATGCATTTCAGGTACTAAGATTATGAGGGAATTCTCCCTAATATGGTGTCTCTTTGCTTTCACGTTCATTTCTTCTTTTGGTAATTCTTCTATGACTGGGTTATTGGCCAGTTTTTGCTAGTACAGATCCACAATGGAAATAGAAGTTGCTGATGTCACAAATAAGCGCCTGAAACCATCTGTATGTTCCCTATCTTCTTTTGAAGCATTTTAACTTCATATTTTTCCTGATGGAAATTATTGTTGCTGTTAGGTGGAGGATAATGGAACTACACAGACTGATGGTGAAGTTGCTAAGGCTGTAGAAGAAGAAACTGCAGTTGCCACATTGGCATCAGAACAGGTGGAGCAGGAGATTGCTAATATTCTTGAAAAGATCAACCGATTCACTAACCTGGTATAATTTAGTTTCTTAAATTTTTATACCTCGACAAAATAACTATGATATTGAAGAAAATGGTGGACTTGAAGTTGTTAATACTTAATACTAGTGATTGTAATTTAAGTTTCGCTTGCATTCTTTCTATATGCATGTGTGTATTGGTTGATACAATTTTTGTTATCATCTCGGGAAGGTCTCTGAACTGCTGGAATCAGGGAAGTCCATGCTGAAGGAATTGAGTAATGAGTTTGAAGAGCGAATAATTTTGTAAGTGTGAAAATAGAAAAATTAACTAACTAGGACAAGGTTGGACACAAAATGCTGAAGTATTTTTATTTGCAGAATACACAAGGAACAGATGGAAAAGTGGCAAGAAGAGATTAAGGAACTGCGCTTGCTTGATACTTCAAATGAGGAGGCTGATGGTCTCTTGCTGAATGCTAAATATCTACTTCAGAATGTCCAGGGTGAATCCTGAGCTATTTGCACTATGCTAAATCTTCTCAATTCAATAGGTAAGCTGTTCACTTTAACCTGTGTAATTTGACTATTCCTTATTTCTAGTGCCTTTGTCACCTAGCTCAGTACTTCTGTTCTCACTAAAAGAACAAGGCAAAGCCTTACAAGATCCAAAGACTAGCAAATAATAGCTTTTGTAGATCGTAAAGCAGCTTAGTATTTCCCCTGACAAACTTGATACTACTAGTTTTCTATCGAAAAGCCCATAATAGATATCCCAAATTGGGTACAGTGAACTTTTTGGTGCACAAATCTATTGAATTTCTCAACGCTCTTTACTTTGTTATTTTGCTCTCCAATCTATAGTTCCTGTTCCTATGTCTGCTATGAGCCTACTTCATAAGTTGTTCATAGAAAGCTAGTAGTCTTCTTAATTTACATTCCATCTATTATCTTTAATCGCCTTATTTGATCCAAGGCCCAAACTCTCCCAGGGATTCGTGGAAATCAAGCATAATTTCATTTGAACTTTTATGGGAACTGCATTATAAACTACAAAGTACCTTTGACCGTTTGAGATTCAAGATCCATGATTTTCATCTTCTTAAAAACATGGTGAAACAAATGAATCTTTTGCCACGGAGGCCAAACATAGGTAGAAACACAGAAAAAACCGTAGACAGTAATAGAAATAGATTTTATTCTGTGTTTGTGGTGAGAATATAAAATTGTCAGTTTCAATTTCATCATTAGCTTTTGACATTCCCAAAAAGTTGTCAAACATGGATAATATAAGACTGATCTTATTAACCATCCAGTCAAAATCACACAAAACACGAGAAGAAAAAGGACTAAACAAAGAAGCAATCAAAACAGAAAAGAAAACTGAGATAAACTCTTCTAAAGGTTTCATAACCAGTTAATATTCTGTACCAAGTCATAATTACATACATAGAAACAAAACCTAAAGCCCTCTTAAATAGTAGAGCAAGAGAGATGATAAAACCTAAGTGATCTATATAGACTTCTAGCAATTGAAAACACCTAAGTTTGACTCAATACTTCTAACAGTCGATGACAGAGATTGGTTGGCTGGAGATTAATCCGAGGCGTGATCTAGAGTGTTGCCTGGCCATGATGACCTCCCTTGCTAGAACCGGCCTGTCAATAACGTTTCTATCAGATTCTTCCTCTTTAATCTTCTTCACTTGGCTATGCATAATATGATGATGATTGTCATCTTCATGGTTTTGTTCAAAGAATCCTTCTTCTTTCTTTGCCTTGTAGCTTTTCTTCTCCATTTGAACTCACCAAAGTAGGCAGTCTCTCTCTTAACAAAATCACTGAAATGGTTGCCTATTAGTATAGAGTTGGTGAGTTTGGTTCCCAAACACAACTGACAACCCCCAAGATCTTTTCTTTTTTTTACCTTTTGTGGTTGGAAGTTTGGTCGTGATTCATGAACCGTAAGAAGAGAGGAAATGAAACAAAAAAATTGGTGGAAGATGGAAATTTCTTTGGAAGATTGAATAGATACCGAGTTTTTGAGACTTGAGAACTTAGACCATATTGATATCCCACACGCACAAATTTCTGACCGAAAAAATAAGGTAATTTTCAACCCTACGCGTTAGGTATGTTCCACGTGAAATATTAAATCATTAATATCACAAGGTATGCTTGGATCTTATACAATTTCACCTTCTAAATGTAGACTCAGTATGTGTTTTTAATGTTCTTCCCCTCATGTACGGCAGAGGAAGTCTTCTCCTTCCAGACAATAGAACATTAACCTCTATCTGTAAGTCAAAAGATTCATGTTTTTTTAGTTGGGTGCAAAGTCAAAAGATACATGCATTAAGTTAATTTCATAGGTTTAATGTTCACGGTACATGAATAACGATATGATAATGGATTTAATTTATGTAACCTAAAAAAATTATATACTACTTTAGCAGTAAACTAGTAATCTTTTTTTCTCCATGTCATTAACTCAAAGAGTCATTATCACGATAACATGTCACTATTTTTGGCGTAATTTGATATCTTAAGATTTATTCTAATGTAAATTGAATCCTGTAATAAATTTATGCCAAGTGTTATACGAATGGATATAAATTAAATTGGGTCAAGTGGACAGGTAATGGTTTAAATGGATATATTTTTAATTTTTAATATTGGTTTAAAAAATTAATTAAATAGGTTGAGTGACTTTAAGAGTAAAGTATTGATAGTTGAGTGACTTTTAAATTAAAAATCAAAGTTAAGTGACTTTCTACTAAAAAAATCTTTAGTTTGAGTAAATTGGAGTTAAAAATAAAAGCTGAACCATAGTTGAGTTGACCATCTAAGATATTAACTCTTTAAAATAATTTTAACATAACTAATAATCATTATAATAACTTATACTATCAATACACATATGACGTTAGAAACACAACTTATTCGACACTATTTTTATACGTTTGGCTACCATTCGAGCCAAAGTAAATTTTGTTTTATTTGATGAAAGGCACATCCTAATCTTTTGGTTTGGATAATGTCTGATTTCTTCCCCTTTCTCATCTGCAAGTTAAATGCATGTACGGTTTACTTCAGGTGTGAACGTGGAAAAGAACTTAAAAAAGACAAAACAAAATTAAAGAAAAAGTAATCTACTTTTTACATGATTTGTAATTCTGAATTTCCGATAAGGTTTACGTGTATTTTGTTTGGTGATGTGGCTCTAGATAGATTGAGAAGTTTTATGCCGTTGGTTTGCTGCGGCCTGTGGACAAGTCCTTTTCGATTTTACTTGTGGTTGGTCATAGATAACAATTTATTTTTTCTTAATTTTTCGTTCGATATTCGATACTCATATTAAAATTTGATTAATTTGAATTAACATTGAGAAGCTCATATTGGGAAGTAAAGTATTTCCTACAAAATGACTCCAGATCCAAGTTCAATTTTAAGACCTTAGTTAAAATATAGATAACAATATCTTAATTAAATATCGAATAAAATTATTTTATTCTACATTTGATTATGAATATTAATTAATTTTGATATTGTTTTATTCCGCTATTTATATCTATCTCACTCTGCATACTAAATGGTCGGTAAGTGTCTAACAATAGCGTGTGAATGCAGACGATTTGTTGATTTTTTTCAGTTTTCTCATTTTTTAAATTTTGTTTGATCGAAACAAATGTAACTATTCAAGTTTTCAACAATCTCTAGTAGTATCCTCAGACGGCGCAGTTTTTCTAGGCTAATTCCTCAGTAAGACAAAAGAAACGGATGAACTGTATTTTTATGGTTGGGCTCTTACTAGTCGTTTGTTCTGGAAAGACAAAAAACACCATAATTGGGGCAGATGATTTTAAACAATGGGCTATTTGTTGACTTAGGTCCTCTAAAATAATATGGGCTGAAGAAAATGACGAGGTCAACATTTAATTGATTGAGTGCACTTTCCTTTCTCTGACTCCACTTGGAGAATATAGAGTTATCAAATTAAATGATTTATGTGGGATTTTTAAATTTATAAATTAAACAAAATTAATAAAATTTGAATTCTTCAATCTTGAATTTTTTTTTGAGTTTTTGGATTTTTTTAAAATAAAATATTATGTATTCATACAAACATATAATTAATTTGTGTTTCAATTTTCTTTCTAATGCTGCCTAAAAATAATTTAAGTGTAACATACACAACTAAAAAAAGTCAAAAAGAAATTCGAGGAATACCTTTTTCGAAAGAAAAATTCTATGGGAAAGTAAAAGCAGTGGTTAACATCATCAATAATTCCATGTGATAGCATTTATTATTGATTTTAACGAATCCAAATGTGGGCATTGATTCATATTGGATTGATATGAGAGCACAAACGACACATCATGTGCTCAACTTCCGAGCTCATGAAATATCTCAAAAAACTTACCCTTCAATTATACTCCATCTATCTTATATTAACTGAATTTATGAGTTGATACACACATATTAAAAAAAGTATTCAAAAATAAATTTATACCATACTTTTCACTATTGTCCTTTGTGAAATCATAAATGTGTAGTGTAATTTATCTCTTAGAAAATATAAAATTTCAGTAAATGAAAGGACAAATATAAGAAAAAAATTCAAACATTCTTTTTAAACTTTGAACAATTCAATTATTTTTAATATTGAAAAAAATCTTAAAAATTTAATTAATATAAGACAGAGGGGGTATATAAATATTTTTGAGATAATATTTTATGTTAAATATAAAATCTATTTATTTTATAAAATTTTTATTCTTTCCGACCACACATTCTTTGAGCACCACTTATTTTGGTAAGGATTAGAACAGGTATATGACAAGTTGCTTTTAAATAATAGGTCCACAATAAACACCTTTGAAAGATTTGCAAAATACACATGGTCCTGTCCTTTCGATTTAGCAGCATCATGTTCTTGTTTGTTAGAGTAGGGGTGGAGCTATGGTATTAAGTACGTTAAATTATAAATTTCATAAAAATTTTAAATCTTGATTTTGTCTTCTATGTGGATCATGCACGTTATTGTGTGTTTAGACATGGTCTTCCTCATACTTTGCATGCAATAAAACAAATCCTTTGTCTTTGTGTATGCTAAATGTGTACTATTTTTCTCTTTTCGACTTTCATCAATATTTACAAATTACATACATAAATTTGTTAACAAGGTAAATTTGTGACTTATGTAATGTAAAGAGGTGATACTTTTTCAAATTGCACATTTTTTTTATTGGGGTAGGAGAAGGGAAAATGGAGAGGGGATTATAATGTGGAGAATCGAACCCTCACCAATAAGGTGAAAGTTCAAATAATCAACCGACTGAGCTACTAAGATTCTTCAAATTACGCATTTGAGTGTTTCTGCTTTCCAAAATTAAATGGCAATAAATTGTTGTTACCTTTTACTAACTACTACTTGCGCTTTAGATCATTATTATGGAGTCAAATGTCTAAAAGCAAAATAGATAACAACGACAAAAAGGAAATCAGTAAAAAGCCATACGAGATGAAAATTCCTCGCACCTAAGGGAGTGCTTGGTGGGTTAAATAAAGACCATTGGAGACCGAGTTTGAATTCCACATTAGATAATTTCGTTTAATAAATGTATCGGTAGGGTGATACAGATATTGTAAAATTGGAGATCAGATTTGAATTCCATGCGAAGTGATTTCATTTTATACGTCCGAATTTAAAGATGAACATAATTATTTAATATCTATATCGATGGAGTGACATATACTGTAAAATAGTTATGAACTTTAGTTACACACAAAATGATTAAGATTACTTCTAGTTCTTCTACTTGTTTTAGTATTAGTGTATACCGAAGCAAAATATGAAGGAAAGTCTCTAAAATTATCTTAAATAATATTTTATAATTGAAGAATCCGATTACATGTACAAGTATTATAATGATAATAGCATTGAACACACATTTCTGAAATTAGGTATTCTACCAAAACATATCCCATGTATTTTAATACAATAATTGATCGTAAAATAATTCTAACATTATTATTTATTATAAAAATAAACAGTGGTATTATTTTATTATAATTCACATCATAATATATTTGTATCATAATCTCTCTCTATATAACTAGTGAGTCAACAAAATCAAATTTTCTTAATTAAAAGAAAACTTGTTCTATTTCTTTATTCATTCATTTTCTAGTGTGTTTAGAAATATTTCATTTTGAGATACAATGTACCCCTTTTCTAGATACACAATAACATGCTAATTTCACTGTTCTCTCATTCACACTATATAGTAGTTTTCACATGCCAATTTTGGAAAGTGTCTCAACTGCCTTAAATTATACTCCCTCTGTTTCATATTAAGTGAATTAATGAGTCATTTCACACATATTAAGAAAAAGAAACAAAGACAAAATTTAGTCATGTTTTTCCATTTTTACCCTTTTCAAACTCCACACATTCATTTAATACATCATTTATTTCTCATACAAAACTCAACCTTAGAAACTTAATTAATGAAGGGTAAAATTGGAAAAAATTTCTAACATATCCCTTGAAAAGTGAACAATTCACTTATTTTGAAACATAAAAAAATTTTCAACAATTCACTTAATATAAAACGGAGAGAGTAATAAAACAAAATAAGTGAAAGAGGGAACACAGACAATGCCATGGTTTTTGGTATTACTTTTCATTGTAGTGGAGCTGCGACAAGCACTAAATCCAATTATGGTTTAGACATAGACAATGAATAATTTTGATTGCTACCTTAGTTTCAAAACGAATGTTTGAAACTTTTTTCATTTCGTCTTTTTATTTATTGAAGTTTTATATTTTTTAGGAGATAAATTACACAATGATTTTACAACGAGCAATAGTAGAAAGTATAGTGTAAATTTTGTTTTTGAATGCTTTTCTTAATATGTGTGCATTACCTCACAAATTCAATTAATATGGGACAGTGGGAGTAACTTTTTTTCCATTTTACCCCACCATTAATTAGCATATTAAGGATTTTTTCTAACTTACTTTATTGTATATATGGGATAGAGAGAGTAACTTTTTTTCCATTTTACCCCACCATTAATAGTATATTAAGGATTTTTTCTAACTTACTTTATTGTATATTGATATACATAATAGAGAATAAATGATATATAAAGTTCATTAATGTATTAATAATTTCTTAATAATCATGTTAAATGGAAAATATCCATATAATATGAGATAAAAAATAGTGAATTTGACAAGATCGAATTTTAAAAATTGTGACTTAATTTTTTTTTTTTTGGTAGTCATTGTGACTTAAGTTACCTAATACAAAAATAACAATTTTTTTTTAAAAAAAATAAGTATACAAAAAATTAAATGGAGACGTCAGACGTCTTGTTGCTTCCATCAATACTTTTCTTTCCTAAAGTTTTTTCTCTACATCAATCAAGTTTTTCAATAAGATTAAATAAAATAATTCTACAAACTTTTTATTACTCATTTCATTTTATTTTATGTGGCATCTTTTGATTTGACACATAATTTAAAAAAAAAAAGTAAAGTTTTTAAAATTTATAATCTAAAATTATTCTTAGATATTTATATGGTTAAGAATCATTTCATTAAAAATAAAAAAGAAAATTTAAGATTAAATTATTTCAATTAAAATAAAATAATATTCTTTTTAAGACGGACAAAAAAAAACATCATACGACGAAAATATGAATTTATGCGAGCAAAAGATATTTGGAAAGAAGCATCGTGGTTCGAGTCGTAAGCGTGTGTAGGCCGAGTTTGGGCCGGAAGTTGAACCGGAGTCATTACTATTGCTGGTCACAAAAACCGAGTGATTTTGAGACCCTCCTCTTTAGATTAGATTACAACACTTACGAAAGCGACTCCTAACGCGGAACAACAATATATCTACTTTTTATTTTTTATATTATTTTATACATTTAAGTTAAGTGGGGACCTATTTATTTCTTAAAAAAGGTGTTGTTTGATCGGTGAACTAAAAATAATAATCTTACGATATTTTAAAAAATTATTTTATCATATATTATGATATATTATACTATTAGGAAATAATTTTAGATAAAAAAGTAGGTAGCGTTTTAAGGTAGAATATTATTCTTTCCATCCATCAATAGTTGTTGCTATTAATTTGACACAAGGATCAAGAAATGGTAAATATATAAGAATAATTTCATTCAATTATCTTTTGAATATAATAACTATATTATTTTGAAAAATATAATAGAAAAATGATTATAATTAATGTAAGGGTAAAATAAGAAATAAATGTTACTTTTTGATTTCATAAAGTGGATAAGTATTATTCGATATCTATTTTTAGTATAGTAGATAAGTAAAAATGAATGAAGAGAGTAATAAGTAATGAAGTGTTATTTTGCTTTTTGAAGTGTTATCATATTATTTTGTTGTTATTATTATTCCTAACTTGTATTCCTAACGTGTACTTTAACTCAAGGGGTTCGAAATATAATAAAACTAAGAAACGCTAAAAACTTAATGCTTTAAGTGGGATTTGAACTCTGAGCATGAGAGTTCATTTAAATGAAAATCTACCATTATGCTATACTTTACATATTGTTTAGGAGGTTCAAATTTAATATATATACAAATATATAAAAAATTTACCTTATATATACAGTGTATTTTTTCGCCGATGAACCCCCTCACCAAAGCCTAGGACAGCCCCTGATTGCTATGTTTTTTTTTTTAATTTGAATTTATTGCTCTTGAGTTAAGGATCTTTCGTAAATCATCATTAATAAAATTTACGTACACGCTATCACTCTCAAACAACAACAACAACAACAACAACAACAACATATCCAGTAAAATCCCACAAGTGGGGTCTGGGGAGGGTAGATTGTACGCAGACCTTACCGCTACCTCATAGAAGTAGAGAGGTTGTTTCCTAAAACCCTCAGCTCAAAACCCATAAGCAGAAATACCTAGATATGACAGAAAGAAATATAAGTTAAGAGAACATGGCAGTATGTAAATATGAGAAATTAACACCCACCAACCAGACAATGAAGGGAAAAAGGAACAGTAATATTAAAGATAATGCATCACTCTCAAACACCATTGATAAAATTTTACTGAATA
The DNA here is from genome assembly GCA_011800125.2 of Solanum clarkiae. NCBI lineage: Eukaryota > Viridiplantae > Streptophyta > Magnoliopsida > Solanales > Solanaceae > Solanum > Solanum clarkiae. The sequence continues at coordinate 28,926,595 of JAABOM020000075.1, forward strand.
TATTTATTCTATTATTTTATTATAAATACTAAATCATCTTTAAAAATAAAATAAATATTTATTCCATTCCACCCACCAAACGACCCGTAACATTAAAAAAAACACGGCCTTCTCAGAAAATTACATAGCACATAAAATAATGATTGACCCACGCTCAATTTGCCAACTTTTCCCCAATTGGCCCCCTCTCAAGAAAATTCTATAAATCACTATCCATCTTCTCTATTAAAAGGAGTGGACACACACAGTTTTAGCAGAGCTTCCCATTTTGTTATACACACAAATTGCAGAAAAAAAAAACTTGTATTTTTAGCTTCTTTCGTGATCTTATCTCACAAATATCTGATCTTTCCCTGTTTTATAGCCTAGATTAATTTGCAGTTCTATATTTATCTCTCTCTCTATATATATCTCCTTGTTTTGGAGGGTTTTCTTCTTTGGGAACAGAGAAAAGGGTATTTTTTGTTTTTACTTTTGGAGGTATTTCAATATGGCAATGACGAAGACCTTATCTATGATATCAAGAACCGGAAGAGATTTGCAGAGATATAATGATGGGTGTCGTCAAGTTGTCGGGTGTGTATTCTTATGATTTTTTTGTTGAATTTCAAGAAAGCTGAAATCTTTTTATGTGGGGTTGTGTTTAATTTTAAAATCAGTTTCTGGGTATGCTAGGGTTTGTTGTAATCTGATTTTTGTTTTCTGTCAATTTTTGGCAATGATGCAGATGTATTCCGTACAGATATAGAAAAACCAACCAATCATCTACAGTTCAAGGGACACAGATTGATGATTTGGAGTTTCTATTGATCAGCTCACAGAAGAGTCCAAGATGGATGTTCCCCAAGGTACTATTTTAATCCAATTTGTCTGTTCTATTGGGGTTGGATGATGTTTTTAATCATTCTTGGATTTGACATTTTTTGTTTTGAAATGAAATTACAGGGTGGTTGGGAAACTGATGAGGCATTAGAAGATGCAGCTTTAAGAGAGACTTTTGAGGAATCTGGTGTGATTGGTGATGTTGAGGTTCAGGAGTATTTAGGTACTTGGAGTTTTAAGAGCAAAAGCCAAGGGACATTTCATGAGGGTCATATGTTTCCTTTGCTTGTCACAGAAGAACATGATGATTGGCCTGAGAAAACTGTCCGAAAACGTCTATGGGTAAGTTGTGAATCTTGAGTGGATTTGATTTGTGTGATTTGTTGGTGGGATAGTGTATCCTGATGTTGTGTTTGATTCCATTTTGCAGTTGAAATTTAGTGAGGCAAGGGAAGTATGTTGGCATTCCTGGATGAAGGAAGCTTTAGATGTCTTTGCTTCAAGGCTCACAAAGAGAAATAAAGACGTCAAGCCTCAGACATGCCCTTTCGATGAATTGTCCTATGAACAGACAGTTGTTGCTGTATCTAATTCTAACACAATGTTTTATGAAGAACCAATAATCAGCATTGAAGCTAATGACTTGACCTGTGAGGAGGAGCTGAGAATTAGCCTTGTAGCTAAGCCTTCTCTAGGTAAGCTCATGTTCAATGAAGAAGCAAGGCGAAAGCCGTTTCTCAATGAAATTAGTAATGTAGCAAACTCAATGTTCAGTGAAGAAGCAACAATGAGCACCAAAGCCCAGAAGATGTTCAATGAAAAATTGGGAAGAATAAGCATTGCTGCTTTCAGCTAGCAAACAAATGATGGGAAGAAACCTCAAGACGTCTGAGAAACGAGGATGAGGAACCAGGGATGCCTCGACGAGGTGGGAGCCAAGAATCAGCATAATGTAAAGGAGAAAGAAAGAATCTTGGAACGCTGTCGACAGAAATTTTGATGACTCTAAAAATGCAGGACTTGGCATTGTTCTCCACAATCTGCAAAGAAAGGAGAATCATCTAAGGATGCAGTTACATGTACCAGTGAAAAAACCCTTCAAATCCCTGCCTGATAGAATTCTCTGTATTGTCACTTTAACCTGATAAGGAGTTTGAGTCGACCTTGTTTCAGATGTGACCAAAAGAGAAACAAATCCATAGAATAGGCACACAAACTTCACCTCAATTGGCAACTAAACACTTCGGCTTTGGGGGTGCACATCTAGACACCTCAACTCATCCCCATTGTGTCATCACCCTGACATGACACACGAATCCTACAGGTGAAGACGAGTTGAAGTGTCTGGAATGTTTGGTTGTCAGTTGAGGCTAAGTTTTGGCGTCTATCTGTCAAACATAGGGAGATCTGTCAGGATAGGGAGATTAGAGGTTAATTGCAAAAGCTTCTAACTTCATTCTTTAATTCTTTTTTGTTCCTACTTAGTCGAAAAAATGTACATGATCTTTTAATTCTATGTAAAAGAACACCAAAATTGAACCCAAAATGATTGTCTTTTGTTGTTGGCATAACCCTGTTCATTCAATGATTGAACTATAAAGTAATGGATATGAAGTTCTTGACTTGTCTGAGTTTCTGGACAAATTTGTTACTGTTGGGATGGATAGGTGAGGAACTCTTGTACCTACCATTCATAGTTTTATTTTTAAACTATGGAAAGAGACCATTTCAACATATTATTGCCGACATGATAGAAAAATAATGAAGCCAATTCCAGTTGACTGTATACATACATGGAAGTTGCCATGAAAGAAAGAAACATGGTTTAGAATTATTTTGTTGGAAGCATCCATGAGTCTTGGAGTGTCTTTGAGAATTATTTAATGATGTTATGGACATGTCTGTTGGGACTTCACGAGGAAGACATACACATCATGCACCAAAAATCAAGATATGGTTGATGAAATGGTACTTATTAATAAGAGAAATAGTGGTCCCGTCATTGACAACTAGACCTTAGTGACCTTCTGAGATACCAACTCGATGTAAGTTGATAAGAATCGGTGCAATTTCTTTACTTTTTATCTATAGTTTTGTTGTGTGATTGTGACAAACTTTTCTATTTAATTTTATCCGAGATATATCCTTTACCGTTCTAGTATCATCTGCTTATGGGGCTTGATTTTGAGATGAGGGTTTTTCGAAACAACATCTCTATCTGTACGAGGTAGTGATAGGGTCTGCGTATATTTTTCCCTTCTTAGACCCCACTTATGAAATTCCACTGAATATGTTGTTGCATGTTGAGAATTCACATATTTGGACACAAATAGTCCTTTTCACATCTTAATTTATTATACTTTTCACAAGAGATCAAGTATCACAACAAAAGTAGAAACGTCAAAACGTTTAGGCACCCTTTTGTTACATAATATAGGATTATTATAGCATAAAATTTGAGATTAAAAAAATGAAAGTCTAACACTTTGTGAAATTTCACTCAATATGTTGTCGTTGTTATATCTAGAGTTTTATTGGGGAAAAAAAAATCCATTCAGTATTGAAATTAGTGATGTAATCAACTCAAGTATTAACACTCAAAGTCGTTGTTCGAAAATTCAGAACCAATAAAATTAAAATACTGACTCCACCTCCACGACATATATTATTGCCGGCATGATCAATTTGATTGCAGTTGGCATTAATAATGGTTTAAAGAAGACCCAAGATTTTAAGGGATTCACAAATTGTTATATTACAGAATTATTTTAATAAGTTGTATGTTAACAGCCTAACTATACAACAAAGTTGTCTATGTTATATCAAAGACAAATTTGGTGAGTTTGGTAATAAAGACTTATCTTCATTTCTTATGTTCTTGTGAATTCACATTCACAATATTATCCACTTGTGGGAACATGACATGTTAAAATCAAGTGGACATATATTCTATCAATTTTTTTTTTTTTAAAATTCACTTGTCCTATCTTTATAAACTACTACTCTCTCCATCTCATATTACTTGAATTTTTGAGACATTTTTTAAGATTCAAAATATTTGAATTGTTCAAAGTTTAAGGTAATGTTTAAATTTTTTACATATTTGTCCTTTCATTTATTGAAATTTTATATTTTTAGGATATAAATTACACAACGTATTTATGATTTTACAAAGGGCAATAGTGAAAAGTATGGTGTAAATTTTGTCTTTAAATGTTTTCTTAATATGTGTATATTACTTCACAAATTCAATTATTTTGAGACGGAGGGAGTATACGTTATAGTACTTGTAAAGTAGGAACGCATATTTAGACTTCATATGTGAAATTACACTAAAATATACTACTTCCTTTATTCAGTTTTACTTGTTACTATTTCGCTTGTCGATGTCAACTTGACTAGACTTCAAAGTTAAATTGAAGTAGCTAAGTTTAATATTTGATATCTAAAATTCAGATGGTTGAAAACTATACAAAAAAAATTATAAGTTGCAATCCGATCCTTATCATATTAATATGATGAAAAAATACATTTTGAAATGTTGGTCAGAGTTTATATAGTTTGATATTGATAATTGAAATAATGACAAATAAAAGTGAATAGAGAGAATATAATTTATATAAAAAATAAAATAAAGTATATTTTCACCGAAAATGTTGCTTTTGATCTTGATATGGAACTAAATTAAAAATGACCCCTCTTAAAATTTCAAGGTTCTTTGTCATTTCCAATAATAATGATAAGTGACCAAATTGCTATTTATTGCAAATGTTATTCTTTTTGGGGGCATCTATGTAAAAATTAACAAGAAACGAACGAAAAAAGAAATTTCATCATCAAAGTAATCAAAACAAATTAACCTTTAGCTTAATGAAGATAAAAATTATATGTAAGAAGGATCAAATGTACCCTTGTAAGAATTAAGTATCTAGTCTTCCTATTTTCTTTTTTAAATTAAAAAATAAAATAAAGTGAACTTCTATCAATTATCTCACTTCCATCGATTGAAAAGAGAATATTTATGAATTATTTGTGTAACAATAGAAGTACGTATGGATTATTTTTTTAAAGAGTGTATATCTATTGTAAATCGTCATTATAGAGATGTATATGACAGATGGCTTTATATAGAGAAAGAAAATAATCTTTTTCATTTGGACAGACTGTCATGCAGTAAGCTAGATTTTATATAATTTGAATTTTTTAGAAAGATGATCAAATTCTATATATTATGTGGACATTTTTCCATTATTAAACATTAAAGAGTCAAAAGTTCAAGTCTAGCCATTAAATTAGAGTTTTGGACTAAAATTATACCTTATTTGTGGACATAGGTTCATTTCAATCCTTGAAATATAACCAGAGAATTTTTAGTCCTTATACATGTAATATACATTGTGATATACTTAAAAATTGAATATAACTTGATTATACATAAAATATACACTGAGTATATATATCTATATAACGAATCACTAATTTTTTAGTAATTATTTTGGCCTAACGACCATGCGCTGTAATTATCTCTGTATTGGGATAATTTTTTAAATCAACAGAATGAAGTTAATCTCTTATTTTAGGGCCCAAAACTCCACTAAATCACGTTACGACAATTTAATTGGGTCATTATATCTTTAAATCAACGGTCGACTGCCTCGTTTCAAATTCAAAATCTCATTCATTAGAAAACCTCCAAATCTCGAAGAAGAAGACGAAGCAAAAAGCCATTGAAGCTCCATAATGGGAAGACTTGGAGTGAAATCTGACTATGAAGAACTCAGAAACGCCCAAATTTTGGAAAACAAGGTCTTTTTCTCTCTCAATTTGAGTTTTTCTATTTTTCTGTCAGTGTTAATTGTTATGGCTGAATTTCTCTTTGATTTATAGGCGCGATTGGCTAGTCTTGGACTTCAAAAAACTGTTGCAGAGCTTCGATCTATCAGTTCTAAGCCACAATCTGAGAAGAGAAAATATAACAAAGTTGACTACTTGTCAACGCCTTTGCGTAGGTCTAATCGATTGAAAGGCAACTCTCCCGATTTAGGATTGCGCCTCTCGGATCGCTTGAATGAGAATTCACGCCGAACTACTGCGCTTGCAAAAAGTCTGTATTTATGTCTCTTTTCTCCTTTTTATTACTTGCCCCTGTAGATCGGAGTGTGTGTGTGGGGATTTTGAAATGAGAATTCTATGTTGCTTTTAGGGAAATTGGGACTTTTTGAAGAAGGAGATGATGAAGATAATGTTAAGAAGAGACCAGCTAATGCACCTCTGTGGAGAGTGAAAGATGGCTTAATGCTGCATATTACGCCCGAAGCTTTGGCTCGGCGTTGCGCCAGCAAGGACAGGGGATCCATATATGACCCTATTTTGGGTATTTGCTGTCACTTTTGCAGGTTTTGCACTCATTCTCGAAAACTCAGTGTTTCGCCTTTCATTTTACAAAGTGTTCAAGTCATTGTTATAATCATGAGCTGATAACCTTGTTAAAATTATTAACTATCACAAGTTAAATATACTGATACTATAAACAATGTATGATGTGTTTGGTATATAGCTTAAATCCTTTTGTAAGTTGTAATTCCCAGTTTTTGATTACTTACTGTCAAGTCACCACTATAACCATGAGCTGATAACCAGGTAAACAAGTTAGGTTTTTAGTGATAGTATAAAGAACTCTTACCATGTTAGGTACATAGCTTAAATCCTTTTGTAAATGCCAGTCTCTGGTCACTCACCGTGCTGTGAATTGAGCGACTTCCCCCAAGTCAGCTCCTTTGTTTCCTTTTGTTCGGAGACATGACTTTTGCGCTTGAGTTACATCTGTGCTAGCTTAGCTTGTCCTTTTGTATTGCAAAAATGCTAAGGTATCACACTATGATCAGTTGAAAATGATAATCTGTGAATGCTAATGCAGGCAAAAGAAATTGTGCGGTGAAGAAGACTGTAAACGATGTGGTGATTTAGACGTGGATCAACCTTGCTTAGGTTAGTCTTACAAGTTCTTTATTGTTTTGTGGTACTTACTAGTATGTAAACACATTGATTAATATAAAATTTTGTACACAGGCAAGACAGATTGTTCAATTTGTCATTCTAGCAATGGTGTTCTTTGCCGAGGTTGTCTCAAGGTTCGATATGGTGAAGGTAAGACAATAGATAGCTATGCATTCTAGATACTGAAATATGAAATTACATGGATTTGATCTGAAAGTCACCCATGTTGTACACACTACACTTACATTCTGTTTGGCCCATGATTGGAAACTCTGGAAATTGGTCTTTGTTTTCTCACTTATGAATGTCGATTAGTACTAATTGTGTGCAAATTGTGCTAGAAATGGAGGATGTGAGAGCAAATAAAGAATGGGTATGTCCTCATTGTACTGAAGAAAAAGGCATCAATCCGTATTGGATATGTAATAGGTATGTAATCGTTCTTTTGATACTTATAAGTTCATTAGGGTTTTTCTTGGTTCATGGATTGATTTCTTGCTCGTGCTTGTTTACTTTTTTTAGCTCATTGTGCCTGAAGAAGCGAAAGATGGCTCCAACTGGGATCGCCATATTCAGAGGTATGTACGTTTGACAGTAGTTTACTTGAGGTTTTGTTTGTCTTTTATCATATACTGTGTGCACTGCGAACTGCTCTAACTTTTTGTCTTGTTGTTTTCCTTTTCCTTTCCTTGCTGGACAAAACAGCTAGAGAGATGGGATACAAATCCGTGGCGCATCTATTAATGGATCAGCTTCAGGGAGCAGTGAAGGGTAGATGATAAACTACTTTTAGGTGTAAACTTCTTGTTGGACTTTAAGAGCTAGATGGGCAATAGAATTAGCTTCAGAATGTAAAAATGAATGTTGTGAAGAACAATCACTGGTTGTCAAGGATCCTCATTTTGAAATTGTGCCACCTTTCTTTTGAGGTTATATCTAAAGCCTAAATGAAGACATGACTTGCCAAAATGCATTGACTATGTTGTTATCCGAAGCAAGAAATCTTCAACAGACAACAACTACAGAAATGGGATACAAAGCCTAAATGAAGGCTTCTGGAACAAGTTCTAGAAATTTGTCCAAAAGTAGGCTTGGCGCTGTACATCCGCCATGACCTGCTTCTCTCCTCTTCCTCTGTCTTCGTCTGCTTCTTCCTCTTGCATTGTAAAATTACGAATGAGATACATGTTAAACATGGAAAACATGTTGTTTAGTTTGTGATTAGAATTCAGTGATTTACTCTTAGATTGGTTTGGTTGACGAAAATTAAATAACACATGATTAGAATTGAGTGATATGCATTCTTAGATTGGTTTGATTACTGAAAATTAAGTAACTTTATTGTCCAATTTTACTACCTTGAGTAAGAAACAATTTGTTCCTTTGACACTTGTATACTTAATTTTGCAGTGGAGAAGCTCTACCTGGGTTTTATGTGATAGAATTTTATCAACCAAAGTGAATCTATCTTTCTTTATCGCGCTTTTGATCCTTTCGATGGGAGAATGAAACTATTAGTGGAAAGATCTGTTGTTTGATATGCTGGGGAATGATGAAACCAATATAGTATCGTTAATCTCCCTAGCCTGTTTTTTGAATGAAACAGCTGTGAAATATCTGGGCCTAGGCTGAATATATAGTATGGCAATGATGTTAGAATGCTAAAGTCCAACAAATGATCATATCAAATTAAAGAAGATTAGAAATGACCACTAGGTCGAGCATCTAATCTTATTAAAAATTGTCCTTTGAGACCTTATTCTCTGATTGGACAAAGAGCAAGAAGTAAGCACTCGCCTCAAGGAGGGAAGTTCGGAGGTTAGAGGCTAGAGTGTGCCTGATTCATGTTCAGTTTCCTCTCCAAAATATGCTTGAAATGCACATGGGTCTCCTTGAAGAACTCCCTCATAATTCTTCCTCAGCCAGGCTTGGGCGGAGTAGCAGAGCAAGTATTAGTAGCATAACAAAAGGTCTTCCTCGTCATCAATATCTTTGCTCGTGACAATTTTGATCTCTTAGGAGAATCGATGTCTGCATTAAAAATACGGTCTAGTACATCAGGCTGAGGTACGTATTGATGGTGTTTTTCTAATCTCGAAAAATAAAATGTGATACGATGAGATTAAATGCACAGACTGAAGTATTGATGACGATTTTCTAAAATCGCGAACAAAATGTGGTTGATAAGATTGAATGCAATAGAAATATACGTTAAGAATAAAATGTGAGAAAGATTCTTTAGATGGTTTGAACATGTTGGGTTCCGCAGGACAAGAAATTTAAAGGCAACAATTAAAAAAAGTTCAACGTCCGTGTTCTGACATTTCAATTTTGAAAAAAAGGCCTCAGGCTTTATCCAGGGTATATATATAAATTAGAAGAAAGACGAGGGAAAATCGCCATTGAAACCCTAAAAGGCCATCAATGAGAAGGCTAAGAATGGAAGCTGACTATGAAGAAGTACGAAAAGCCCAAATCTTGGAAAACCAGGTTTTCTTCTCTCTCTCTCTCGAGATTTTCCGTCAATGTTAAATTGCAAATAGTAGCTGATTTTCATGGGTTCGGTTACAGGCTAGATTGGCCAGTCTTGGGGTTCAAACTTCGAACTAAATCACAATCAGAGAAGAAAAAACTAACAAAGTGGACTACTTCTCGTCCCCTTTGCGAAGTTCCAATCGATTGAAAGGCAACTCCGCATCATCACCAAAAAGTTTGTGTTTTTTATGTCTATTTTCGATATGAAAATGTTTCTGTGTCTTTCTTTGTGTATTGATTGTGTCTTTTTGAAGAGGGAGGGTTAAAGGCTCTCGATCTCCTTTCACCGGAAGCTTTGGCTCATCGTTCCAATCGATTGAATGTGGGCGTTTCCTGTCACTTCTGCAAGTAATACTCTCCTTCCATATCTTGCCAGTCTTTTTGCTATTGATGTTGCAACTAACAGTTATTTTGCTCATTGTTTGATGAATTGACTGACTGAGCAAGCAAGTTTACGCTTGAGTTACATTCTGTTTTTTTGTAACCTGCCCAAGTTTAAGTAGGTTGGTTCGTGACCATTTCATCGACTTGACCTAAAGGAATGAACTTGATTATGCTAAGCTAATAGTTTAAGAAGAATATGTTAGCTTTCACATTTTTCAATAAACAGTAAACTTTAGATCAGTTGGTCCGTGATCCTTTATTACTTTGACTTTCTAGAGCCGCCCAAGTTTAACCTAACTCGCACATCTATCGCCTCTAAGGTTGTCCTTTACACTACCACTAAATATCTAACTTGTTATAGCAGATTACTTAACATTTTTACCAGGTTATCAACTCATGGTTATAGCGGTGACTTGATTATGGAAATGACAGTAAGTGATCAAAAACTGGGAGTTACAAAAGGATTTAAGCTATATTTCTAACACATCATAGACTATTTGCACTATCAGTATATTTAACTTGTTATAGTAGGTTACTTAATAATTTTAACAAGGTTATCAGCGCATGATTATAACAGTGACTTAAACACATTGTAAAATGAAATGCGAAGAAAATAAGCTAGGGACATTCGAGAATGAGTGCAAAACCTGCAAAAGTGACAGCAAATACCCACAACAGGGTCATATATAGATCCCCTGTCCTTGCTGGAGCAACGCCGAGCCAAAGCTTCCGGCGTAAGATGCAGCATTAAGCCATCTTTCATTCTCAAGAGGGGTGCATTAGCTGGTCTCTTCTCAACATCTTCTCCTTCA